>JAPTYQ010000024.1:12996138-13020463 GCA_029814465.1 Ostorhinchus cyanosoma | reverse complement strand
GTAACGAAGTCCTCTCCTCTCCTCTCCTCTCCTCTCCTCTCCTCTCCTCTCCTCTCCTCTCCTCTCCTCTCCTCTCCTCTCTCGCGATCAACTCCGCCACACTCCTAAACTTTCTATGTGCATAATCTGCATCTCTATTCCTTCCCTCTCTGTATGCATCCTATAAGGGAGTGGTTATCATCTGTGCTAACTGGAGGCTGCGAATCCACTCGCCTTGACTATTTCCCTCCTCTCTCTCTCTCTCTGTCTCTCTCTCTTTTTCTCTCTATCTTACTCACATTTTTCCTCTTTCTTTCCTTCTTTCTGTCTCCCTCCTCTCAGACAGAAATGCTCCAAGTCCTTTGATTTGTAGCAGAAATGAAGATGGGAAATTTCAAAGAGAATCTTCTTCTTCTGCTGACGCACACTGTCCCACTCCAGCATTGCCTCAGTGCTCCCTTGTTCCTTCCCTCCTTCCCTCCCAAACACTTTTTTCTGTCTTACTCCCTTTTACCTTACCCCAAACTCTCTTTTCTCCTTTTAGTCTGCCTGTCAGTCTTATCTGTGAGTTTCATTCCCCCTCCCTGTTTATGTGTTGCCATTCTTTCGTCCTCCATCCATCCCTGCTGTTCTCTCCCCAGCGTCCTGTGGCAAAGCTGCCGTGTTAGAGCTGTTTGTCTGGCTGTTTTGATGTCTGCTCCTGGTCACGGTTGGTGGAGGAATAAGCACCTCTAAACCTGTGTCAGTCCCCGAGACACAGCAGTTTATTTATAACACTTCCTTTGTATGCCATCTGTCAGTCAAGCCAATCCTCTGTCTCTTCTCTCCCAAGTCTACAGAGACTGACAGACAGACAAGCAGCCTGCTATAGGAGCTATTATAACACACACAATCTCATTAGAGCAAGGAAGAAGAATATGGCTGACGGATTAACTGCAGCTCTCATTCCTCAAAAGCAACTTTGTAGTGTCGTATCAATTACGCATGGGTAATAGGTGTCAATGGCAGACTGGTCTGACAATATATAGCAATTAAGCGGATTTGTCTCAGTACTTTTTATGTTCTGTGGCTTGGCTCGTTCAACTGAGGAGAAGGACAACATCCCTGTGTTGTTCATGAGAGGACTGTTAACTAGGCGTCCCTGTCTGTTTCTTACTCTCTGTGCTCTTTCCCCTACAACTTCCTTTCCAATATTGACTTCTTTTCACTCTTCATCTACTGTTAACACTTTATCCAGGACACTTGACTCTTTTCACCATGCTCGTGCTTTCTTACCTGTGAAGCTGACATTAAGGATGTAGTCCCTGTAGAGTCTTCGGCCGTCCAAGGCCTTCATGCTGTCACACAGCTTGGTGGTGTTAAAACACAAGCTCCGTTGCATACTATGGAGAGCATAAGCCATGGCATACACTGCATTCACCACAAACATGATCTTGGACTCGGGTTCAAAGTTACTCTTGTCCATTGACAGATCCTTGTCACATGGTGGGAGAGGTGTCTCTCCCAGTCCTACACCTCCACCTCCTCCACCACCCAACAAGCACTGGAATCGTTGTTCCCAGAACTCCCTGAACCAGGGATTCCGATGGTTTTTTATTGGGTTTAAGCTAAGAAAGTACTGGTTGAAGTCTGGCACATGATTGGCTGCTAGCTCAAGTGTGATGGCTCCTTCAGCAGTGACCTCGTTTCCCTTGACAATGCTCTCCTGTGCACCCCAGCCATCACTTGCCACCCAGATAAAGGAGGTGTTAAGTCTAGCTGCTGCCGCCAACAGCTCTCTGGCATCATCGCTGCGTAGAAACAGCACAGCCACACGGGCGTTAGGCTTCTGGAGGAGCTGACGAATCACAGCTTCATAGGACTTCTTAGCATTAGAACGCCCCACCTGGATAGAAAATAAGAGTTTAATTCAATTACAGATGAACAGAAATCTTTATATGGCACAAACTGTGACTAGGCCCACGGATAGTCACTACTTGTGAATAACAATCAGTCATACAAAGAAACAGTCTTGCAGTCTCATATGAACATGCATCTCTAGAGCAAATAAGATGAAAAATGTGACTGTGGAAGTACCCAGTATGAGTTCTTGGAGATAAGCTTTCATTTTCTGGTTCACAACAGATAACACCAGTGTAATATAAACCCCATTTGTGTTAGATAAGACACTGAGACAAACTTTTAAAAGCACGCAAATTTAATGCCCCATTCATTCTTATTGGTACGGCATCAGGCGATACATCAGTGTGACACTGCAGATTAAAGTTTTTGGTATTTGCTATCTGGCTTAAAGTAGACTTTGTGTATATTCAGTTGGGTTCAGACCCTCGTATCCTTGTATATTCTTATACATTTTGTCGCATGCTTTACCTTCTCTGAAGTAGCAATACAGATGTTCCTCATTCGGGCCTCTTGTTCAAAGGCCTCTATGCCGGTTTCTCCATAATCCCCCTCTGATGCCACAGTTGACACATACGTCCAGTTAAAGAAGCGAAGGATCTCGGCCATGGCTTTGGCCTGGTAGAAATCAGGGGGCACGGTACGGGCAAAGTAATCATAGCGGGTCTTGTCACTTAGTTTGGCGCTGGTGGACGCGTAGCTTATCTGAGGGATCTGAAAGAGCCTGAGAAGATTGGCCACCTGGAAGGAGAGATACAGTAAAATGAGAAATGAGACTCTTGGATCGTTAAACTGACAAAACTTAACATGATTTACGGTAACAGATTTTTCTGTCTGGTTCCTTTAGGACCCTGGGATATTAAGTGATAAGGTAATACTTGATTTTTCAAAGAAGACCAACATTTTTGTTAGAAGATGTCTGTATATAATCATGCAAAAAAGGGTTAAGGTTAGTTAATTGAAAACGGTGTTCGTTGACTGTGTGTGAGTTTAGCTTTAACTGATGTTGATAACAAAATTAGTCAATGTGATGTGATATGTGAAATAAAATAAAATGCAAAGCCTGTAAATATTAATGCATGCTTTCTCAACCTCAGAAATGTTTATGTATTTATTCAGTCCATTTGCATCCCTGATTTAGTTTATGTAAAGTGATATCAATAAGAGTTGATACTATTAAGGGTATGCGTATTGAAAGCACATGGCACTGGGCAAGTCTGTGGTGTGGAAATGTGTGAAACTAAAGACCTGAAGCACTCAAACAGCCACTTGTAGTGTTTACAAGGAAAATGTGGCAAAGACAGAGCCAATTACCGTACAATTAATTTAGTGGGACACTTGAAAGAAGTGAACCAGCACACACAAACAGCAGAAAACACAAGTGTACTCAGTAGAAGAATGAGGGGAGGTACAAATACAGAGAACAAAAACACAATGAAGCTCAAGAACCATTGATTTTTGAATGTATTAGATGGGATGATGTTTGAAAGATAAGAATGAAGGCAGAATAGACTGACATGCTACCATTGAGGTTCACTTTCAGATATGTGTATAAGATACTGCTAAAAGGTGCCCATCACTCAACACAATTAGATTTATAGAATATATTAGTTTAGATGTGAGTAGATGGCAGAGACGTCTGAGATTTAAACTCTAATAGAAAAATCCTGTCCCACTATGGACCTCTAGGGAAAAAGACACTAAAACATATCTAGTCTAAAACCCTTTTCAGTACACAATTTTATTATTATTTTTCTTTTTAGAAAAATCCTTAGACAAGTGCTGACAGGTATATTGCATTAAAATTATTAGTGAGCAAAAAAAGAAAAAAGCAATGCCTGAGTAATGTCAAAACATATTAAATACACTTATCAAGTACAATGAAGTAATTTGGCAACAGCTATTAACTGCAGCATGAGGTTACGTGAGTGTTTTTCCTTTGACTGGTTGCCAGCCTGTTAAGTATTAGAGGCAGAGCTCTGTACGTCTTTAGTTAAGCAAGTAATCACAAAATGAATGTAAAACCACAAAAGCTACTGGGATGATCCTTAATTATTGTATTTTTTTCCAGCGTATTTGGTTTGTGGGATTTGTTTTGTTCATTATGTGATTACTCAAAAGTAACTGACAATAAAAGTCTAAGTGTACACTGTACTGTACACACAAAGCACCAAACAGGCTACGCACACACAAGCCAGAAGTTCAATAAATCACTGACTCATGCATTAGTGATGGACATCATCTGGGGTCTAATGATGTCCATATAATATTCCCTTTTACTGTTGATCAGGGTTTGGTCATGCTCTCTTCGTTATAATTTTAGTCACAGACACCGACACAAACAGTGGAAATATAATTGCTGTGCATACTCACGCACACAAAGACATGTAAACATGCACAATCAAACACACACACATACGCAAATAAACACAAACTACACAGCCATTCTGTTCTTGCCTCAGTATAATCCTTTTAGAGCGCATCACTCTGGGCTTTTCTATATTTCATTCATAGCTCTGTTGATGAGCTGTTTTGACAACATGTCTGAATCTCATTAGACTAATAGTGTAGAAGATTATAAAACACACTCACATGCATACACTCAAGTGCACACGGACAGGTTGACATGCGTGCAAACACCTGTGCAGACGTACTCGTGCGCACACATTCCTGTAGACGGCTGCTAATAGTACTTCAGTCAGGTTTTATGGTTTTAAGAAGGCAGTTGACTTAAATGTCAGGAAAGGTCACACTGCAAAAAGTAACCGCATTGCTCCATTACCTGCCACTGAACAATGACCAAAGCTAGCTAAGAGGACTGTCTGTGGGGACATAGACAGTTTACTCTGTTAGTGAAAGCTGCTCCTTTCCAGTGTGAGAGAGAGTAAAAGGGGATGTACTGAAGGAATGGGCTGAATATGAGAGAAGAGTAGAAAAAAATGAAAGGGAAGGAAGAAAAAATTGGTGCAGTGGAGGGGTGCTGTGTGTTTTCTGCTTGGAATGCAAGTCACACACACTCACACAGACACACAGAAAGACACACGCGCACATATACACATGTGTATGAATGGAGAAAAAGAAATGATGCCAGCTATGTAAATGCCTTCGGGGCATTGGAATTTAGTTGTGCATGGTTAAACATAAAATAATTCCCTATTACTTCATTTAGTAGCAACAGACAGACTGGCCAAGTAGGGAGGCATGAAGGGGTAGCTGGATTAGCTTCACTGGCATGACATCAGAAGGCAGAGCACACTTCAGGTCTCGTAAACAGACCTGCCCTCAGAAAAGACAGGTAAAAACAACAGCAACAAAGGGCAACGAGAAAGAGCTACAAGAAAACAAGGGATAATTATGTGTGATGAAGGACAAGAGACAAAGCAGATGTGTTAACAATGGCTGCCCCAGGAAAGAGGAGGAGGAGAAGAAGGGGGCTGAGGTCAGCATACACTGAGCTCTCCCCAAATAGCCAGGAGGGGTGCCTCTGAATGCATATAAAAAAGAAGGGGGAGAAAAAAAAAAAGAAAAAGAGGCAGTGATGAGAAGGCAAAGAGCAAAGATTTAAGGGAACGAAAAAAGAGACGTACTTAAAATGGGAGAGAGAGAGAAAGAAAGAGAGGGTGAGAAAGAGAAGACAGAGAGACAGTTGCAGAGATTAGGGATTTAAGGACTGATAGGAGGAGGCTTTTGTGCAGTCACAGAGGAGTAAGGGAGAAGGAGGTTTTATGCTAAACTATGCAAATGACCCAGCTCTGTGACAAGAGCTACATGAGCTTGGGAAACACAAGAACACGCCAACTGCAACTTGATTCACAGAAACAAGTACACACAAATACACATGCGGCTAAATACACGTGGATCAGAAATTAGAGTTTGTGCATGTGGTCACTCGCAACAACGGGTGAGAAGCAGGAAAGTTAGAGGCTAAAAGTTCCATGATGGTGAAGTATTTGGGTAAATATTGT
The DNA here is from genome assembly GCA_029814465.1 of Ostorhinchus cyanosoma. Classification (NCBI taxonomy): domain Eukaryota; kingdom Metazoa; phylum Chordata; class Actinopteri; order Kurtiformes; family Apogonidae; genus Ostorhinchus; species Ostorhinchus cyanosoma. The sequence goes on along the minus strand of JAPTYQ010000024.1, from coordinate 13,014,620 downwards.
ATTACCTGTATAGAGACGCTGCTGAAGGAGCCTCCTATGACGCCAGCGATTGCCAGTGGGCTGTCATCTTGCAAAGCGTAAGATCCATCTGGACAGATAAACTCTGTGTCGTCCACCTTGGTGAGAGAGGCTCTCACAAACTCCAGAGCCTGGCCAACACAGCCCCACATAAGAGTCTTTTATTCAGTTCTGTGCATCACACCAGAGCCCATATGGTCTTTATTATGTATTCATTCTAAATCATCTGGTGAAACACTTTGAATGTTTAATGCTCTTTGTTGAAATATGTAAATAAGCACATATATTTTTTGCTATTTTTTCTTTTAATAATGTGGATTTTCTATCTTTTTGAAGGAACTATGAAAGCATATTTACACCTGGGATTCTTAAATGCTTTCAGTACAACGTCCACAAGCAAATTAACTCCACTGGGCTTAAGGAACATTGTAACATATTGCAGGTCTGTGGACCAACAACAAATGAACCTGCAACCCATTTAGAAAACCAAAACATCAAGGAAGCCAAGGTTTATATAATCAGTCAAAGAGCTTATTGTATAAGATCACTAGATGCATCATCCTTAAATGGCTCCGCAATAAAATATAATTCTTTTTTTGAAGATAACAATGCCCGAGGGAAAGTGCTGTCTTTTTTTTTTTTTTTTTTTTTATACCCGGCTCATTTCCCTCATTGCAAATAGCTTCAATCTCTATTTCTCATCAAGGATTTGCTGTTATCGTTTGAGATCCATTACCTGAATATTACCTTTTAATGGCACCTTATACTTTTACTCGATCTAAAATGGACACATTGCAGGTTTTACTCTCTGATACCTCAACTTATTTGGCAGAGCTACTTTTTAAATATAGAATGTAGGATGGGTGTAAGTTACCCAGCAGCACAAAAGAACAGACAGCTTATTAAATAAAATGTATCTCAACTGTACTGTATCTAAAAATCTGTATCTGTTCTAAAACTGAACACACTGCAATAAAAAGGACAAGGAGACTGTACAGATAGAATTGAGGTAGTGTTGGAACGGCTTGTGTCCTTGCTGAAATATATGGAATTTCTTTGGGAAAGTAGTGAAAAACATTTTTTTATTTGTCAAAATTAAATGAAGTGTAATTTTCTCAGACTATAGACTAGGTTAAGGTATTTTTTTTTTGTCTTTTGCAGAGGACGGCATTCAAATATTAGATCTAGAAAATGCAGTCTAAATCATAAAAGAGCAGAGTTTTGTATAGTGACCATGCCCACCCACCTGCTCTAGTGCATAGGTGTCTCTGGAGCAGGTATCCAGGATGTGGACCCCGAGGGAGACCCCAGGCAGCAAAGAGTTGTCCATATTGATTCTGTCTATTGCAAACAGCATGGCCTCCAGCCTCTGAATCCCTCTATCCTCATTCACCCGACCACACTCCTCCATCCCAGCACCCTTCTCATGCACCGGAAACAAGCCACCGAGCACCAGGTCACCCTCGATGCGGATCTCGCGGCGAGACTGAGGCGGGTCTCCGACAGAGAGCAAAACGCCTCGGATCATCATAACCAATACTAGAGCGGGAATACCGACCACCATGGTGGGCTCAGAGAGGTTTAGGGCTGTCAAAATGTGAGGGCAGGTTTGACGGAGAGTGAGAGAGAGGGAGGTGGGGGGCTGAGGGTGGAGGTTAGGGGTAAGGGGTTACGGGTAAGGTGTGCAGAGTGCAGTAGGGTTGAGCCTTGTGAGTGAAGCAATGGGCGTGGGTGCTTGGGTCGGTTGGGGGCCCATGAAACGGTCAGGGATAGCAGAACTGGTCCACACATGGAGGGGCACACCATCTGGACATCAGTCCTGGATGGAAGGAAGAGGAGAGAGAAGGAACGCCGAGTCAATGCACATGACAGGCGGACAAATCTCAATGGTTGAAATATTTTATGTTAAGGGTTAGTATAAAGTATAAGAACAGCAGAGAAGACCTTTGGCAGAGTTTGGGGACACTGTTAACAAGAGCTCAAAGTCGTTTCTGCTTCACAGCTCAAGCCAGGCCATGACTAACAAGGATATGGAATTGTTTTTGTTCCCCGCTGTTCTCCAATCTCCCCCTTCCCTACTCTTACATCACCCTGTAAACTTTCTCCTTTTGATGTGCTCGGGTATGTGTGGGTTTGCCCCTGGTTGTATCAGGATAAGCCAGCTTAGATGGCTGGTTGATACATGAGCCCACCCTTCTCATGCCACCGATCAGAAAAGCTTCTCTAATCTGATCTCTGTTCCAACGATTCTCTGCTTGCCCATGAGTTTATACAAGTATGTGTGTGAGTGTGTGTTATCAGATGTATTACTCCCCCTTTCCCTGGCATAATTACAGTGTGAGGACTGAATGCATTTTACCATGAAAGAAGCTAAATTACAACAGTGGGGCCAACAACAGCTGACGCGGCGTATCATAGCCTACAACTCAATTAAATCACTTTCTGCTTTGACAGTTACATTTACTAACATCCACTTTGCACACTGACAGCATTTAATATGTCGCTAGATGGGATAAAGTATCCGATTTCACTGATTTTACATCTTAAAGTCAATGTAGTGCTAGTTAGGCTGTAACAAAGCTGCTAATGTCAACTATGGCTCTAAAGAGAGCTTGTCTGCGGCTTCAGATTAAGCTCATTGTAAAGTGAACGTAACAAAAACACATTCGAAAAAAAATTGTGTAGAAGCATAATGTCTGTCTACACCACACAAATCTGGCTCGTTGGAAGGACTCAGCTGGAATAAGGGTTAATATTTCCATTTTGTTGTTCCGGCAGTGTCACAATTTGTCATCCTCTCTCCTTCCACTATCTGTGTTTCTGTTCCCTTCACTATGAGAAAGAACAGCCTCTGAGCCCCGACTACACCCTGAAAATGGCAGGTTTTGTAGGGATTTGTTTTGTGTACTGCACCTTGCACACATGTTTCACCAACACAACTTCTCTCTTGACACTGTTTTGCAAATGCACATCATCCCGTGCTCAGTGCTGCTCGATAACTAGCCAAACAACCTGGGTATGTTTTACCCTAATTCCAAAATGATGCCTACCTACAGCACAGACACGGTGCTAAAGAAAATATGACATGTGAGACTAAAACTAGACTGACAATCAAGGTGTCTATTGGAAAACAACTTAAATATCTCAGTTTGATGCATCAACTTTGACCAGACTTAAAGCTGGGCACACTTTTGGGTTGATTACGACTGTAATTTGGGCATCATGACTCATTGGGCGTAGCTGGATCAAATGGGGCTCAGTCTGTGTTCTCATTTGGCAGACAGAGTTGTGTGCTGTGTGCTGTGCAATCTTTAGTTGTTGGAATAAGTCGTGATCAGTTTTTCTCATGAAGATGCTTTCAAACATGTTCAAGCATCTTTGTGACTGATACACCAGTAACTGAGAACATCACTGCTGCATTAAAAACAACAGATATGGTGACAATGAACCTCCACTAACAGCAAAGTACAATAGGCAGTAATACTACATAGTGTATTAACCCAGAAAGACCCAGTAATACTGTTGTGGTAGTTCTATAATATTTTTTTCTCTAAATTTAACTGGTCTTAAGTGATTTATCATCATTTATTATAGCATTATCCTCTGTGTTTTTTTTTTTTTTTTCAGTGAACATCAGGCATTTTCCTATGTTTCATTTACTGATCATGTCAATTTTCATAAAAGCTCAGAGTAAAGTTGTGGATTATTATATATTTTTAAAAAAAAAGGAAAAACTGAAGAAAAAGTGACTTTTTCAGCAAAATATATCATAAACTGAACATAAACCAAATGTCACCATCCACTATCATTTATTCAATTCCATGGGTTTTACTGGTGAATGTGATGTGATGTTGTAGAAGATAATGGTGTTTCCTCTGAACGTCCAAATGGGTCATATCTGATGACCATAAAAAGACGACAAACTGCATTTTACACTAATTATTTACATGTATTGATCGGATTAGTGGATCAGAGGTTATTAAACATTTCAGATCAGTAGATGGTTTAGGTCGTCAGTGGTTGTTTGGGTCCTTTATGGGTTAGTGTTTGCAAAAAAAAAAACAAAAAAACTAGCACTATTAGTATTATTCAAGTGGTGTCAAAAGATGTAAAACTGCTTCTATTCCTTTCATAAGTGTTCAGGTTGTACAAACTCTACCCCTTGACACAGGATTTTAATCATATGCCATATATTTAACCCCCATGCCAATCGAAAAACAGGCTTAGGGGTTAAATATATGATTGACAGCTGTAATTCCAGTCAGATTCCATAAACTGTGACCTGGAAATAGTTCTGCAATTTTACTCTCCCCTTATAACAATATGAAACAGTGTTAAGTCCTTTTATATTTAATGTTTTGATTCAACTAAGAGGCGGGAGCTGCAAAAGTCCAGTGTGAATTTTGGAATTCTGGGGTTTTTCACTGTGATTTCAGCACCTGCAGCTTTAATGTTTGAGACTGAACAGGAGAGGCGTGTAGCTAACAATGCTGTCAAGGGACGATTTGAGTCTCCGGACGATATGAGTCATGCATGCGTAGAAGCATTTATCTCTGTCGGCCATCTTTTACGACTCGCTACGGCAACCACGCTAGGACAATCGTTGGCATAGAGCCGCGATAACCCTCCACCGCTCAGTTTCACCCAGATTTAGATCAAAACGTTTGTCTGCTGGATAGGCTGTCAGCTGTGAAAGACACCGAAAGTAGGCATACAAATTGACTCTCGAAATCACTCCCGATCTCTAGAAAGATACTCCTTGAAGGTAAAGTCAAGTCTCTGTACTTTTACATAATTTGACTCATTTAACAGTGACTTGTCGTTGCCAGGTTGCCGTAGAAAGTCTGAAATGCTTCTACACATACGCACCTCACAAACTCAAATCGTCCCATGACAAATGCTCTGTCCAGGCCAGATAGTGAAGTTTAGACATTTTAATGTTGATAAATAAATAAAATGAGTACAACTGCACAGGCTTTGAATGTACCAGGTAGGTAATCACAGTGGCTTTTGTGATCGCGTATTAATTATGAATGTGTTTATACTACCATGCTGTTGGCTTCATGGATTCTGTACATATATAGTGAATGACTGTGCCACGTCTGGGTCATACAAGGGGGGGTGGGGGGCAAATATGTGTTTAACAGCAGTAATTACCAATCACTGTTGACATTATTAATCTTGAAAATGTGTCAGTGTCAGTTTTAGTCTTCTGATTTATTCCACGAGAAGAGATTTACAGAAGGAAGGTGTGTATTGTAAAATACTGGCATCTTTACCCCTAATTTAAGTGTTTGTGTCTCCTGTCAGATTGTCAAAGACTTAAATCAGCTCCAGTTTCTAGAAATAATTGCCAACTGTGTTGTCTTCTGTCTTAAAATGCTCCAACCAGCCATGTGTGCGCAGTGATGTAATACCTAACTGCTAGATGTCAAAGGATTGCATACATGAGCTTTTGCCTTCAGATATTAAATTATACATTCATCCATTTTCCTTAGTTTGACTATCAAGGAGGGTAGGAGCAAGCCAGATTATTTAGAAAGAACCCATGTAGAGATGGAGGACAACATGCAAACTCCACCAAACCAGTCAGCGCTGGAAATCATACAGTATTATCTAGCACATCCTATTTTTATTATTATCTGTCTCTTTCTATTTACCCATCTTTTAAAGAATTTAGTGAACGCAAAGTTGGAAAAAGCCCTAAGTAGGAAATCACTTTCTTCTTTCCAATTTTACCTTTTAAGTCTGCCATCTAGTCTCTCTCCGGTCCTCAGGAGAGATAAGACAGAAGTTAGAGGTTGACGTCTTGACTATGAAAATCACTTTAGACCAAGAGGCAACCTTGTAGTGAAATTTCTGTTGATTGCTGGCATCTTCTGGCTCAAATCATGCTTTGTGTGTGTCTAAGAGAGAGGGTGAAGAGTGTAACCTCCCCTCTTTGGTGGGCAGGTAGGAGGATGAAAGCATCTCTAAGATACAGGCTGCTCAGATTTTTCTGCAGGCAGCTGCCATACCTTAACCACTCTGCTCTGTAAAATGACACATACCTACAGACACGCGCGCACACACACACACACCCAGACAAACACCCACCCACACACATACACAATCAGACAGATATACACACACACATATACACACACACACACACACACACGCATAAACACACCTCTGCTTCTCTGAGGGGCTGACCTAAAAGCAGACTATTTCTACGTCTTAGCTCCCTTCCTTCTCGACTAAAGGAGATCTGGATAAGTGCTTGTGCTCAGAGTATATACAGAACATAATATATGGCAAATATATAGTACTATTATTATATAAAGGATCAGAGTTATTTAGGAAATTGTTGAATTTTAAAGGTAGAAGGCTGGTACCTACAGTAATATAATAAGTACTGTATGACGTGCTCTACCCCGATATAGTCCTTCGTCCTCACTCTTGTCCCTATTAAGTTTAGTAAAAAGTTTTTCCCTGCGAAAATCCCAGGGGACACTACCTGACTTTTATTTGACAGCTATGTAATTTAACTTTCTACTTTTTGGGAGAAGAACACTGATGGTACTTATTAAAGATTTAGATCCAGGCTGTCACACATGCTTACTGTGTGCGAGTATGGCCATAGTCAGTGTGTTTATCCTTGTGCACTGGGGAAAAAAAAGAGTAAAATCCCTTTGAATGATTTCCAGTATTCCAATCAAAAAGCTGGAGATCCTGGGAATAAACAAACTTACATCATTATTAGAGACCACTTTGAAATGAACACAAAGGGGAAGTCTGTAATGAGCTTTTGAGGACAACAACACAATAAGGCTGCACAAGTGTTGATGAGTGTTTGTGCGTACTTGTCTATTGAGTGCTTACAAATGGATGTGTGTATATGTGTGTGTTGCACTATACACAATTGTATATTTACTGAGCTGTGAAGAGTTACATTCAAGGTCTTACTTTAATGGCATACCTTTCATTATGCTTTAAATTCTATTCGCCGCTCTTGCGATCAGCCCACAAATGCGTCAAATAATATTGCCTGTATTTCACACTATCTAACAGTGTCCACTAAAAATGAATGTTTGCTTCATTATAACCTCTTGGAAACTGCCCAAATCCTGCTTCCTGTCTCAAGAGCAACTGTGCAAGTAAGGCACACACATAAACTTTGTCCCTTCTCTCAAAGTTGTAAAATATTGCCAAGAAGGAAACAGTAAAGACCAGTGCACTTACACATGCATTGCATAAAACTAAAGAGAAATAATCAAATTTAACAAGTCTGTACCCAATTTTTTTCATAAACCAAGTATACATTAGTTTATTTGAAAGTGATAATAAACAGCTGAATAATACCCTGCTTTATATTATAAAGACACCAGCTTTAACAAATACCCAGCATCCCGTGGGCCTATGTGTGATGTTGCTTATCCTACACAAGTATATTCCCTTAGAGGCTTATTTTCAAGATTTGGACTTCTGGTAAGATCATTGAAGAAAATCCTATTAAGGTAATTGTTACATATGTGCGTTAAATGTCTTACCTGAATAAAAAAGGATAAAAGCAGATGGCAGCTTGCACATGGCAACATCACCACAGACACCTATTAAAAAGAGATGGGAGACATACATGAGGTAAGTAGAGAAAACAGGTAGAAAACAACCTGACTGTCAGTAGAAGAGTTGGATCCAATAGAGGAGGAGGCCGTCAACTGACCCTTCTCCCAGGGAGCTATGATGCCAAGTACGAACTGACAGACAACCCCATTTCACCTCTGACCTGGTTCAAATCTGCGAGTCCGCCGCATACACACCACCACTCTCCTTTATCTCTTCTCGTGCTTCACTTTCTTCTCCGTCCATTGCAGGATCAAGTGCATCCTTTCCTCCCCTCCTCTCCCATTCCCACCCTTTCCCTTTGCTGGTGCTCTACCCAGCCCATTTATTTCCACCTCCTTTACACCCTCCACAGCCTCTCGCTCTCCCTCTAACAGGCAGGGCTGCTGTGGATGACACGTATCCAGCTGAGAACAGCCATGTAGGGTCGATGGACCGCGGTACACTCAGAGAAGAGATAGCCCTCCAACCCAGCCCCAACTGTGTGTGTTTTTTTTCCCCTCTGTGTTTGTGTGCTTATTTATTGTGCACCTCTCACACCCAACAGCTGCACCACTGACAAGAATCTCGCAGTATAGGGAAACACTGTATGTCCATGCGTTTTGTCTTTTTTTTTTTTTTTGTAATTAGGAAGACAGAGAGTTGGAGTATCATGTGAGAGCTTTTGTTATTGCACAACAACAGAACCCCTCAGCCAACCTATCAGACCTGCACCCTTTCAGAGGTTTATCAGTTAATTTACCCAATTCCATGGTGTGTTTCTTTGTTTTTCCACCTTTCTCCCTCTCAGATACACACACACTTTGCATCTCCCTAAAGTATTTTTTTTTATTTTTTTTTAATTATTATTTCTTATTACGTCCAAATAAGTGCAGCGCTGTGTATTACAGGAGAGCAAATGCACATTGCAGGCATATAAACTGTAGAAGACCCATATTTTTTTAGCCCTACTTTTCTTACTACTACTTAACAATTGTGCACATATGTGCTTGTGTGTATTAGTGTATTTGTATGCATGGTGTCCCAGACTTCTGACAGTCTAACGGGTGCAATGGGCTGTGACCATTAATTATTTACTAAGTGCGTTTTAGGCAGGAAAGACTGATGATCCATAAATAGGACAGAAGGATATCACAAAACACAACAGCTACACACTTACTGTAGGGAGACATGATGCATAAAGCATGCGCCTCCTAGTTCTTGAAAACAGAGTTCATAATATTTGCATAATAACTACTAATTCATTTTTACCCAGCCTCTTATCAAACCGTAAAAGGTGAAAACGGAGGAAGCCGTCTTACAGTATAAATGAGGACTGGAAAAACTTGGGTAAACCCCCTCCATCATCAATCCAAATCAATAATTATCTCATATGACTATTGATGTGTTCATACAGACAGATATAAAACAGCCTGTTCCCGTATTGATTAAACAGTCCATTTTGTGACCGGCATTAGGTTCAAAGGTTAAAGGCTGTATCATGTTCGGAACATAGAAATGGATTTCCTGGATCTTCCTAACAAGTTAAATTGAAAAGATTTAACTACACAATTGATCATTGTTCAATAACATTCTGCAGCTTCAGTATTATAGATAAAAAAAAAGGCACATTAAAGTATTTGGAATTGAAAATTAGATTACCCTGCACAAGAACTGATGTGCTTCAGGGGCACAAAGAATCAACTGCGCTCTTATGTGCAGTGGGTACTCCAGAAGGATTCCCCACTAAAAGAGCTTTTAACCTCTGAGCACCACACAAACGTGGGAGTGGGAGCGCTTGGCATTGTAGGATATTTTACAACACATTAGATATTACTTGGATGAGGTCTCTAAAAAAAAAAGATTTGGAACGTGATGCCTGTTACAGTATTTCAGTCTGAAACGGCTAGAGATCAATAATTTTGATGAGCAACTTTATGAATTCAATCCAACAAACACAAAAAACAAATGCATGCCCAGACTTCTCAAATGTGAAATGTGATACTTTGGTCTCTATTAAATGAAACATCTCCAGAATTACAGCATGAAGTTGTATAAAATGAGAAATATAAAGATGAAGATTCCACTGTGAACATTAAAATGCGCTTCTTGTGGAATTTTATAGACCAAACAAACAGGACAGATGCTTATGGTATTAAGCTATAATGAAATAATATAATTGTTAATTGCATGTAACTCATTAAATGCATCATTCCAATGAATTACAGCCCATTATCTGTTCCTCATACGAATTCCTTGTATTTTGGTGGTCTACATCTCACCCAACACCAGGTGATTAAAAATCGCTGTTTAGCCCCAAAACAGACCGGGGGTGGGAATATGTGAAAGCATTCATCAGATCAGTATTTCATCACTGTAGAGGCAGCTGGCCTGTCAGATGGGAGAATTACCCCTTTGTGGATGGCATCTATCAACTTAACTGTCATGTAATGACCCTGGAAGTCATTGAGCATCAGTCAGCCTTGCCATGGCACGGCCGCCGCTGCAGCCTGCTTAATTCATGTTCACACTCTGTAGTCTGTCGTCACTGGGGTCAATGCATGAGGTCTACAGAGCGTTACAATGAACAGGTAGGAAGTAATGGAGCATACTGACCACAGTATACCTATAAGACACATAGAAGAATAAATATAATCGTTTTAGACAGAGACACGTGCCTCTTAGGTGGGCTCAATTGGTTGTTTAAGGTTGGATTGTAAACTGTGGAAAACAATTACTGCAGCCATTCCTCACTAATTATCAGAATTTCAATGATGTACTAACTATTCGATTTGCTCTCCCACACTAACTGTGGATTTGTCTTCACTGTAATGAGGAGACTAATTGTTCCCACTGCAGCACAACAGTTGCAGATTATTGTATTTGAACATAAAGGATGGACTCCGACCATAGGATTCAACCATGGTGTGGAAAAAACATCATCAGACAAACCTTTTAGGAAATTATAAAGACTGACTTCATATTACACAGTAACTTCATCCTTGGTTTGTGGCCAACTCCACCTACTTCTTAACTTTGAGAGGACAAGGGACTGCAGGGTGCCAGAAAGAGCTGAGGAGCAGTGGGATGAGGAGGATGTGGATGTTTGTGGCAGAAGTTTCCCAGTGAGTTCCCCAGGCCAAAGAAAAATGGAGAGCGACACAGAATTGCAAGGCACCTATGCCATAGAGGGTTCTTTTCGGTGAGGACTTTTCCTCTCCAGAATCCCCTGAAGCAGACATCAGTGAGGTGCAGGTGGTCCTAAACCATGTCAATTCGAGGCAGCGGCTTCAGCCCCAATGATGCCTGAAGCTGGAGCTCATGGTGCCGAGGTAATACAAGTGCAATAGCAGATGAGGACAGTTTCTGAGTGGAAATGTAATATTAGTTAGAAGGTTGAGGCTTCTATACCCAGAAAAAGTGCAAGACTGAACCACTGCACTGTAAATGGGAAATTCAGAGTAAGACGAAGGTTAGCAAAAAATAGTGTTAACACCAATAAATAATGAAACTTATTCAACTTGCATTTGACAGTAAGTGCAGTTTCATAAACCCCTTCTCAATAAATCTTAATATAAATCTCTTGACATAACTATGTCCCAAATGGTTGCATTGGCCTTGCAAGGTTCAGCATGATTTAAAACTATATACAGTATGTTGAAGCATTCTCAAACCAATAAAATAGCTGTTTTTATACATTTTGTGAGAACTGATAGCACCGTTGATGTATTGCAACACACTACAGTCAATTTAGTTTAGTTTACAGCTCAAAAAAACTTTAAGGTGTGCAGCACCTCTTTAATCAAATCAGACTCTTCACGCGCATCCACTAAAATACAATAGAAACAAGTAATGCAAACTAGCAACAAAGGCTATGTTCAGTGTTTTATTGATTATGTGACAGTGACATTCACAGCTCACTAGTTCCCAGATGTGTGACAGACGGCCACTCAGCGGTGAGCAAAGAAAAGCTGGATGTTGGTATGAGAGGGTTCAACCTCAACATGTGTGAAAAGCATAACCTCAGACGGAAACTATTAATTATTGGAAAATCTCTTCAATGATATATAAGATTTTTGCATTTTGCAACTGTTGTTTCTGACTCTCAGTTAAGAAACATATGTTGTGTGCAACAATTATCTGTTTTTTTGTTGTTTTTTTCATGTAATTACCATGAAGTGAAGTCTGTTTTTAAACAGCCATGTGTTACTCATGTATTGTATCGTATATGTGAGTTGGAATATTTCAGTAGTGATATATATAAAGCATTGTTTACAAAACATAATTTAACAATTAAGTCAGAGGGATGGATGAATGACAGTATAGAAGACTTTACTGAACCTTAACCTTTAGGGCTTCAGTGTTGTTGTGCTCACATTGGTTTATACAGTAACTAATGACTATTGACTAATGTAGGACTCAACTACAGCCACAAAAGGAATAGGCTTCTGTCACTACCACACCACCTACAGGCTATGAAACTTAAATTTCTATTTATTATTGCCCACACTAGACAGTAACCAAACTCTTTCAGTCTAGATATTTGCATAATGAACGGTTGAAACTGTCAAAAGATATTTAGCTTTTAAGCCACAACAGTTTAGGAAAGTGTAATTAGACACACATACTCAAACATAATTTTACAAAATATAAAAATCTGAGACATCTGCATATTCTAACTCTAAAAAAAATTCCCCTTTTTATTAACAGTAGGTCACTCAAAACACAATCACTAAGTCTGTGAGGACACTTACTGACACACAAACAACGGCTCCATTTAATATTGTGAGGATGAGCCAAAATATCCACACACACACAAATTTTTACAATGAGACACAACTATGCAAACACATGCATGCTCACACACAGTGACACACTGGTTCCCTCCTAGCTAATTATTTATTAAAGAGTCGGATCTCTCTCTGAGACACACCGTCACAGCTGTACATCCCACTGCCCTTTCACTGCCTCATCCCCTGAGTGTATGTATGTGTGCGTGTGAATGTAAGGAAAGGTGGGGGGATGGGGGTGAACGAACAAAGCAGTGCTAACATGCAGAGTGTTTGTGTGTGGGCTTGTAAGTGTGTCTTGTGCTCAGTGTGTGTGATGTTGCTGATGAGAGGTGAACTGTGGCGGTGAGTTCTAGACACTTTCCTGTTTCCTCACCAGAGCATAACAGTGTTCGACACATGTGGAGCAGAGCAACAGTAGTAAAAGTACTTGAAAAGCCAAAAACTTTAGGGGGGTCTAGGGAGAGAATGAATAAAACTTGCAGCGAATCAAAATCGGATATATTAAGTTTGCTTTATAAATAAACAAATAAAACTACAGCTGTACTCACAAATGCTGCAACAAACAGCCAGTGTGCACCTGAAACCCTCAATCCCCAGTAAATAATGTTCATATCTTTCAAGTTCTGGTCATTTCTGAGGGTATATGCATGAGGTACTGGTCAGAGCATCACTCAACATATTAAACGCTAAACTATTTAGACTGACCAGTAAAGAAAACATGGAATGGTTTTTGGTTTGTCTAGATTTAAGGACATTATTTTACTTTGAGCTCATTTGGTTAACATTATGTGTTTCAGGTTTGTTTTGGAGGATGCTGTTATTTTTGTGGTTATTTCCAACCAGAAACCAATGTGATCTACCTACTGCTATTATTATTAAATGTGTTAGCTTCCGTTTAATCCCATGTTTTCACCCACTTATGTAATTCCAGTGTGGTGTACTTTACATCTGTCTTCAGGTCTGATGAACAAGTGAAAGAAAGAAGAAAGAAAAGGATGCAATTGAAAGAAAAAAAAAATCAATTCATCCATATGTGCACATTTTTTCCCGTCCATACTGTCATTTGTAAGGAGTGTGAGTTTGATTTAGTTGTACCTTTTACTTGAACTATGTACACCAATAATGTAGTCTAATTACATTATTAATGGATTTCGTGTTCCTGTCTTTTTGAGAAGACGTAAAAATTTTCCAGCTTTTGAACACAACAGCTTCAGAGTAGGATGAACATAGAAATGAGTTTAGAAAATATTATAAAGTTATGACAAGAGTTTACAGAACTGAATGGGTCTTTCTTATCAGCACCGTGGACAGCGACATAATTGAGCTCACACAGAGTATTGTGCTCTTGAAAGCACCTGTACAGCAGTATTCACAGAAACACTTCACTAAATTAACTTCTGAGCTGTAGTGGTTTATTATGTCACAGCAGTACAGGCAAGTATTTCAACAGACCTGCCTATTTGCAAATGTCAAAGCACCACAGGCAGTACATGTTTACTTAATGTAAATCATGCATGTGGAAGATAAAACTTTATAAAAGATTGCGCTGAGGGTTTGAAAAAAATTGCATGGATGTTCTTTATAGAATATTTTAAGAAGGATAGTTTTTTTTTCCCTTTTGCTATGTTCAAGTTGAAACCATGTACCGCTGTGTTGAGTTAAATCAGGCACCATGAAGGACAAACTTTTACTTGCATCAAGCTGAATTTGCTTCCCCCGACATGTTCCATGTTGATTCAGAGCACTGATCTGTTCATTCCAAACTCAAAATCTATATCTCACACTGCCTAGAACTCAGTGAAACCACTGAGTACACTAACATCAGTCCAAGGATGCTGTGCTCAGTTGCCTGTCAAGACCGAAATAAAAGGATGGCTGAAACACAACATTCTATAATCACACTATGAAAGTGGATTAGTCATGTTAGAGCCATTCTGAGTAATTGATTTGTACGGGCTTTGGTCCACTTGGTGTGTCCTATCGCTACTTTCACTGCACTTTTTGTACCAAATGAAACACGCTGTCTTCACATATAACAGTTATAGCTGGTTATAAAGTTTGTTTATACTGTTTGTTAGACCAGCTGTGTTCATATTCATCAGGATTACAAAACGCAGACCAACTGTGAATCTACACTAAACTCATTTGAAAATTCACATTTTTTGGTAAATCTAGAGGACATCAGTATTAGATGAGCTTCTTTATTCTATACACTTTGCTTCACTGCTAATGATGAGGCTCTGTGCTGCATACAGTGCAGAAAGGACTGCTGTGTGGAATCCATAAGCCTAGATACAAACACGTACATACGCACACTAACACATAAAGATGCACAAACTCGAGCTCATGTAAGCACATTTATCAGAAGAAAAATGCTGAAACTCAAGGCCAAAACTATTCATTGACAGAAACGCATCCCCTGGGTCACATATAGATGTATGTTCTTTTAACAGACTAACATAGACACAGACAAGAAGACATATCTATACAGTAACACGTGAGCATGTGTTTAAGTTTGAACACCCACACCTTAACCCACTGCTCCTTTTTATTGGACCTTTCCATGAACACAGAGACGCACTAATGCGCATCATCCTGCCCATATTTGACAAATGTGACTGAACAAGTGTAAAATATTATATTTCAATACACAAAGCGGCAGATAAATACAAGCATAAGATAAGTAAAAAACCTACAGTGTGCACACAGACTGGATTTCACTGTATCACATATAAACAGAAATCTAAAACACTGAGATGCATCCACTGCAAAATACAACACATTAATTACAGAATATATATTTAAACCTGAC
This sequence comes from Ostorhinchus cyanosoma, assembly GCA_029814465.1. NCBI lineage: Eukaryota > Metazoa > Chordata > Actinopteri > Kurtiformes > Apogonidae > Ostorhinchus > Ostorhinchus cyanosoma. The sequence goes on along the minus strand of JAPTYQ010000024.1, from coordinate 12,999,413 downwards.
CCCACCTTATGTTCAGGGAACTTGAATTTTGTCTGTTTAAGGAAGGAAACTCTCCACACGTGACTAACACATATACGCACACACACAGATACACAGACATACACATCATGTTAACCACACCCCAAAATATAAGACGTCTTTTTTCTGTATTTATTCAATTATTAGGATCAATACTAGTATAAGCAGTATTATTATGACAGACACTGTCCGACTCTTCTCCTTCTTAAGTAATAATGATGATTCTTTCACCACTCTTTCATATTGTGCATAAAGAAGTCTAATTTCGGTCAAACAAACAAACGTGTGTTTTTTTCCAAATCTTAAAGCATATTTTTTATTCATGACATGAATAAAAAAAGAGAATAATCTGATATCATTTCTGTTAATCCATCATTTTTAATACAGGAAAATGAGAAACAAGGTGTACACCAGACCAAAGTTATATTATACCTGTCATTGCATAAAGAGATATATTCTATTTGGTTAAAAAAAAAAAAAAAAAAAAGAGGTGTGCGTAAAAATGAATGTTTATGTGGCCATAAAGGATTACAAATGACACACTCTGACAAAATGCACTGCGTTGAGACACAATAATATCATATGAATTCAGTAAAAGCTAGAAAAAGTAAAGCCACTCCTGGATTACTGTTGCATGATGGACACACCTGCTCTATACAAACACTGGGCCTTGATTCTTTGTAGTGCTCTTGGAATTTTAATTTAGAGACATCATTTTAGGAAAGAAATACATATATGCAAGAATATGAAAAAATCAATCCATTATGTCGTCTTTCATGCATCAGCGCAGGTGGAAATAAATTGAAAGTAGCACCTGGTTTCAACATAAAGACAGTAGTTTTTGAATCTTATGTGGACACAGCCTTTTTGGTTCTGCTGTATCTTTAGTACTGGTCCATGCGCCTCCTCCCTGGCGCAAGGTGTGGAGTGGCTGTCAAACGGAAAGTCATTGCACTAACAAACAGTGGCCGGATTCCGTTATCAGATCCACCTGTATGCCTGTTTCCAGAGCCGCACTACCAGCCCATCTTTCCCCTTATGAATCGTAAAGCCTCGGGACATGCCTTGGTACGGTCTGTCTGAACCCAAATAACTTCTCAACGCAGCGTAAAAATACGCAACTGCAGATACTCTTTGTTTCACCTTCTCTATCTTTATCATGCATCTGCTGCAGAGATTAGCTGCCGGGGCTTTGTTACTTTATCACAACCCGCGATCTGCACCAATATATGATGAAAAGAAAAATGTACAGAAACCACGGTTATGCAGCACAACTTGTTTTTTAAATCCTGCGCAAAGTTCAAAGCAATTTGCTCCCCACTGTAGGACTGGCTGACGTGCGCTCGAACGGTCCCGGACTGACAATTTTTCACTGCACTCAGTCATCTAACCAGTATTCTAAGACTGCAACACATTTCCCCAGCAGTTAGGAATATTTTAGATTTGACCTACCTTGGCGTGTGGGATCCTTCTAAGGTTGCGCAAAAATCTTAAGCTGCTGGAAGTTTGACTTAGTCTACTCCTGATCCCTCGGAGGAGTCGCACTGAGAGAGAGGATGGGCGCCACAGCTCTGCGCGCCAGCTCCGTGGATGTGTGCGTGTATGTGTGAGAGACCCGCACGCGCGTGACAGAGAGAGAGAGAGAGAGAGAGAGAGAGAGAGAGAGAGAGAGAGAGAGAGAGAGAGAGAGAGAGAGAGAGAGAGGGAAACAACAGACGTGAAGAGCTGTAGCCCCTTGCCAAAGGATGCTTCAGTCTCCTAGCAACAACAATCGATCTGGCAAGGAGACATTTTTATTGGATAAAAAGAAAACTTAGCCATTCACCCCCCTTAGCACATGTTTACCACTCAGAAGAACAACTCCAGCCTTTCTGAGTGAAGAGAGTAAGAGAGAGAGAGAGAGAGAGAGAGAGAGGAGAAAAAGAGAAAGAGGCAGATGAATGTTTTACATGTGTATTTGAGGTGGAGGACGGCCTACAGGATGAATCTACATCCATCTGCCTTTTGAACCTGACAGATATCAGCTGATTTCTGATTTTTGCTTCATGTATGCAACACTAGTTTTTACATACATTGTTACATTGTGTGATGATTAGAAAAAAAAAAAAAAAACTAAACAAAACACTTGTCCTCTCCATGCGTCATCTTGTTCAGACGTTTCTGAAAACTATTAAACTTGGTTCAATGACAGTAATGCACCATCCGTCCAAACTCAAATACCCTCAGAACTATTACTAACTAGGATCATATACAGTACCACAGTGATATGACTCATGCATGACAAAGACACTTACATACGCCTGTTTCCCTAAGTTAGATGTTTGTCCCTCTCACTCGCAGAATGTTTTGTGTGCTTGTGCAAGTGTGTGTGCGTGTGTGTGCATGTAAACACACTTCTATGCATCTGTACTAGTTTGTATGATTATGCACATGGAGTCATTAGAATGCAAGTATGCAAGTGTGCGGCTCCTATTGAACAGAAAATCCTCTTCACGCATGATTGAGTCACAGAGCGTCCTCTCTCTCTCTCCCTCTCTCTCTCTCTCTCTCTCTCTCTCTCTCTACTCAACACAAACACACTCAGAAATGCACACTGCGCACACACACGCAGCCACTCAGTCTAGAGGCCTGGATTCTGTATTGTAAAGTTAGTCAAGTGCATAGAGATACACTGTCTGAGGGTTTGCTTAAAGCTGTTTTTGATTGCAGCCACAGGCCATATCATGCTGCTTTGTCTGTTTTATAAGTAGATTTATGACAACAGGAGCCTAAAGTTTCTGACCAGCTCATATGTATTTTAAGTATGTACACTGTGACACCATATGTTGTAAGGAAACTGTCTCAGAGGATAAGCTTTGGATGGGTAGAGATTGATTAGTTGACTGAAGAAGTAAGGGTAAGAGCATCCACTTCACACCTCTGTGACATACATGCATGCACAGGCCTGAGGTGGGAAGTGCACACACTTACAGGCAGCCAGTGTCAGTCACAGCGCTCCCGGACTTCATCCCTCATCCCTGCCGTTCCAGCTTGGGGATGCTGGCCACTCTAATAAAGGCCTCATTGTCTGCATGGCATGCTCATATGCAGAAAGCCCAGAAAGCCAGCTTTGTCCCATAAGGGTCCCTCAGCGAGAGAGCTTTGTACCCGTAGACCAAGGCATGGCATAGTCAAAAAGCTGAAGGAAAGAAAGAAAGAAAGAAAGAAAGAAAGAAAGAAAGAAAGAAAGAAAGAAAGAAAGAAAGAAAGAAAGAAAG
>JAPTYQ010000024.1:12973059-12983483 GCA_029814465.1 Ostorhinchus cyanosoma | reverse complement strand
TGTGTGTGTGTGTGTGTGTGTGTGTGTGTGTGTGTGTGTGTGTGTGTGTGTGTGTGTGTGTGTGTATATGTGTGTATGTGTCAGAGACAGCTTGCTGAGTTTGCTAGAAGATACAAAAGGAGAATGTATCAAACACAAGGCAGAGAGCTAACATGATTGTATCTGATGTTGATAAAGGATAACATAAATTATATCTCCACACTGTTACTCTGGGCTTTCACCCAGAACCAGAGTTCTACATGACATGACACATGTATGACCGAGTGCATGCAAATTTTTAACTTCTTTGCATTTCTGCTTTGGGATATACACCTTTTGGCTTATTACTTATGTAAATGATATTGTGTGTTAAAACACCATATGCTGTTATAGGTATTCCCAAAGAGGATACACATGTTATAGTGGGACATCCTTTTTGGTGTGAAACACACGCACATTCAACAATAACCGTCTCATGACTCATCTGAATACGAAAGCTATCTTTGAGAGTTTCATGTAAAGTACCTCAAATCCTTGTGTATGCTGTGAAATAGAAAAACAAAATCATGCTGGTTTTTGCATTTTTATCAAACTGCTGGCAGCATCTGCCATAAAGACTTAGAGATCTGTTAGCTGAGTATGTGGGGCAGCATACATTAATCATAACGATATTGAGTGGAGTGACAGATACTCATATCAGCATTTACATAAACAAGTGGAACAGGGATTGAAACCAAATGATGTACCATATAATAGAGTTGGCATCAGACAAGCATTGTATCACAAATGCTACAGAGCAGGAGCCTCTAGGTGACAGACAATCCAAAGAGCAGGGATTATACCCACACTAAGTTTGATATCACAACACAACAGCCACCTTTTCTTGAGCTGGTCAATCTAACCGCTCTAATTACTTGTGTCTGAGGAAGCTTGTCTTTTGATGTTTTTTTGGATGTTGTCAAAGTAAAAAATGGAGGGCTTCTCTCATCTTTGGATTTAACATGTTTGTATTCAAAGGGCAAAAGCTGATCTATGAATAGGGAGCTATTATAAAATGTTCGAAGGATGAGTGCCAATCTAATAAAGCTACTAAGAAGATGATGAATAGAGAATCACAACAACTATATGCACTGTAATCTTGTGGTGTTGCGTCACCTCTTACTGTTAATCCTCTTATAGGGAAAAAAGCAAGCAACAAGGAGAGCGGTTAGCTGGCAAAAAAGGAAACAAACACAAAAATGAATCAGACTATGTCGGTCTTGCACGTCTGTATTTGTCTTTTTTGCTTTTCCTGTCCACCTATCGTAGCTTTTTCATACACACAAACTCCCCTGCTGATGCATATCTCTTTCAGACAGTTCTTGAAATTTTTATCCAAGGGGATGGCAATGTTAATCTTTAAGTTGGTTGGACTGACATGGTTTCAACACGATGAATCGGAATGAAGCATGCTGGATGAACTCTGACTTTGGTGATTCTTTAAATTTTACTGTTCCACCACCCGCAGGTCAAAGTTACCAAACATTTGATAGTAATGTGTAGGAAGAGGATGACAAAAATCACCAGTCTATTTCATAATACATAATGAAAAGATTAGTTTTAGAAGCCCTTTAGATTTTAGATAAATACAATTATGTTATAACCCATCAACAGTAAAACAACTTGTGTCTGTTGACACTGTAAAACAAATGATACAGAGCACAATTCAAAAACACACAAATGCCATTTCAAAAGACTTTACTTGATTTAGAGAAGTAGCAATTTATTAGATGTGTGTTAAATCCCTTTTAAAAGTTTCTTGGATTTCTAATAAGAGTGCCATTGATCGTATAATAGGGCTATAAAATTAATGTAATGCGGATTAATTCATCATGATTAATCTGATTAAAAATTTTAACACAAGTAATCCGTCTTCAGTGCAGAATGACTCTGAATGTCTCTGCCAATGCATTTCAGGCAGTTTGTCCATGTAGAGTTAGCGTTGGGCATGCGCACATGGACAGTTGATCCAGTAGTGACAGGCAGCAGAACCAACCTATAAAGATGGAAGAGGCTAAACAGCATGTTTGCCTCTGGTTAGGAAATTTTTGTACCAAAAAAAAAAAAAAAGATAGAACAGACGACCAACATAATGTGCCACCCAACTTTCATCATTTGACAGCATTAACATATAATAATATTATCTGCATAGAGGTGGTCCTAAAGTAGAACCTTGAGGTACCCCTAGAACTTCCTATGTTGTGTGCTGATATTTAACTTTGCTGGTGATTTCAGTGCATTCATCTCATACACACAGTAAACTGCTGGATGATTAATGAAGACACTTGACAAAATATTGGACAAGTAGTAATGAACTTTCAAGGCTAAATGATCAAAGACAGAAAAGCACGTGTGGGATCTATATGTTTCCATTATTTATTCTATTAATATTTGGTTTTCTGTGTTATTATTAGGCTGCAAGAATGCTAGTTGACTCCATACCAGTTTTGATGAAATGTGTCTGCCTTTAGTGTGTGTGGACATGGACATAAAATATACATCCATTATGTAAAGGTCCATGTGTTACAATTAAAATGTGACTCAAGGCTCTGCTGTACCTTAAGGCTACAGCCTCACTGAATCACTATGAAAGCTTTCGACTCTTAGTCTTCAAAAGATACTGGCAGGAGAAATGATCTATTTTAGTCACTTTACGATTGCTTCAAATCTGTGTGTTTGTGAATGTGGTCATGTCTGGTTCATGTGTGGGCATCTGTGTGTATTTATGTGGTGCTAATCAATAGTTTGCTGGAGACTGTTGTTTGTTTTTTGAATTATTCACTAGGAAATCACTGAGTAGAAGATTCGCTATCACAATATTACAGACTGACTTTTTTTTATTTTTCTGTCAGGCCAACCTTCAGGTGAAGGTGTGCACGCACAAGTGTGTGTATTTTGAGAATGTGTTTCTTTTTTAGCTTGAGGGGAAACAGACAAACCAACGCTCAAGCGCAGGCTGGATAGAATACACATGAAGCTTCAATATTTGTCAGTGCAGAGGAAAAGCTGGAGCTGTGCAATATATGCACAGATAATTTTGAAGATATTGTAGATGAAAAACTGGCAACATTAATAGAGCTCCCTTCTTTTTTTTCTTCCAGATATATCTATGTGTGCATACACATACATTTCCTGTGTGCAGCACTATCTTAACTGGATTTTAATGCAAAATTTTAAGGCTGACTTGAATTTTTTAGACTCACAGAACAGCATCTGCTTGTCTTTCCCTCCCTTTCTTCCTCATCTCTCCTTCACCTCTTCCAGCCTCCTCCTCCTCACTGAGTACAGGGCAGGGTAGCAGAACTGTCTCGTCTTTGAGACGTGAGGAGTTTGATCTTCAGAAAGTGGAATCTAGATAGCATGTCTTGCTGTGCTTCGGGGATCTGTATGTGTGTGTGTGTGTGTGTGTGTGTGTGTGTGTGTGTGTGTGTGTGTGTGTGTGTGTGTGTATATGTGTGTGTGTGTGTATATGTGTGTGTGAACAAGTGTGCACATACACCCACATGCGTCTACCTTATATTCCAGAAGAAGATAAAAGCTCTAACCCTGACATTGCTGAGTTCTGCTAAGTAAAGCAACAGGAATAGTTCACAATTTGAGCTGTGGGCTGCCAGCTTTGCCATCATAATGTATAAAATATTATCTTGAATCATATTTATGACACGACAACACCTCATGTATACCTGAACTCACTCAGCCCAGGAACAAAACATGCACGGAGACAATGACTGAATGCTTGTTAATCTGAACAAACAAAACTCATCTTAATAGAACCTTTTTAACGAGACATCATCAGAAAAGCAACAAGTAAAGCGGTTGCTTGATAATTTCGAATCTTTAAAATAACAATGCAGCTTATTTTGCTGAGAGTTAAATGAGGCTTTCATTGGATGGTACAGAAGATAGATTTTTCTGCAACTGAACACTCTTTATATTAGTGTTATGTCCCATGTGATGAGTACCTTATTAAATTAAATGGTACAAATGCCCTGCAAACATTGCTGCACTTTTTCACTGTGTGAAAACACGATAAATCAAAGCCAGTGTTTGGCCTTGATTTTGTCTTTTCAGAAAATTATTCGTTTTTGCTGTCCATAATATAGCGCTCCCACTGCTCCCTGTGTGAATACACTGCAGGAATGTCAGGGCTTCACTGAGGTGTGTGTGCGTGTCCGCCTGTTTGTGTGTGCCTTGTATCTGAGTAGCGTGTTTTTCTGTTTCTCTCTCTAGCTTAAGATCTGCTGTAAAAAATATTTTCAGGGGACCATGACCTGACCATTTGACCACCACTCACCATTTCATCCTGTCAAACACATGACAACATTTTTCTTCTAAGCCTTCCCACCCACACAGTTTGGTTAAGGATTAGATAACCAGTGTGTTTTCTGCCTCACTGCAAGACATACTTCCACACATGCAGGTGTTGCTTTTAAACAGGAGTCAGTGTATTTCTAGGGGCTTGTGTGTGCTGTGTGTGCGCTACTGCACATCTGTAAGTGTCTTTGCATTGCCTATGCACATGTTCAGGGAATAGGTGGTGTGTGTTTGAAGTGTAGAAGCACCAAACCAAGTGTAGCATAGTGTTTGATGACTTTGTTGCCAGATGAAACCGAGAGAAAGGGAGAGAGAGAGAGCGAGAGAGAGAGAGAGAGAGAGAGAGAGAGAGAGAGAGAGAGCTGAGACAGCTGAACTTAAGTAACCCTCCTACACTGTCTCATACCTTGAATTTAGCAAGAATTTAACTGAAGAGTTTAACTTTCCTGATTGTCACTCCCTTAACTTATGCTATGCACTTGAGCTGTGTCAAGGCAGAAGTAACAGCAACTTTCAGAGTGCCTTAACAATTGCAGATAAACAACACCATCAGTACGACAGGGTAAAACATTCTGCCTATAACGTAAGCTGTCAGTATTTCTGGGCATATATGAATGTTACTAAAATGCATAAATTGCATGTGTTACGTTTAGCCTTCCTCAAACCAAAAACAGTTTTCATGTTTCTCCAAGGTGCGATCGACAGTGAGAAAAGGTCACCAACTTCACAAACCAAGACACCAGATAGCAAACTACCAACTCATCTGCATATAAAAAGCTAATACAACAAAACAAAGCCTCTGGGTGCTTCCAGCTCTGGATGAGTCCTGCACTTTCTATCAGTTTGAGTTCACGAGAAAGGTTTAGGTGAGGGGCAGATACTCACATATTCAACTGATTTAATTCCCCTCACAGTGGCATACACCTTTATCCAGAGTGAGGCTTTTTAGCATAACCTTGATCCATGATTGAGGGCTGACTTCACTCTTGTGTCAAAGCTAAAGGTGTTGCAAGAGCACTTTCTGTATCTAATTTTACCACGTTCTTTTCACTCTGTTCAAGTATTTATCCTTATTGGAACTTAAGACATATCCACGCACTGTGCTGTTGAAAGAATTGTTAAATTTATTGAGAGCATCATGGCTGCCATTGCCGGAAACTTAAAAAACTGGTCAAGTTATTATTTTTAAATATATATAATGTTACATTCATAGTTTCATAGTGTGTAGAATAATAAAAGGGACAGCAATGTACTTTCAGCATACAATACTTTAATTTGGATCTGGTCTTTGCATGACCTGCAATTTTCTTACATTACCTACTTTGAAATAACTGCAGAAATATGTGGGTCCTCAATTGACTATAATATGCACATTTGCACACTGGTGCACTATTTTTACTCTAGTGCTGTTCAAGTTCCCCCTTGGATTGGTGTTGCTGGTGGAACACACACTAACACACACACAAACTGTAAAAGATGCCTTTTTCTATACCATAATAGAGTTATGTTATCTGCCCCTCCTCCTTCTGGTGTTTGCAGTTTTCAACGCTGGGTGGATGCTAACGTGTGGACAGCTACACTGGTGAGGATGAGGTGGATGAATAAATTCACTGGTTTATCACTCTCAGCATGTGGTCCTGTTTATAGGCAGACTGTGAGGGAATTCAAATCGACTCCGCTCTGGCTCCAGCTCTGGGTTTCTATTGTTAGACCCGAAGAGATTGGGTACCTTTCTTTCCTTTCTTCATTCTCCTACATTCTCCTGATTTTTTTCTCTCTATTGTCCCTGACTCTCGGCTCATGAAAGGCTGCTAAAATATATGGCTTAAATATATGAAGTAACTGGAGCGCACCTATTTTGGCAAAAGAACTGTTTAAAAAACTGCTCATGGTAAAATGAATGATTGAAATGTGAGAATATTCCAGAAATTCTCATGATTTCGAACTTTTTAAATAAACTGATCAGTAGTTAGATATTTGTTTTATGTACTCCTCTAAATAAAACAAATCCTCAGAGAATCGCTTGCTCCAAACTTGCTCTGTGGATTTGTGTTTTGATTTTATGAGTTCAATATTGTTTTCAGCTGCTGCACGTACCTGTTTCCAGAGAAAAACCTCTGATAATCCATTTGTATCCTACTTGCCTCACACCGCAACAGGGTGACAAATATAGCAACTAAATAACAAACATCGGAGCATGGCTGCACGCTATAGAGTGCATGATTCCCTTCAGGACGTAGTAAGCACCTCGAATTGACTGTTGCATTATGTATGTTTAAAGAATCAGTATGTAAAATATGAAGATTTGGATGTATTAATTGATTTATTCGTATTTCTAATATATTTTCGAATATAATAACACTGTCTGTGACTGTATCAGTTACCAAATCCATGGGAGGAACCTGTAGAGAATATATAAAGGGTTCAAAAAAATCCACATGTAAGCTTCCGGATGCTTCCAGGTGGTTTACAGTCCATAAATGCAAAAAAAACCCCCCCAAAAAAACAGCTCGTCACCATCACAACCCAGACTCCAACACAAACTTCACAGAAGCACACAACCAATATGCACATTATTATTATATTACACTGTTGCCCATAAAGTTGGAATATATTTTCCCCTCTTCTCATGGAATTATTGGGGCATTGTGATTTTGTCCTTGATAGGAAATTTAACCGGCCAAAGGTGATTCCTGATGTGTATTAATAGTGGAAAAAAGGAATGTGTCTGAAAACAAAATGATTCCAACTTTATGGGCAACAGTGTATTTACCCCATAAAGACCCAGTGCTACTTTTGTGGCAGTTCCCAAATGAATTTTCCTCCATATTTAACATTTCTTAAGTGATTTTACACAACTCATTTAAAAAAATAATCCTTTGTATTTTGTTTTCTTCCGGTGAAAATCAGGTGTTTTCCAATATTTAATTTACCGATCATGTAGATGTTCATAAAAGCTCAGATTGCAGATGTGGATTATACTGTCAAAAACAGAGAAAACTGATGAAAAAGGGATTTTTTTTCAGTAAAATATATAATTAATTGAACATAAACCCAGTGTTTCCATCCATTTTCATTGATCCAACTCCATGGGTTTTAGTGGTGAATTAATATTGTAGAAGATGATGGTGTTTCCATGGTAACTACAGAGCCCTTGAACGTCCAAATGGGTCATATCTGATGACCATGAAAAGACGACAAACTGCATTTTACAGCAATTATTTACTTGTACTGATAGGATTAATGGATCAACAGGTTTTAAACGGTTTAGATCAGTAGAAGATTTTGCTCAGTGGTCTATGTTTGGGTCTTTATGCTCTAAGTAGAAAACTCTTTAGTAACATGTTCCACAATTACTTCTATAACAGTTAATCATGCAACAGTTTCTATAATCTGAAATAAGAGCTTTCCTTAACTCTTTTCTTCTTATCTTTACTAGAAATTTTTTAATTAATGGTAAAATCTCAACCCTCGCGGGGAAAAAATGACTTGTGGTCAAAAAAAAGAGAAGAGGCTGACACATTTCTTTTTATTGCAGAGAATAACTAAGACATTAGAAGGATGTTAAAAAGTGACTAGCTTTTTTTTTTTAGATAACATTAGGTTGAAATTTGATACATAAATGTCAGTAAAGTAGTAATAACTTGGCTACTTACAGGTTATTGCCAAATCTGAATAAACCAAAACTTATGTCACTAATTCCCCAGAATGTTGGAATAAATTAATGAAAGTGGGAATCTAATGCACGTATGATGAAATCACTTATCAGAATTTGAGGATTTTTATATATTCTTCTTTTCCCTTTTCTTTCTGACTGAAATAGGAAAGGTTTGAAATGACATGGTCAGGCAACAATGTCATCTGTTAGTGACAGAGATGACTTGGGTCCTAATGGGAAGCCATACTGTATGGTCTGCTTCACATTAAGAATTTAGCCCTGAATATCTATTAATCTGCACGATAGACTCCACAAGTCAAATATTTATTAGCTCTGATTAGGAAATTCATATTTTAGATATGACTGTGTCTCATTCCTCTTAGCTCATAAATATTCACATCATTTCAGAAGATAACCTACTAAGATTTCAGACCAGACAGAGCTTCTCTGTCAAAGATTCTGCTGTCCAGACATGTAACATATCTTAAAAAGTTTCTTTGAAATTTGAACTTTAATTACGGTGGATGTTGAAGGTTTGGACGGTGATTATATTTGTTCCTGAATCAAAAAAAATAATGTAATGGATTTCTTTCTGTTGTTTTTATATGACTGACAAACGCCTGTGTATATTTTGTGTGTGTGTGTGTGTGTATGTGGGGTGGGGGGGGGTAAATTTGTACAGATGAGTAGGCCTGGGAATTCTCTCAGGGACAAATGAAATCATCAGGCGCAGCATAAAAACGGAGCAGAGATAGAGAGGATGATGTTTGCCAAATTAGCCTGAGATCTGACTGAAAGTAGTTGGTGTGTGGTCACACTGTGTTTGTGTGCGATTGTATTTAGTGTGTCCTCAATGGTAGAGTGGTGTCTTTACAAGTTGAAGAAATCTCCTATTGGACTACTCGGGTCATGGGAACTTGCTCTCTCAGGGTCTCCATTGGCCATCTCCTCGCACACCCCCACTGCATGCACACAAACACACACATTAGACGTCGTAGTGTGACACGGTGCTTCTGTCTCCCGGTATCAACACCCCCCCCACTAGAGCAGATTAGCACCACTTGTTTTTGCCAACTGTTTTGCAAGTATACATGCCTTGACCTGTATTCTAGACTCTAAGGAGCAGTGGTCCCACACTTTGTTGTCGTTACGTGGTTTACAGCATGTCACGGCGATATGTGATTCTTTACAAAGGTCATCAAATTCTGCTCTCCTGATGGTTCCTACTTCCAATTTAAAACAATGAGAGTCAGACAATCAGACTTCCCAGCCTTTGGAACTTCCCTTAAGAGTAAAGTAGAATGGTTAAATCTATTTCTTAATTTATTTCATCAGTGTTTTACTTCTGTTGTTTCTATGTTTTGTGTTTTTTTTTTCTTTATGTAGCCCAGTGGGGAAAAAGGACTTTCTCCCTAAAAACACCAGATGGCACTGTGACTTTGAGGTCAACAGGTGATTTCTAGTGGTAAAAAGGTTGCAAAATGTCATCTCAAATATCATCTCTGTCCAAAAAACATTGAAGGATTGAAGGATTTTTGATAAGTCGATTATAATGTAGTTATGCTGAATGACAGCAACCTTTTCATGTGCTCCAAGTTCAATGTGTATCACAGGGTTAATTGAAAAAAAATATTATATTTTATTAAGGAAAAGCAATAGAAAACTCCAGCCAAGTCACAAGTATTCTACCCACAATCAACTTTTATTTCCTGTCTTAAAAGTGTTGAATGTGGCGCTCCACCTGCAGCACGGACAACATCAATGCGATAAGAGAATTCCTAACAGACGCACATCAGCATGTCATCATCCACTGAGTTGATGTTATTTGTTATTCGATGTTTAAGGTCATCGAGGTTAGCCATTCAAAACTTAGAAAAATCCACTTTCAAATGGTCACTGACTCATTCCATGGCGATGCTTGAGAACTGAAGCAATGTGTCTTTCTTTTTGAATAGTATACATTGTTATTTCTGCCTGATTGTCTGCCACTATATGCATATTAGGTTATTACGGTACATTGACCGTGTAAAATTAGTACTTAGTTTAGTAAGTGTGTTTTTGTTTGACTTTATCCTTGTTTCACTGGAAGAGTTATTTATTTATTTTATTATGCTTGACATGTTTTATGTTAGACCCAACCAGGATGTCCATGTGGGCCCCGTAGGGTTACATTTGGGCTGCACATAAGGGTCCCACATGTGTTTGCACATATCAGAATCAGAGATCTGAATATGTCATGTTATTTATTTTTCACACTATTTATCCCGTGATAGTTATCTTTCATGTCATTTGCAGTACTTGTCATTATTTTCACAACTTAAATTCTACGAATGTTTTACAAATATTTTACTTTTTTCATGTAAATAATTGTACCTTTTACTGATATTTCTTGTTGTTTTACTGATATTTGTTTTCTGTCTGTAGAATTCATGCA
>JAPTYQ010000024.1:12938552-12965772 GCA_029814465.1 Ostorhinchus cyanosoma | reverse complement strand
ATTTAAGAGGGTTGTTTGTATTTGAAACATGTAGAGGAAGATCAAATGTTAAATATCGCTGCGTTTCTGTAATTGGGGTCAAACTATAGGATCAGTTGAAGGATGAATTGAAGTTGTGTAGCTTGTCGTGTTTTAAAAAAGCTTTATGATGTAAAATTATCAAGGACTATGAAGGTATATGTGAAAGTGAGGATAAAATATGTTGAGGTTGACCATTGATGTCATTCAGTGTTCAAACATTAAAAAAAAAAAAAAGTATAATGGATAAGCAGTGGCTTCTTCCTACTCCCTTTCAGGCACAGCAGTTGTTTCTTTTTCTATTGTTCCTTTTTCTATTCTTCAATTTGTATTTTTTTGAGTTTTTTATTTTTTCCTCATGTTTTGTATTATGTTTGTGTACTAACTAAACTAAACTATACTATGTGGGTTTATTACCTGCAAGAAGTGGTACTCATTTAAAGTGAATACATTTGATTTTATTTTTTTAAACTGTGTCTGAGTCGTAATTATAATTCATTATAAATATTGATTGGTTTAAAATAACAATTAGTGCTAGCTCAGAGTTAAAATACATTGAGTGAAACAAAGAATGTGACCAGCTCACATCAAACTATTTAAATTCATAATTACTCTTAGTAGGATTCATCACATTTTATTTCATGTTCTACTAAGTGGAGGCACCAAATGATTAATTCACTTACCTTATTTCTAAAGGTTAAATGAATATTATCAGTTGAAAATGTTATTTCAAGTTGATATGGCACCACAAAACTAAAGAACCCAGAGCCTGCCCAGAGTGATAAATTGACATAATTCATTGTAAATATCCTTAGTCACATGGGTAGGGTGGTACATTTATGATCAGGGTCATTTGAATAGTTTCTGTTGTCAGTATGATTTAAAAAGAGCTAACGCATTTGTTTCATAAGAAATGACTTCACCACACCACTACCCCCAGGTGAAAGAAACTTTTTTGTATTATCATTCATATTCTCTGAAAAATGGCCAAAGAATTACATATTCTGTAAGGGTACATAAACTTATGAGCACAACTATAAGTGGGGGGCCTTGACATCAGAACCAGGGAATAATGGTTCTAATGGTAAATTTGTGTAAAGAATAGACCTTGCTTATTCTGTAATATGGGGATTTAACCCAGTTTGACTTTTGTGTTAGTTCCCACATGGATTTTTCTCCCTATTTCACCTTTCTTAAGTCATTTATCACCATTTATTGTAATATTTTCCTCTGTATTTTGCAAATTTCAGTGAAAATAAAGCATTTTCTTCAATTTAATTTATTGATCATGTAAATGATCACAAAACCTCAGATTATAGTTGAGAGTTACTACATATAAAACATGTTATTAACTGAACATAAAGTGTCTTCATCCACTGTCATGGATCCAACTCCATGGGTTTTACTGGTGAAGCAATGTTGCTGAAGATGACTGTGTTTCTAAGTTCACTGCAGAGCCTCTGAACGTCCAAATGGGTCATATCTGATGACTGTGAAAAGATGACAAACTGTACTTTACGCCAATTACTTACATGGATTGATAAGATTAATGGATCAGAAGTTATCAAACTGTTTAGATCAGCAGATGCTTTTGGTCACCAGTGGGTCTTTTATGGGTTCATTTCTAAATCCACAGGTTAGACTTGTCCTGCTTGTTATAGCAGCTCTTGGTAGCATTTAGTGTTTCCATCTCACAATCAGAAGGTTGCAAGTTCAATTTCCTGTCTGTCTGGAGCCTTTCTGTTTTGAATTTGCCTGTTCTCTCTGCACCACGCAGATTTCCTCCAGGTCCTCCAGTTACGCCTGCAATTGAAAACAGGTACATATAGGTTAATTCTCTTGTCAGTACACTTGACTACAATGCTGATGAAGATCTGGAGTTGGTCCCTGAGCGCCTTCAATGTGAGCTCATTGCTCCTAATGTGCTAAGTGCTAATGGTAATCACTAATTCTAATGGTAGGCTCTCTGCGTATTAGGATGAGTGAAAGGCAGAGATGGAATTGTTCCACTGGGTTAATAAACTGAGTTAACCTTAACCTGTAATCAGAAGCAGAATCATCAAGTATGTAAACACATACAAGGGATTCTCTGCTGGCAGATGTTGTCTCTGATAAATTATAAAGACAGCTTTAATTAAAAAAAAAAATGTAAGAAGAGTTCAATAAACTATACATAAGGGCACTGTATCATCTAATCCAGTGGTAGTCTAAAAGTTTATAGTCCAAAAGGTTTACTATAATAGCTTAATGTTAACTGTTGGGGGAAAAAGATAAACTGGGCTAACCATGAGAATGTGTGTAGTGTAGGATGGGTACGTTTCCCTTCAGTGGCGTCATGCCCTGGCTTATCAACCAGAATCAAACTCCAGGTGGTTTTATTCAACTAACCTTAACCATACTCCAACCATCTTCCATTCTTTTAGACGAGTCTGTAAACCGCCGTAGGAGAGACTATGCCAAAAGTTTGACAGGAAGCAGGTCATAGTCAACTATTGTGTTATTGCAATGTAGAGATGTAGTGGATGCACTGTACTATGGGACGGATGTGGAGGACTCACGGTAAAGTAGAAGATGTCAAACCAGCCTTAATGAATCTCTGCCAACAACAGGATGCCAGTTTCTCATGAAGTTACTGTTGTCAGATTGTTTCTCTAAAGTTTGCAAAGTATAACTAGTCTGCAGTCCTCACAACAAATATCATTTTTAACCACAGCATAAGGCGGCAGTGTTGTGTGTCATTGAGCCCATAACCCTCACGGATGCAAATGTACCACCTTACCTGAATATGAAACCATACAAACCAGTGCCACTTTGATTTCAATATCAGATGGTTTAGTCCATAACAATGCCTCTATTATGCAAACAGATGTTCTTTACAAATACAGATCCAGACACAGGCAGCTGTGAAAATGCTCATAAAATAAATGAAATACATGTATAAATCTTTCCCTTATCATCCCTTGTCCCCTTTCTCCTCTTGGGCCAATTACAGGCCGAATGGAATTTGTTCTGCCTCTGTGTGTCTCTTTTCCTGTGACCTCTGGGCTCATTCTCATGCTAAACTACTTTTCATTTGCTAACGACGTGGCACGGCTTCAGTCGGCCAGTCTGAATATGTATGGACGCGAGGAGAGAACAGGTTTTATGGAGATGCGGATCCATCGCTGTCCCTTTTGCTCCCGTAGTCTGCTCTATTACAGATGACCCTGAACCAACCACATACAGTCGTCATCTGAATGTGTTTGTTGCTGCTTATTTGTGTGTGCCACTATCTGCATCAGCATATGTGTACGTGTGGGTGCTGGTGTGTCTATGTACTGTAACCCCTCATTTAGTTGCCCCTCATTCGGTCATTATACCTACTAATGCAGAGTATGCATGGCTCTACTCATAATAGCACTTCTCTGATATGCAAAACAAGCTCTCCACTGCACCTGGCATCCAGACTCACACTTCTCATCAGCAACAGTCTCCTCACCCTAATTTGCTTCCTGTTCAAATGTAATAGGAAACCACTCGTACAGGAAAATGGTTTGTTTTGTCTGCCTTGATAGTAATGTGATAGGGTGTTTTGCTGATTGTGTCATGTATTTGTGTGGAACAAAGGTTTTATTAAGCTGCAGACAATGTGAAACTGGAAAATGGGAAACAGGCTACGGATGAGGGTAATAGAGTGTTTACAGGTGTGTTAAATTTTGCTCATGATAATGCAAGTATAAATAATTTTCCTTTTGTCTGCGCCAATAACGAACAGATCTGTGTTACACTCATGTTAATCAAATGGTACAGGACCATCTTGATGACAACCCGTTGCTCCGGTAAATGTATTAACTGAGCTAAATCATCTCCAAAACATGTGATAATTAATCACCCAGTGATGGTTCTATTATCCTCCGTGTCTTCAAGCATGTGTGTGTGCGCTTATGTATCTGTATGCCTCTGTGTGTGCACTGTATATGCTTGTGTGGGCAGCAGATAAGACAGAAGGTGTGAAAAGCGGATGTGACCACAGGCTGCAGATAAGACAGTCAGACCTGTCTATCTCACACCTCTCTTGTCTCTTTTCCTGTCCTCCACTAAATCTAAATAAGATCAGTTAGGTGCTCAAAACCTTGCCAGTGGGCAAGTCCTCCTATCTCCTCCTAATTGATTTCTGATGCCTGAAAATTTGAGTGAGGAAAGTGTAAATCTTTCAAAATAACTCAAAGGGAAATGTTATTTTTGCATCCAAATCCATTTAAGGCTTGTTTAGCTTGAACATTAAGTCTGTTATAAGCCTGGGTATAAGTTTAGCCAGTCGTCATGAAATGAAGATTAGCAAGTTTAAGATTTCTGGTAAATAATATTCTATGATTTGTACTTTTTTAACTACGGTAAAAAGGTATACGGTCATGGTAACTATGCGGTATGTGTGTCACATTGCTAAGGAGGAACAAACCCTGCATACCTATCTAAAAAAAGGTTGGGAAGGGACACATCACCATGACAACACAGGGAGGAGTAGGACATACGCCATTAAAAAATGGAAGCAATGTTGTGTATCTGGGTATCTTATCTGCAGATGCAAAAACATACATTTATATTCTCTGATAAAATATAGTGTGCACACACATGCACACTCAGCAATGCAGCACACGCACATATTCTTTGTACAACACACACCCACCTACTGCACACATTTCTGCTAATCCATTTATTCAGTCCTTGCCTAATTTGCCACAGTGATGACAAACTGAAGTAATTTCCTCCACATCTTTTTATTCCAGTTCAATGAGCTCTTAAACAATTCAGCTTGAACTTTGATTACTTGCTGCTCATTTGCATACTCTTAGTTCAAGCCAGTATGTCCTCATATGCCAGTTAAGTTGAGGTGACCTCGAAATAAATTTCACCAACACAGACTCTGGTTGCACATTATGGCAATAACATTTACCTTTTAAACAAATACCAGTTACAAAGACAAGGTCTCATTAGGATTGATATCTGCAGACATGACAAGATGCTGACAGTAATGTATTTTCTATTTTAGTTTATCAAACTTTGGAGTGTGTACTAGAAATAACAGTGTCTTACTGTATACAGATTTTGGTAAGTAATATTTGGAGTGAGCTAAACCTGTCACCATGGTCAATCAAAATGAGATTTAATACAGAGATAATACTGACATCTAGTGGTTACTCAATAGAAATGTAAAGCTGGTAGTTATATGAACTGTTAATGTAAATATTAAAGACATTAACTAATCTTCCAGTCTAATAATTTAGTCCCAAGGTGTGTACACGGGTTTTTTCCTGCTGTGTGGCAATTCTACTTTAATCGCTGCTGTGATTTTTCTCCAGCCAGCCAATAAACATTTGTCCAATTTCTCCCCATCTTTCTTGCTGTATCCTGTATCACACAGACACATGCACACACTGAGTCTGTAGTTCTAGGGTGGCTGGTTTTCCTCTGTGACATCAAATTTATTTAATCAATCTCACACAACCCCAGCTGTCCAACATGAAGTGTTTCCCAATTATCTTAATGTGATTTGCTCCCTGCTGTTGGCTGCTACACTACTGATTACGATGTAATAAGATGGCGAGTGCACACACACACACACTCACTCTTACAAACACACATTTTTCTGTCCTCTGTGCTCTCTTGTCACAGGAAGGCCAGTGTGAGTGATGACAGGACAAGCTGTGACAAAGGAGGGATGAGGAGACATAAACCCCAGGAGAGGAGGAATGGTGGGATGGAGGGATAAAAGGCAGACAGACAGAGCCTGAAGGCCCCAGCAGAGCATACAGCGGTTGTTCCACTGTCATCAAAACCACAGCTCATCCCACAGAACGGCAGGGCAGACATCATCCTAACTATGTGGTGACAGGGCAGACGAGACGTTAAATACACATTAGGAGGTACATCACAGTCCCTTACGGGTACAGAGAGACAGATGGAATAAAGGAAACGCAAAGAGATGACAGATCAGTATATCAGTTCCTCAGCCTCAGAGGTCTCGTGAATCCACGCAGACAACTCTGAATCTCCACATCCTCCCTTTGGTTTCATGGCTACATCCTATAAAAGGTGCAGTCGAAGTAACAGTTTTGGCGCCTAAGCGACATTCTGATGACAGTATGAACTTAGGTCACATAAAAACATAGTATCAAGGAAATGGTGGCTCCAAGGTGCAGAGATGTAAATGTACAGTGGAGCAACTTCAGGATGCACAGCTGGGAGCTGCGCAGTGAGTCTGCTGTCAGCAGAGTGACTCACTGACAAACGAGGGGAAGGAGGGTTAAAAGAGGAAAAAGTTGTGGGCGTCCTGGGTATTCTTAGAAGACCAGGACCCAGGGGATGGTCTGAGACCTGTACCTGCAACCATCCGCCTAACTCTCAGCTCCTGATGCCATCCCTCCAGTTCTGTGGACACAGGAGGAAGGACAGGGGGAGATGATGGAAATCTGGGGTTCGGTCTGTTTTTAGAACCTTGAGGCTGGAGAGAGAAATAACATGTCTAGGGCCAAGAAATTTAGATTAATAACAGGAGAAAAACACTGGAAAAAGAAAAGAGTTCATTCATTATGTATTATCTATTTGACTGTATGGTTATTATGTAGATTTGGGACAGCTTATTATTATTACTGCAGTAATATTATTTTATTAGACAGTGAATTTGTATGCAATGACTCAGTTTATGTAAAACTAAATTTGTGTGAGTGTATGAGCTGCTTCAGCGTTTTACTATGATCCCACTCTCGACGTCTACTGAAATCCACGACACCCTCCTTACTTACTTCTGTTTATTTCTCGTTGTTTCTCCCCCACAGTGCCTGTAATCCTTCTCTGATTTAGTCATTACAAAAAGCTCTCCAGTCTTCTCCTCAACTTTAATTATTTGACTAATTAATTTCAGTCCCCTTTTCTTTCTAAATGATGATATTTGTGGCTAATTACTGTTGCAGCTCTGGCTCAGCAACAGCTGTTTTTGCTTATTTATATCAGCCGCTTGAACTTAAGCAGCATTGTTTGGAGCATTTTAAGGGCAATTGCCTGTTTGTTCAAGTATCACATATTGTATTGCCAAAAATGTGCTCCATTACAGAGCAGTCCTTAACACTGAAACTTCTACTGTATCCCACGCACAGCGAATGGGTCTCCGTATGTCACATCTATCACCATCTGTCTCAGCCAGAGACAACACTTATTCATTGATGTGTCAGAGATCTTAACTTAGGACTTACTGCCTGTATCTGATCTTATGGTGAACTGCTTCTATAAAGTCGGAGCTCTGACGTTATAATACTGTCCTTGTCCCCGTTTTCAATTTCACACTCAATGGTTTCCATGTGGTAGAGCTTAATTGGGGCATCATCAGGGGAGTCTTTAAATCTGTACATCTCAGTGGGTGTGCATATATATCTATATATGTATGTATGCTTGTGTGTGTGGGTGCTACTGAGTCTCACTCTTTTACTGGGAGAAGGTTTGCCAACATTAAAGAAGTAAACATCCGGATATGAAAGCAACAAAGCAGTATAACTTTGTGACTTTGGTTAACACTTTCATTAATATCAAAAACCATAAAACAAACTAGCAGTGGTCTGTGCTGCAGTAAACATATTTGTAATACATATACTGACTTTTTTCACAAGTCTTCACAGTAGTCCTGCAGCAAAAATACAAAGAAACACAACCCCATTGTAGATTTCCAGAGGGAGAAAAAACAAAGGGAAAGATAGTTGACTTTAGAACTGCTGCTTCTGTTTCCTTTGACTCTCATACAAGTGTTTCTTTTATTTCAAAATAAGAAATTCTACTAAAGAGCGTGATCTGAATTTAATGAAGAATATTAGACAATCTTTTGTCTGATCTCTAATGTCCCATTGCATCCCCTACTTTTGTTTATCATCGGCTGTTTTGTATAATTAAAACAAAACAACATGACTATAGAGACAAACTTTTTATGGAAATTGACTCAACTATGCAGGCGTGATTGAATATGAATTGCAGTAGCCTTTGATAAATGCTTTTTAACAGTGTTCCAGGTGTGTGCTCTGAGTTTGACTGTTTGACCTGCCATGCTCTGCCCATCTCACAGACATCAAACACATCAACCTGAAGCTCCATCATCATCCACACATCAAAGGTCTCAGTTCTTTTTAGCCCCATCTGTCCTTTCATTCCTTCCAGTCACTCCCTAGTTCCAGAGGGACTGTCAGCTCTTTGGGAGAGGCAGTCAGCAGACCATTTCCTTTTAAAGGTAACAATAAAATTCACCAGCGCAAAGAGGAGAATGAGTGAGTCCGTGAAGAGTTTACAAAAACGACACTACGCTGACAGTCTATGAAATTGCTGTAGTTCGTGTCAGCAGGGGCTCAGCTTAGAGATTTTGTTAACAACCCCAAGACATCTCAAACACAATAGAGATCTATTAATTCTTTTCATGTCCTCGGGCTCTTGTCCAGCTTGGGGGCCCCCTGAATCATTCAAGCGCTTCTTCCAAATCCCTGCAAGTTGTTAATCAAACATCACTACTTTTACTGTACATCCTCCAGTTTCGGGTCATTAAAGCGCTTCACCCACTGGCTTTATTTTTATCTTTTAATAGAAAGATAATGTTATATCCCATCATAACAATTTTCCTATCGTTAGCGCTCAATTTTAAGGAAGCAGGATAGATATGAGCATATGGACAGCCAGGTGGTTCAAGGTTTATTTTCGCAAGAAGTGAACATCTGTTTTGTCCTGTAAGCTTTGACAAATAGTGTAGTGCAGCAGGTCACACTGCACTGCAGCTGCAAAGGTGGAGTTCTAATCCGAAGCCAAATCCAAGTGAGCAGGGAGTTTGGGTTTATTTTGCTCACTCTCTGTTTCGCATGTCAATGGTATCGAAGTTATAGTACCAATAAAATATTATTACCCTGCCCCCCCCCCCCAAAAAAGGGAGGCAAGGGGTATTGTTTTTGGTTTGGTTTGTATGATTAACACTCTAAAAGCAAAACTATAGGTTGAATTCATACCATATTTGGTTTATAGATTGCCAGTGACCCAGAATAGATGTCATATTTTGGGAACAGTAGGTCAAAGTTTAAATTTTTTAAAATCCTTTTTCGTCTTATTTACTTACAATGGGTGAAATTCACATCTATAAAAACATCAATTTTGTTTCAATTTACTTCAAACTTGGCACATATATAGAGACAACTGATATGCAGACATCAGCACACGCATAACCATGACTACATCAGTTGGATTTATGCCAAAATAAGCTACAATACACGTGAGGGGCGGGGTTTGTTGTGCCTGACACCACTTGTTTTTGTCTGCTTTTCTGTGTCTGCATCTAAATGTTACTAAATTGTTACTCTGCATATTGGGTTGATTATAAAATTACTGGTTATCTTTACAAAGTTACATCCGATCTGGAATAAAAGCTTACAAATGGCCAATTTTTCTTACTTGCTGAATGTAACCATTATACAGGAGCATGTGTTCAATCTGTACGTGAAATTGTTATAAAGCACAAAGTTAAAGAGACTCATTTGGTTTGACATTATGGCTTTGAGGACATTCACCCCTTCTCTGTATGAAAAAGGGAGTAATGAAATGTTTCTGTATTTTGTGCAGTCACTACATTGACAGTTTAACTGACAGCATGTTCTACACTTCCTTACAGCCGCATAAAACCCGGTAGAAATGGAAATTCTTTGAAAACAATCTGCTTAATGGCTTGGACTCTATTATACTAAAACACATAATGTACACATTTGTAGAGCTGTAAGCGGGGATGATGAAAGCAGGCTGTGTCACATATGATGATATGGTACATTACCCATAGCTACCAACTATATCCATTAGAAAGGCATGACATAAAGGGCTTAAAGAGAAGGGGAGGAAGGCAGACGGAGAGTTAGGGTACTTGAGAGGAAAGTTATAAACAGCAGGACAATGTGTGTTTAAAGATGTGTCGCCTTAGTTTATCCAGCCAACGTGTCAGTGAAGCAGGTGTCCTGTGTCGAGTAGCCTACGACTTAACATACACTCGAACAATTTCCGATGCTATTCCCTTGAAAACACCATAATCTTTCCTTGCATGTGTGATGTGTATGAGAGCGTGTATCTGCATGTCTGAGAGTCTGTGTAAGCACATGAAGGCAGGAAGCTAATCAAATCAAATACATTCCTTATTAATGTGATTTATTACTGCTTCGTAGCCAAAATCTGATGTTGCACACCGTCAGCAGAGGGAATGAATCTATTTCATTTCTAACTAACGACACATGCCACAGGCCCCAGGATGTGTTTTTTCCTCTTTTGCTGACAGCCTGTGTTCTGCTGTTGTGGCCTAAGGGATCATGGAATTGTGGAAATCTGCTCTAGTTTTACTGTGAATGACAAACATGAACTTAAAGTGTTTTGTTACAATAAAATGCATAAATGGTGTTTTATAGAATGTGAAGAATGTGATTATGTTTTAAGGAAATGTATAAGTGCTACTATTGGCATTAAACATTTCCAAGTGTAAACAGGACACATATGCAGAGCAGAAAATCAATTTTCAGGGAACCCAGTTTTTCAACACCAAAGAAAAGAGGAAAGAGGGGAACGGGGCAACATGCTTCTCATAAACTGTTCCTGTTACTGAGGTCAGACTAAATGGAACACATCCAAATTTGAGCAAAGCAGCGTCGACGAAGATGAGAAGCAAATGTCCTTTGCTGTTTTAGTCATCCAGCAGAGATAATGTTGAATTTACATAAAGACCGCAAACATACAATAAGCCACACACATACACACACACACAGGTGACCTCATGGCAGACACTTAATGATTGATTACCAGCCTGGAGCTATCCCTCTGTCTGAACTTCCTGGTTTTTAAGTCTTGTTTCCTGTGAGGAGCATTGCTTTCTGTAATGTCATTAACTCACTAGAATGAGGTCATGATTCAAGCCGGAGTCTTCAAACAGGTAGAGGTTAGACGAGAGACTAGAGATGGTTCCCCAAGTGGTCTGGCTTATAGGGTTAGGGGGTTTTAAGATGAGATGGATTCGGTTGGAAGAAAGCCACTGGTGATTTGTTGGGGTTTAAGGTTAAGGTCTGAGTAGAGGCCGGGGAAATGTTAGGTTAGCCGGGTGAGCTCATGGGGTTACGGAGTACGGAAAAGGCGCTTCATTTTATTGACTTCCTAATTTAGTTGAGAAATTAAGCTTCAGAGAATTTTTTTTTTTGCCTACTAGATGCAATTTGTGCTGGAGTTTTCATCCTTATAGGGATGTATTTAAGATTTCACTGACCCTCTCTGTGCATAATTGTCTCAAGAATCATTACCCGTTAGCTGATGCAAACCACATCCTATTATTGGCCACCGCTACATGGAGCTTCCTCTTTTTAATCTGTCCATCTCTCTCCTGAAACCCAATGCCCTCATACGACCCTGTTAGCTTGCTAATTGAGTTTCTTCCGTTAACAACCATATGGTATTGGTTTCAGTTGCACTGCTCCAATCTAATGAGCTGTCCCGTGTGGACAAAAATAAAGCCCTTTAGATTTATAACCAACTCCTTCTAGTGATTCTAAGGACTGACCCTGTGATTTGAAAGGTTAAAAATTTACTGCGTGCTATAGCACCAGCTCAGCTTTAATGACTATTACTGCAGATGAAAAGCAGATAAGGGTTTCATTTTCCAAACTTTTATCACCACTTTACCTCTTTCTTTCTTCTCCTCATCTTTCCACCCTCTTTATTTACTGCCCATTTCTCAGGTTATAGGTGTCAAACTCAGACAGCGCTGTGCTCCCAGACTCTTAAAGTGCTATCAAAACACCTTGAGTTTTGACTCAAAGCAGCAGTAATATATTCACACATCACAGAGATATGATTTCCAAACTAACAACTGCTAACATTTAAAAAAAAAACACTTAAAAAGTAACAGTTTCTGGTTTAGTTCACCTCAGTTCAGTCATAATATTGCCATAGCTGATCATTTGGATGTGTGATTTCTGTGCAGTTAAAGCAAGCATGAAGGTAACTTTTCACTTTTATTAACTATACATTTGCTTTTACACAGTACTCTGTCTGTATTCGTGTAATGAGCCGTTAGAGATTATCGTTGCATGACACAATTAGGTGTTACCAGCCTGTGACAGCATCGAAGAGAGAGGTGTGCAAATAAGGAACAATGGGGAAAGTGGTACCTGAAAGTGAAATGACGTATTTAAAACACTCTCCTGCAACATTTATCAGTCCCGTACGCAGACCCGTGGAACGATACAAAGGCTTTGATTTGCTTCCTGTTTCAGCACCAACACCCCGCAGGTTAATAAGTACAGCAGTGAATGGAAACTCTGCCACCGGTCCTAGCACATGTTCCTGGCTTGTCCCAGTGCCACTTCTACTTCACAGTGAATCATTGTACCAATCACTCCTCATTTCCTCTCCAGTGAAGGCTTAAGCTGTGTGGTAGGAGCGCAGAGTGCAGTATCCAGCAGCCTGACACAGCACTCATTATGGCCTAATGGAGGTGAAGGTGTTTTTATGGCTCGGTCTGGCCCATTCAGCCATCAGTACCACACATTCTCTCTCCGAGGACCTTATTACAAATGTCCTTACAAAGTACTCAGAGATACACACACCTGTAATTACTTATTTCTTCCACCTTGCTGAGACCCTGGGGTTTTGCAGACTCCTGACCAGTACTTTGGTATGTGTCTCCATCATAGACCCCAACAAAACTACTCTGTGAGGGCTTTATTTTTATTGAAACTCCCAACTGCTGTCAATTGTTTCCAATTAGCCCAAATTGGTCAGTTAAAATTGGGTTTATAGTGTATGTAAGTGACTCACTGAATCACCTCTGCATGGATTGTGACCATATTAGCATTGAACTTCTCTGTAATGATGCCGAAGGTCCCATAATAATCTGAATGTGTGGGTAATTGGGTTCTTAACCGCGCCTTAATTGTTTTCAATTGTTTGAAATACAGTAATGGAGTGATTTATGACTTCCAATAGACCAAGCAGCACGAGACGTCAAGATGGAGCATTCCCCAAAGTGCAGCAGCAGATTAAAAACACACCTGAGGTTGACTATTGGGATATAGAAGTCACGCTCGGCTGGCATGCACATTATCGTCAATATGTTCCTTGGAGACCCAATGAAAGTCATGTAAATGCATTCCATTGTTAAAATGAGTAGGTGTGGAAATATAAGCCTAAAGTTAAATAGGGCAATCAGTGGTGCGGTAAAGAAGATTAGAAATAACACCAGAGTCGATTCTGTATCGGTAATTTGATCCTATAATCTAACTTTGGTTGTCGGAATGTCTCCTCTGACTTCCAGTGAACGGATGGCACAAAGAGCAGTTTTAGTCATTGTTAATCTTAAATGAATAATGTGATTTTCTAAAAATTTCATTGTGTATTTGTTCAGCAGGGTCCAACAACATAGCTGAGAAAATAGAGGAAATTCTTCACGGTAGAGGAAAAGGTCAGCGGCGCGTCGATGGACTCTGAACGTGACAGTTTACAGCGCTTTGGTCGGGGCATTGAGGTTATCCTACAAAACCATCTCCCTTCCTATTCCGAGCTTTTCCTCCTCTGTCTCTCCGTCTGCTCGCCCCTCTCTCTCTCTCATTTTTTATGCTTGACTGACCGCAATTACAAGCCGAAGCCAGCACAGGATGCAGCAGCGATTTAAGACGATTTATTTAGGTAATGCAGAGAGCTGACACACTGAAACACATACTCCCACTGCAGCTCCGCATCGTACGCCGCACAATGAAAGACCAAACTTAGAGCTGCACCAGTACTGTAAATGTCCAGAGCAGGTATTGAGTGAGTACACACACTATGAAGCCAGCAGGCCACTTTTAAAATGATGCCTGTTTAATGTGATTAACTGTGAAGTGTGTTTTTTTTTTTCTAATCTTTTTAATAGGACACATTTTCAGTACACATATCCTCTCAGCACAGATATAAGCATGCCCAAGTTTCCAGTTTTCAAAAAAAAAACTAACAACAACTTAAACTAAAAAAATAAAACTCACACCCCACCCATATTGGTCCACATTCACTTAATTATGAGTGTTTCAGCTATTCTATTGTTATGTTTTCTATCAATGTTTCATCAAAGTAAGAGAGGAAAGGCTTCCATGTAATGCAGGGCTGTTTCTTGGGGCCCCCCAAAGCCACCAGGGGCCCCCAAAGCTTCCTATTCAGCCTCATCTGAGGAAAATTCAAATGTCCTGTCTTTATCTGTAGCTATCTCATGTGTTTATTAGATGACCATATACTTGAAAAATAAACGTAGGATATACGGTAAATAAAATAAACCGCAATGATAAGCTGTGGCTGATGTTTTTGTAGCATTATTAGGTCATATTTGTTGGACCACACCTTTGCATAGTTAGTGACATAGCGGGCCGCCGACAGGTATGATGAAAATGATTGACAGCTACCCACCTACCAATCCTGAGAATATTAAACAAAAAAAACACCAAAATGGCATCAGAACGAAGTTATCTCAGCAGTTGTATTTTCTTTTTTAAAGTGAACATTTACATAGGTACGTACATTTTTTTTCCCTTGTAATTCTATTTTTTTTTTAATCCATTTAATTTGCCTAAGTGGCTCAACTTAAGATGTTTACTTTTAACTGTAGCCTGTTGTCCTCATGAAGTGTAATAGATTGTGGCATCGTTGTAGATCATCTAAAGGGTTAGGAATCTCTTCATTGTAGTTCGACAAACGTCCCCACAAAGCTACAAACAGCCCCGATGTAACATAAGAAAGAGAGAAAATTTGATCTTTTCCAGTTTCAAGAAAGACATTACGTCCGTTATCCAAACGTGTTCTGCTAAAGGTTTTGGCGACTTCCAATCAGAAGGGGTTTTTATTTTAAACAAAAATCAGTTTTCGTCTCTAGCCAGAATTACTACTCTAAAGCACACAGTATTTGCTCACATGATTTAAGCTCACGTCTGTTTGCTCTGGCACGTCAAATCCTCGCTCCATCTTTAAAGGTGACGTGTCTCAATGTTTGTGAATGCAGGGCGACCCCAGGGAACAGCCCCCTCCATCTGACCACCCCTGACTGAGTCAACTGGGATGTTTGATAAGCTGTACGCCATAAATTGAGCCTAGTTGGGCCACAGGCATTGCTCTGTCTCTATCTGCAACCCTCTCTCTCTCTCTCTCTCACTCTCCCCTTAGGCTTTCTCTATCCATCCCAGCCTCAGTATTTGGCTCTGATATGAATCACATATCAACAATGTAGCAGCAAAAAAGCTGGTGGAGATGGAAAGGCGAAAGGTTTCTAAGACAGCAAGAGAATGGAGAAAGGATAAAAAAAAAAAAAAAAATGCGACTGGAGCCTCCCCACTGGCACACAGCAATTAAGCTTTCTGACAGGAAGTAGAGTGCACATGCCTTCTGTCTCCATTTCCTTTTGCTGTCAGAGGCTGAGCTGCTAACATCTGACCCGTTTTAATGACAACGCAAGTCATAACCGGCGAACATAATTCCGAAACCCTGCAGAATAAATCCAAAACCGTGACATGTGGTTGCACTCCTTAATGAATGGTTTATCATCTATAATAAATCTTTAACACTCACACATAATGGGATCAGCGTATGAAAATTTCCCCAGTGTTTAAACTATTACTGTAACATTTGGATTTATTTTACACGGTGAGAACAGCTGATCAGGGGAGGAGATGTCTGTCTGATAAAATGACACACATCACAGCTGCGCCTTATCACGCAGACACATATACACACACTGACAAGCTACACAGGGGAGGATGTTGTGAAATGTGTTTTGTTCAGAGACTCGTAGCCCCATCTGAGACTCCATGTCAGCCTCCTACCTTGAAGGTCTAATTTACACTTTATCCTTCTATCAGTCTATCTTTTTTTGTCTTCTACTCCTAAGAAGTGGCTAGTGGCTAATCAGATGAGACCCTACAGATGTTTATTTCACTAGAGAAGAATGTGAAAGCCTATCAAGAGCCCAGACAGACATCAGCTCAACTATTTAGTCTGGATGCCATGCCAAAAAAATGAGTTTTTCTGGGCTGGACCTGAAATAAAGTTCATTATGACAGGTCAGAATGATAGTAGGGAAGTTAGGGTTATAAAAATCCCCAAGATTTAATGTCCACAAGAATATGAAACTCACCACCAGCTTGGATTTTTGTTCCACCCATTTCTGCTGATGATTTTCCTTAGAATAACATTCATTTGAACGAGTCGGCGAGATAACGGCCATCCATTTCCGACGATAGGCACTCCCTCCTCCGTCATCTGTACTTTCCTCCTCTCTCTTAGGAAGAAAAGATAAATGCTTTTTAGAGAAAGTGATCCTCATTTTGGCGGTTTTTCACCTGACTTGACAGTGCTGTTTTATGGTTTTCCCTGTTCGTGGTTCGTTGCATCAGCGATTTCAGATGCAGGCCTGTATAATTCTAACGTGTTGCTTTAACTGCTCACGGTGGAATATCTCATCTGGCATCCAACGACGGCCTGAGATTGAAAATAATTAAAATGAAGAGATGCAGCGAGAGAAATGAAATGTAGTCGCAGGTGTTTCACAGGTGTTTTGGGTCTTTGTGTGTGTTCCAGCGACATTACCGATGCAATAACCTAGAGATGAAGATTGATGTTTTATGGGGTTTTTTTTTTGGATTAAAGATAAAAGAATTTCTTCTGCAGCTTTGATTTAGTGTTTTCCTCTTTTCCTTCTTTTCTTTTGAACTCTACTTTCTGCTTTAATACCATACATCTAGTTATCTTTTACACTTCCTTTCTTCTCTTCCCAGAGCTGCTATATATATATATATGCCACCTGTTTCCATTTTCAGGTCACTTCTCGTCCAGCGCTTGTCGCTCAGTAAACAGCAATATACCACAAAGCTGCACGCGGCTGCTGAAAATAAATAAATAATCCCATGCTCAGACACTTGCCATTCTAACAAAGTAGAAACATAAATAAACAAAACACAGACAGAGAGCTCATTTTCTTGTTGTGTTCTTAGTTTCTTTTTTTTTTTTTTTACTTCACTGATTGACTGTTTTTGCTACAGTTGCAATCTTTAATGGGCCTACATGTTTAGTGTTTACCTTTTTTTTTGCAGAATGGCTTTGGGGAATTTTGAAATGTTTGTGTTGAGTCATGTGTGTGTGTGTGGAAGTGCATTTAATAGGCTTTTGGTTCATTGTTTAGACTGTGTGACTGTGATGTTTGAAGTGGTGACTCCCATGCCTCCCATTTAGTCAGGGAACGGCAGTCTGGAGCTGTTTTCTATGGGTCACTGTGCTTGTGCTTTAGAGGGAGGACGAAAGAACGTTCACTCGGGTTGTTGCACTAAAAGAAAATGGGTTTTTTTACACCTGAGATGAATCGGTGTTTGTATAAAACTTTTGAAACTATAGGCTATGTCAGAGGAGTTTTATTTGGACAGATTGAGCGAAGAAAATATGTAACTGGATGAAGCAAATGCAATCCCTCAGAAGAATGTATTATTAATAGGCTTGCTATAAAAAAAAAAAAAAAGTAATTCTTTTTTTTTGTCTTCTCTCATTTGGAGCATTATCTAGCGCTACTTAACTAAATTGGTACATGGGCAACAACACAGCATGAGGACACCAAACTCCATGTTCAACTTGCTTCATTATCTATTTAGTTAATGTTTCCTGAACCAATTGAACCACAGAACATCCTTATTCTATTTTTCAATTTTTTATGTTGAACTTGTCCTTCATCATAACAGCAGAATGGCGGTCGGACTGAATACATTTGCTCCGTCAAGGGGAACTTCATAAAGTATATAAAGCTCCCCTTGATATTCCACTGTCTTTAGTTTGGGTTTCGTTGAACCACATCTAGATGCCGGACTTGAAAGAAAGAAATGGGGGAAGAGAGAAAGACAAGAGTGAAGGGGAGGGGGACAAAAACAGGAAAAAGAAGGTGGAAGCAGGTTATTTTTTCTTTTTATTTTAAGACTTATCGCTGCAACAATTACTACCGCTACAGCTGTACAATCTAAACTCCCATAATTCTTATCTAAAAATATGCAAAAATGAAAAAGGGGGTTATAATTGAAGGGAAAATTTAAATCTAAAGGTCAGAAGCGTGCATACAACACTTAAAAGCTTCTGTATCACTGTTTGGGAAGTTAAACTGTGGGACTGTTTGAGTGCAAAACTAACATAAATATCCAGTATGATTGTGTTTAAAAAGAGGGATAAAGGAATGATTTTCCAGAGGTTCATTGATTGTTAGTTTGTAATTTGGATATCAATTTTGCAATGTGTTGGTGAATGTGTTGTAATATGGATGAGTGAATAAATGAATTCAGAATTGCTGATAAATTTGAGACAGTGTTGTTTGTATGGAAAGTTTTGAAGGAGTAGGATTAGATCAGTTTATACTTCTTCCTATTCCTTTTTGCTCATGTAAATTTTGAGGCTTAAGATGTTACAGTTTTAAGTTACCGTTTTGTTTCCATTCTCTTGATTATCATTTATTTGCATTTCTGTTTTTTAAATTGACATTTACATGATCGAAATAATCATAGGATCAATCAGTCAAAAATATAAGCGCTAGAAATGAAAACTAAACATATGATATTCCTTAACGTTTGTACTTCATCATGTTACAGTAGTAATACTAAAATTGACAAAGACTTAGAGAACATTAATAATCTTGATGGTAAAGGAACTTTTGTTGTAAGTACCTTATTTGACTTAAAATATGTGATTTAAATCTTTAAATGTGGGTGGTTTCAGCTGATCCTCTATGATATATCAGTGATGACACTTTGCTTCGAGGTAAATTGACATTCTGTGAGGACACACAAGGTCTTTGCAGGCTTGTTGACTGAGATCTAATTAAATGTCCTTATCCTTAATCATCAATAAGTAGCAATCACTGATAATCATTAGTTCTCCGTCAGTTGTTTTAAAGCAGTACAAGCCTGGCGGTGGCCTATTTTATCAAGATTAGTTAATCAGTTCAAGTCTATTGGCACTAAAGCTTTTAGGGCAGCGTTCGTGACTGTGTATGTGTGTGTCCCAAGTGGAGTGGGAGGTCGCTGGTCGACTGGGCCTGGCTGACTGCCCTCTGGTCGGAGATTTTGACGATTACTGTAAGAAATTACTCACAGATTGCACTGGATTCTGCGCCATAACTTACACTAATGACCGTGCACAAGGCCCTCTCCTGCGAGAATACCACAAGCATGTGAGAAAAGCTGTTTCCGTCTCTATACAGTTGAGTCTGCTAATGGAACATTAATGCCCAAGTTTACAACAAATTCTGCACTCTCACCTCATTTCATACAACATTTTAGCCTACTCTTGACAATAAATTAACTTTGAATGTTTTACCAACCACCAGGTGTTTGGAGAGGAAGAGACTGGGAGTATGGACCAAAACACTATGAAGTGATATATATCCCACTTACACATCCCAAACACATAATATAATGGTGAAAGTGTTTCCAATTTGTTAAGAGTTAATCCTTGTGAAAGAGAAAAGATTTGGCATCTTCTTTGACTTTAAATAACAAACCCTTACCCCCTCAATGTGTATGATCCTCTACGGTTTACATTTCATGACCATCCCAATTTCATGCTAGATAAGTCAGCGCTATCCAAGATTTTTGTTATCCATCTGAAAAAGGTTTAACTGCTGATCTCACCTTCCTGTCGCTTCCCACCTCATCCAGAGTGAACAGTTGATCCGCCTTAGGATCCTTAGGAGGATCAACCGGATAACAACATTGTTGAAATCACATGGGATTAGAGGGCTATTCTTTCGTTTGCTTTATCAAGCTCTGCCAAATTCCCTCAGTTTGAGCTCACACTCTATATATCTGAGGACAAGGACGGGAAAAAAAAAAGAACAAAAATGAAACATGAAGCAGCACAAACAGCGCAGGCTAGCATTATGTAAGCAGGTATTTGTATGCATATGTGTGCGTGTGTGTTCATTCACACATATTTTACTAGAAACTGAAATGAAGTCTTGTTTTTCTAACCCCGAGAACTAAATTGAAACCCGTATTATAATCACAATTGTAATCCGAGCGTAGCCGCATTTTTCACTTTGCAGTTTGTCACTTCCACTTTTTATGGTAATGCGCAGTAGGTTGCCTATTTACTTCGGTCAAACTGAGACTTAACTATAAAATGAAAAACAAATTTGTCCTTCACTCAGATGCTGATGACCTTTTCCAACCCTTAATTTGATGAATGGACCACTTGTTGTGCTGTCATTGCTCCTTGCTCTTGATTTTCAAGCAGTTGGGCGGCAGTTCTGGGCACTTGGCCAAAATTCTCTTAAAACACTTTCTCAATTTCAGAGAAAAAGGTATGCACGAGGGGTAGCGGTATGCACGCTGCCATCTTTTTCAGACAGCAATTAGGAATTTACAAAGAAAGAACGCTGAACAAAACAAACGAATAATTCAATAAACACTCGTAATAAAAAATCTTTCCAGGGGTGCAAATTGGTACTTTGAGGAGCGCAGAAGAGTAAAGCTGATAGTGTAATGTGCAGATTGGGTGTGTTCCAGGTTAAATAGATCTTTGTGGATGCTTTCCAAACTGAGACTTCACTGAAAATAAATCTATGAGAAATCAAAACACAGCTTTTTATTCTTTATTAATACTATAACATTATAATCCTCTCCCCACACAAATACCTCTGAATCTAAAATATTCAGAGAAGATGAGTAAACACGTCTCAAGAGCTTATACACATAAAAAAAACCACACACTGACACACACAGGAGCATACACAATATGTAACTCTAAGGGGAATGGGCAGGGATGGAAAAGACATGACACACCGCAGGCTAGTATGTGTTGGTTTGGGGCATTTTATGTCATGTGTGATGCTCATTTGCTAATAGTTTTATTTTATGAGTGTGCGATTGTGTGTGTATGGGAGTTGTCTTATGGAAGTTCACACCCTGACACAAAAATCTCCCAGCAGGCAGGGAGGACACTGTTTTAACCTGTTAACCTATAACCTAATCCTCTTATTGGAGGTAACCATGTCACATCTGCCAAAGTTACACACCCAGAGCTGGGGGAACAATAGGTCAACCATCACCAAAGTGCAAAAAAACAGCATATCCACTCTCACTTTACGAGTGGAACACACTGACACTCTCTTTTCTCGGTCCAACATTACATCTTTCATCTTAACTGAATATGACCTTTGTGTGTACTTGGCTTTGACCCTTCCACAACATCTGCCAAAAGGGAAAAAAAAAAGTGTGTGTGGACTTGAACAGAGTCTTGTCTGTGTGTACATATGCGAGAGTGCCAAAGAAATCCATGTTTACTTCAAAATCAGTCAGGGGATTGGGACCACACGCTTCTGTCTCAAAGACACACGGCCAAGGCATCCCACCCCGAACGATCTGCTCCCTGAACCCAAATACAGCTGTTGGTTTTTACCTCTCAGCAGTTCCACAGAGAATCACAGGGACATACATCAATTTCAGAAAGGCCACAGACTCCGACTATACATGTAACCCCACTTATCGAATACTAAATAATTATAGCAGCGGTCTAAAAAGAGTTGTTATGTGTTAGTTCTCAAAGGCTCAGTGCATAAGATTTGGGGTATATACCTCTAGAAATGGAATATAATATGTATAACTGTGTTTTCATTGGTGTGTCATAAAGTAAAAAAAAAAAAAAGTGTTTTTTTTTTATTACCTGAATGAGCTGTTTATGTCTCCAGAGTCCATGTTTCTTCTGACTTCCTCTTAATGTACCTTAATGCTGGACACATTACTATTATTTGAGTGAGGAGTTAATATCCCTTTAACTTAACGGTTGGTAGGACAGTCACCGGCTCTAATAAACCAAGGCCTTTAGAATTTGAACAACCACTGTAAGGGATAATGAGGCTGGGTGTCTTTAGATGGTCCCAGTATGGAATTTCACCACGAGATGTCACTTTAATTTTATTGTAATTCATAGTACATGTATTATTATTATTATTATTATTATTATTCATAGTGGTAGTATAAAGTGCAACCAACCCTACATTGCAGTAACATTACTTTTGTTTTCTTTCACTTGACTGAGTCTAAAAAAGACAGAATAAGAGTAAAAATAATACCTACTGTGTCTATATTTTATTGAGTCAAAAATGGGGTTATGGTCAGTGTGATTTGGTTTTTTTAACAAGAATTTCAAGAAATCATCCTTTTCAATTAATAATTGAAGTGATGTTTTTTTTACAGTATAAGCACTGTATACACAGTACGCTCTTATTCTTATAATTTCATCTTTCTACTTTCTTTCAATAACATGCTGCAGAATTTCTCACTTATATTAAGCTGCGCATACTTTGATGTTGCGTTCAAGGACAAATAAATATTGATTTGAATTAAAACATACGGGAAGACTATTCACTATTTACTAACCTCAAATGAAACTTACTGGAAAGAAATATCAGATCCAGAGTAAACTGAGTGAAAGTGAGACTGTGAAGTGAGCACACGGAGGTTCCGTGGCTCCGGCCGGCAGCGGTGCAGATGCTGACCGGGCCCCTCCCCTCCAGCGGCGGCTGCGTAATTGGGAGGGTGCCGTCTATCTTCCTTGGAGCGAAGTGCCAGAGTTACCAGCGACCCAACACACACCAACGCAGAGTGCACTAAGAGTTCAAGAGCGCCAGGGTACGTTTACCGGCAATTAAGGGGAGTGGAAATATTTAAGGGGGAAGTATTTTGTTTATCCATAGACTTTTCTTGACGGATACGCAGCGCAAGTGTCAGAGTTTGGGTTAGTTTTCTTTGCGCGTCCGGCAATTAACGCATGTGAAGCTGCTGCGTAAAAGCCCTGCATGTGTTGCATGTGAGAGGAGACCAAGTTAAGAGCGCAGGTAAGATGAACTGCACAACAGATCTGCTAAAAACACCAATATTCTACACTTAAGCTTCCTTCTTACTAGTGGATTCTTTATGTGAGTGCATTGATGTAAAGTTGAGCTTGAGAAGTTCAGGTGAATCATTAGTGAAAATCAAACAAACTGAGATGTTATTTCTGCTTTTTTTTCGATTTTTGAAGGATTTTCTGAAGCACACATTCTGCAAAAAAAAAAAAAATTAACAGTGTTTTATGCCATAAAAGTAACAAGGTAGTCTATTAATGAAAATAAAAGTGGTTTAGAATTTTAGTTTAACCTCCTGAGATCCAGGAAAATAAAAGTTTTGGCTTTTTTTTTTTTTTTTTTTTTTTTTTTAAAAATTAAATAACTGTATAATAACTAAATAGCTGTGAAACTTTTGTCTCCTTCAGAGGACAGAAATGAATTGCTGGCTCTCAGGAGTTTAAAGCATGTGACTTTGCAACAACAAAAAGAATGCATCACAATGCCTCACTGTTTTTTTTACACAGCTGAGAAACAAGGAGACAGGCAGATGTTGTATTAAATGCTGGTTCGGTTGCATATTCTAAGAGTTCCGTGTTTGACAAGTGTTTGAAAGGGCCTGAAGTGAGGGGAGTGAGTATGGGGGGGCTGCAGAGACCCTAAAATTGAATGTGACTAGGTGCACTTAAACAGTCAAGTATGTTTGTAATTCCAAAGTAATACTATAGTAGACTCATAGTGCATTAAAGGGTTTTGCTGGGAACACGGTACTTAATGATTTCGCTGCATGTGTTTGTCTATTTTTGTAAAAGCAGACAGACTTGGTCATGTGGGTTTTGTAGTGTAGGTACTGAGCCATTCTTCTCCTGTCTGTATATGTAACCATCTTAAGGACCCGCTCTCCACTTACTGCTATTCCAGAGGTTTATTTAACTCCCTACAAGGAGCTTTAGGTTGAGGCGGTGTTGTGCGAGAGGCAATGCAACTATCAAAGAAAAGACACAAAAAGGGAGTGATAGCAGTTGTGTGTTTATTGATTTCTGTGGCAGGTGTTTCAGGGTGTTCGATCAGAAGAACTGAGGTAAATGAAGGATTTCTGCTTCGGGCTACAACAAGACAAGTCAGGAAACTTTGTGTGATTTTCCTCTTTAAACGCTGTCCAATCATTACATCACTGAGATGGTGTCTGCTAGGCATACTTAACAGAGTTCGCTGTTTACACATGCAGTCACAGGCTGAGGATTGGAGCTGAAATCACAGCCTGAGTATGCACTATTCTAGCACTTTAACCGATATTTTGCATACTTTCTTAAAGGAATATAAATGTGGCTAGAGAGAGATTTTTGATACAAAGCTGAGTTTATTATGAGTTTACTTTAGTAAATCCATATGCTCCTGTCGTCTCCTTCATTCTATTACAATGTCTTGTCTAATCAAGTGTTAAAAAACAAGTCACAGTATCAATATTTGGCTTTGTTTTGAATGGCCTACAGCATCATTCCTGCGCTCTGTCATTGCGTCATGCCGTTCATGCTGAAACTTTTTCCTGGACAGTGATGAAAACTCCAATCTTTCCCAAAACTCAACAGGTTTTGGCTGAGAAGTTATTAAAACAGCCTTGTTGCTGTGCAGCACACTTATCTTGCCTTATATGGCTGTGTTTCCAGAATGTTTTAGTGCAGACAAAGCAGCTAGGGTACCTATACTGCAGTGGTGATGTTAGTATATTTACAGAGTCTACAACGTTTAGGTGCCAATGACCTGCAGACAGACAGCCTGACTGTGTTCGCCTGCTTTGCACATTTGGGAATACTGAGTTTGCCCTGTCTGTAATGAACTGCACCGGACTGATGCCGAGAGAACATTCACCAAAATTCTTCCACTTTACAAGTATGAACTACAGATTTCCCCCCACATTTGTAGAGTATAGTAACCTGCTTGAGAGGAGTTGTTGCATAGCATGCAAAGGTGTGCCCTTTTAGCCTCAGGCCATCAGGAGACAAGCGAGAGCACTTACAACTGTCAATCACTGTTTTCATGCCCTATTGCTCCCATCTGCTTACCACAGGATGGGATTAAGTTACACACACATATGTTCATACATTCACACTCTTACACATTCAGCATCGCATGCCCGGGTCATGCCCTTTTCTGCATGGGTCGAGTTACTTGTTTTGTCCTGTCTCATCAGTAAACATATCTGCATGTTTATCTATATAAAGTTGTCTTGGTTACACGGTGTTTGCGTTTTCCTGTTTCCATCCTCTCTAGACCTAAAACACAGATCCAGTATCACTTCCCACCCTCCCACTTCTCTGTCCAACCTCGATGTGATAGCAGTTCTTAGTTTACACTTTCTTAAGTTGCTTATGGTTTAGTAGATTAGCTGCGGGCTCCATTTTCCACTGACAAAGACAGGAGGATGAAACCACAACATTCAAAATAAGTGAGTGGAGTAACAATGCCAGCACGAGGCTATTATCTAGGGCTGGTGTATTTAGTTACCATACCAGCAGTTGCTTGGTGTCTCTTAACAGTGCTTTCAGCTCAAGGAGGCACAAATGCAGACAGACAGGACCTCAGGGTTGGAATTTTATCCATCTTCTTTGGTTTTTCGCCACAGACATACTCACTTCACTTCCAAAACGGAAGGAATTCCACAGGAATGTTCTCTGGGCATTACCGCTCATTGATTTCATGCATACGAGTTACGAGCGCAGTGTGATTATCATGTGATGCGTGTTGTTATAATGTGATGCTGTAAATGCATTTATGGGATGCAGCCCCCTACCTAAACTCTTTTGCTGTGGCAGTAGAACTGACTGTCAAGTCTCCACTGCTGCTGTGCTGTGTGAAAGGGTGGATTCTATAGTTGGACAGTTTGTGGCTTTATGATTTATAGGATTTATTAGGTACATAAAAGCAAATGACTGCAGGATATACAGACTTTCCTAATGGCAAGAGATCAAATAATCCCTTTCTAGTCCACTGAGAGGGATTAGATATCCTTACCTAACATTATTTGTACCATGCATTCATTATTTAGGGCTAATTTGCTGCTGCATTTTCAACTTCAAAGTTCATCTCTGTCTCAATCACCATGTTTGGGTGATTAAATTTCATGTGGAAGGGGATAGTTTTGCAATTTGTTTTACATTCATTTTTTGGAGTGATATGTAATTTCCCAGGAGAAACACACGCTGTGCTGAAAGATACGGTGTTCACTCAGATAAAGAGGGGTAATGTTTGAGGTTCCAATCTAAAATGAATCACAGCTTGCTGCCTCGATGTTTACTTTATGTCTTGAGTAAACAAATCACTGAAGAAAAGGAAGAGGTAATATCATAAAAGTTCCCCTAAAAGCTTTAGGATACTAGTATGAAGGTTGCAGTTTTTGATCACAGTCCAGAAAAACATCACATATTTTGAGGATATAGTAAAACATAGTGAGATTTGCAACCTATCAATGTTGTTTTAATGTTTTTAAGGTATAGTATTCGGTGCTACGCATTAACATAGTGTAGATAGTAGGTGGGAGAATGGCATGTCGTACACTTTCAGTAAATATTTCTAGCTTTTATGAGTTTTAATCCGCAGAGGGAGTTTTAACTTTGTTTACCTTGCTATGAAGTTTAACAAAGTGCCCTTCTTCTAAAATACACTGTACATTACAGTTCCAAGACATAAAACATAAGAGTGGCGCTTGTCTGTTTTTGAACAGTGTTGTGTTTCTTCTTTACTGCCATCTATAACTGGAGTTATAACCAATAAAAGAACTTTAAAATTTAATACTTCTTGTGCCGGCTTTATGTATTGTGTTTATTGAAAATACAAATAGTGTGGTCTGGAGGTAGTTGTGTATTATCCCTTTCAAGACATGAACTCACACAGACTCACATGGGAGAAACAGGCTTTGCTTAAATGCAATGTTAAAAAAAAAACAAAAAAAACTTGATTGACTGTTGCCAAGAAAAACAGCGAATGTCTTGAGAGCTAGAAACAATTACCTATGTTGTTCTGCCTGGCCAGTGCCTGTGGTCAGGGAATAATGACAAATAGCCAGGCTAATGCACTCTGTCCTGTGGAGATGGAGGGATGTGATAATAGTACACTCTACAGGGCACCTGGGTGTTGCTAAATGCCTCATTAGTGGTGGTCTCTGTGTGAGAATGCCCACGGCTAGAGCAATTCT
This sequence comes from Ostorhinchus cyanosoma, assembly GCA_029814465.1. Lineage (NCBI taxonomy): Eukaryota > Metazoa > Chordata > Actinopteri > Kurtiformes > Apogonidae > Ostorhinchus > Ostorhinchus cyanosoma. The sequence continues at coordinate 12,938,677 of JAPTYQ010000024.1, read as the reverse complement.
TCACCATCTGCTCCCTTATGACTGTTTGCGACTTCTACTGGAAATACATCCTGGAAGTATGTCCTTTTAAACCACTTAAAATTTCCCCAGACATATCATTGTAAGTTTCTCGTTCTTGCATGTCA
>JAPTYQ010000024.1:12918659-12932545 GCA_029814465.1 Ostorhinchus cyanosoma | reverse complement strand
TCAATGGGCTCATAGTGCGGTGTGTTTACAGAACAGATTTGTGCTAGCCAAATGCGAGCGGGCCTAATCTCTATGTGAGGTTTAGTCTGCTGTGATATGTGTGTAAGGGTGAAAGATATAAGCATGTGGGGGGTGTTGTGTGTGTGTGTGTGTGTGAGCCTTTGTATAGGAGGGGGTCTTAAGCAGGATTGCGTGGTGCGGGGGGTTCCTTGAAGTTCAAATATTGAAGGTTGGTAACCTCTCCAATCCTTCACACCAAGAGGGTAATCACAATGTCAATCCTTTCAAAGTGACTCCCACAGGACTCCCCCACATTGAGCAAGTGTTTATACAAGGCATGTTGCTATACTGGTGCACTGAAAAGAAACCTGCAATAGGAGAGATTTCCTGAGATCAACAAGATCAAGGACACTGTATTGAGAATGTCAATATTCAGCTCACAGAAAACTTTATAAGAGCTTGGAGACAGAGAGTCTGAAGACCAAAAATACATCAACTTTGTACGTTATGTATGGATGTTACTATTACCTACCGCACAATCCTACCAAAAAGAAACCCATACCACCAGATAACCAATGATCATATATTCTACCTGTTCTCGTCATGATTGAATCTTATTTCAACAATAAACAGTTCATGTTTATAATAACGTTCAGTTGTCAGCGAATGGGATTATTAGATAATAATAAATCCCTCATCTCCCTCATTTAGTTTTTAAGCACTGGATAAACTGAAAGATATCCAGTTAATGCTGCAGTTTTAAAAATACCCTCATAATGCAACATGTGAGAGCTGTTGAAATCTTTGCTACTGTATCTGATCTCTATCAATATGTGCTGCTAAGGTGTTGAACCACAGAGGATTAGTCACTTTCAAGTCAAGCTGAGACGTGTCTTTTCTCGAGAAGAGAATACGTATCAGTGACTGCAAGAATAAGAGCGCTGACAGTTCAAGGAAGATGTTGCAATTCTGCACTTGTGTCGGACTATTAAATGTAAACTGTGTGCATATGTTGTATTCTGTGTATTCATGAAAGTCTTTATTTATCTGTGTTTGTCTCTCCCTCTCTTACTTAGAATTACTGCACGCTGGTAGTGTATTTCTGTTTTTGGGCCCCTCCGATGGCCTCCACTCCCATTCACTGCTGTTGGATGAAGAAAGAGGTCGTCTCCTTTTGGGAGCCAGGGATCACATCTACCTGCTTGATCCAGATAATCAGAACAGAAATCCAAGAAAGGTACACGATCCTGGGACCAGTAGAAATGTTCAGATGATGCCATATAGAAGGATCTTAAATCAGGCTTCAACACACAAAAATGGGGCCAAGAGTGGATTTAGAGCAACAAATAAACAAGAGCGTTTGGCTCTGTAGGCCATTTGCCATACTTGAGAGGTTGTTTAGGTAGAAACTGAAGTGTTTACAGCAGTTTAAAGAGTCCCCACACCCACTGACAGAGGGATAGTGCTGGAGGAAATTCAAGTCTGAACAAGAGATGGAGTTTCTCTCTCATATACGCATCGACCCCAATCCCCAGTCTCATGCAAACTTATGCTCGGAGTCACTTGAGACACTCTAATAACCTCTGCTATTCTCTGTGTATAGATCATTATTACATGACACTTATACCTGTCGTACCATTAACTGGGGTGATGTCAAATATTTTTTTCCCACTTCGATAGTGATAAGCTGGAATGCACTCAGACATGTATTATTCTAGAGTAAAAAGGTCACCTTTCAGTCAGCAGCAGTGTGAAACTGTCTGTCTGATGGAGTCAGGGTCATCGTCTTGTTAAATATGCACACACACACACACACACATACAGTATATACACATTAACAGGGCACACAGACTCAAATGTATACACAAACACACAAATGCTTCTGGACCAATGCCATGTGTGGAAATTTGGAGATGTGATTGTGTGTTTGTGCAGCTGAGGTTGATCTGAAAGTGGGACGACAGAGTGTTTATTTGATCATTATCTGGTTGTTTTAACTCTTAGTTTTGCTCTCAAAGTGTTGCCTTTCTGCTGCCTCACTAGTCACTGATACTGATGCCAGGGAGATACACTCTGAAAGACTAATTATTAAGGCCGTATGGGACCAGTTCTAGGCACTGAATTTAATCCAGAGACACAAACGTAGTGTTTATCAGTTAATGAAAAGGCATACCTGCTGAGGGACCCTTTGGCGATAAAATACTGCTGCTTGTTTTTCAGCTAGTTCTATCTAACTTAATGTTTTCAAGGAATAGCCGCAGAATTGCAAACAGTTCTACGATAGTTAGTTTTGAAAGGTTCGAAACAATTTTTTAATGCTTTTCACATCCTTGCACTATAGCAGGTCAATACATCGCATTGTAACATTGGTTTTATGTGCCGATTCCTCAGTGGTATGCAATGATTTGGAATCATGAGATGTTTAACGTGTAACGTGTTTGCATGCGTTTTCAGGCTCAGTTGACCCATGAGTAAGTTTGGCGATAGCTCTCCTTGGTAGGGTTTAGAGGAGGTAACACACTAAGCACATAAGCCTGTTATAACACATGTATGGACATGATGGGGTACAGCGAAGGGACAGTAAAGCCATATCCACTGTTTTCTTTATAATAGTACCTGAAGGTGCTACATGTCGTACAAATGGGAGCACTTATTCTATAATCCCTAAAGTCTTACAGAATAAGACAAGAAAGAACACGGTTAAGTTTGACAAGGTGAGAACAATAAGTAAAACATATTTTGCTCGAGGGGGACTTTACGCTCACTTCAAAATGAACAAGTGGTGAATGTAAAGACCTTATTAGAAGATTTATGATGAGATTTCTTAGAAGATTGATGATCCTCTGGCTGTTGTGCTGTGAACATCCCGCTGCTCGAACACACAACACTGAAACTAGATCTAACCGTAAATGAAAGACTTCAACAGATGAAAATTATAGAACGATGAATGTTTGTTCTTCGCACAGTGATTACAAATGTGTCATATGATCTACAAATGGAAAACAAGACCGCAAAGATTTACGATTTGTACGGAATGCTGGGACACATATCAAGCAATCGGAACACGTGTAAAGTAATCGTACAAAGTCACACATCATGGTTTAAATGAATATCAACATTTTATATCTGAATTTTTAACTTCAATTTCATAATTATAAAAATTAAGGAATAAACATGCAATATCTGTGAGTTCATTTATCACTTAATTTTCTACTGTCTTCCTACATAATCAATTTCCATGCTTATTGTTGTTTCATCTATTATTACGTTGCTAATTGCACTGACTGTAGAGTCTTGATGTTGTTCTGTCTGGTTTTGCTTTGTCTTTTTATTGCCCACACCAAATATGAATGTCTAAAAGTACTTGCGACACTCTTGCATTTATTGACTGATAGCTGAATGTGCATGAGTGGATGACCTGATATTAATAAGCATAGAATTGCATGTTTTTTACTAATTCATGTTATGATATGCATATTTATAAAATTATCTCACATGTATACACATTTTTTGCATTTCTGTGCAGATTTGAACATGCATTTGTAAGTGTCCAAACTATGCACTATAGTTACTGCACAATCTTTTTTTTTCACATTTATAACCATTTGTGACTATTTACAATCTACAGTCAAAACACTGTAAGTAACTGTACTTAATTCAAGGTGAAAAGTTTGTCCTTTTATTTGTCTGTGTTTAGATTTACTGGCCTGCCTCTCGGGACAGTGTAGAGATGTGCAAACTGGCAGGAAAAAATGCGAATGTAAGTGTCACCTCTTGAAAAAAGATGATATAGATGAACAAACATTAAACGTTATAATGTAGACTATATGATGCCAGTGGCGTTTTCCGTATCTGTGTGTGCCCTTGTCTGTCCTAGCTGGAGTGCGCAAATTTCGTCAGGGTCCTCCACAACTACAATCAAACACACGTCTATGCCTGTGGGACCGGAGCCTTCCACCCCACCTGCGCGTTTATTGAAATTACCGGGCGGAGAGAGGTAAAGTAGATGTGTGATAAGAGAGTAATTCTGAGAATGGATTTCGCTGAGGTTTAAGAGTTGGATGTAAATGTTTGAATGTCCTTATAGTACTTAGTGTAATAATATCTTCCCTCCTTTCTTATCGACTCTCAGGATGGTGTGTTCCAACTGCTGTCTAGCACAGTGGAGTCTGGCAGACTGAAATGTCCTTTTGATCCCCTGCAGCCATTCACGTCAGTCCTCTCAGGTAAGATGAGCCATCATACAATACTGCAGCAATCCTCTGCATTCCTTATCGCTCATGCAGCAGAATTTTATAGCTCCGAAGCACCATTCCCTGAGAATAAATAATGTTTCTCTTCAAATCTCCACTCAGTTGTTTGGATAAATTTATATTTATTTATCTGTTTTCCCAGAACATTCTCTAATTTAGACTAACCCTAACAGACAAAGCAGAAGGTTACTTGGCAGAGAACTGTAAACAAGTGTGTGCCTTATCTCCCCTTCTATGTTAGTTTCTTGAAATATTTTTTAGTCCTTGTGTTTACGCATGGAATCACTGCGGTAAAACTGAAAAAAAAAAAAAAAAGGTGAACTATCAAACTATCAAACAAACTGTTCAAAAAACACCCACCTCAGTAATTTGGTGCTAATTTGTAATGATAGGAGCTTTGTTCCACTGTTGCCAAAGTGTTAATGTGATTCATGTTCATTGCAACTTAGTAGTGTTTATTTCCACATTGTTTGTAAAGTTTTAATTCAAAATCAAGTTTTGAGTTCAACTTGGATTTTAGTTCCTTCTCCTCATAACACAGATGAACAAAGCAACATTGCACCACAAGAACTTTCAGGGTAAACAGTCAATGTCTTAACAATGACTAAGATGTTTGAAGAAAATGCTTTAATTTCAGATCAGTAGGCTTTTGACTTAAAAAGAAAAGACTTTTGACTCACTGAAAGGTACACAAGGTAAAATAGTTGCAATAGTTTAAATAGTTTTTGATATGATCTTATAATAAAAATGAGACTCAAACTGAAAGGATTAAAGGTATTGATACTATATTGCATTGTGTTGATAGACTGATCTTTCTCTTTCACTGGTGCAGATCAGTATCTGTATTCAGGCGCCGCTTCAGACTTCCTGGGTAAAGACACGACGTTCACACGCTCCTTAGGCCCTCCACCCGATCAGCACTACATACGCACAGACATCTCTGAAGACTACTGGATCAATGGTACGTACATGCTAGTGCATATCCACATTAACACGCCGGGTGCACTCAAAACTTGTTATTGCATTTTTACATTTTTTTTTTTCCCCCAAAGTTCCAGCTTGTCTACCGATACAAAGAAGGCTCTCTGTGCCCTTAGGATGGTTATTGGCATTCCACTGCAGAGGAAACAGCCCACTTATTCGTGTAGCTGGAACTTTTATATGAATGCCATAGCTGAACGGAGACCACACCTACTGGGGAATTTACAGTGTGCCACAAAGTTCATGGTCTTAGTCACAACCACATGCAATGACAGACACACACACACACACACACACACATACGCGCTGCACATACTCATCTTGGAGGAAGGAGTCTACTTTCTGTATACATCTCCAGGCTTGAGTGTTTTACAGCCACTGATGGGTTGTCGTGTATCAACAGTTGTCACTGGGATCTAAATCCTTACACATGGTCTCCACATTTCACAACCACAGAGTCAGGGATGTTTGTAGCAATTACGTCTTTCTCTGTGTGCGTGTGTGTGTGTGTGCGTGTGTGTGTGTGTGTGTGTGTGTGTACAGCATGTTGGCGCAGGACAGAACAGACAGAGAGAGAAAGCATATTACTTCTCGCCGTCTTTCTTTCTCTGTACGTCTGGGGAACGTCTTTTCACTGCTGCAGGACTATCAATGACCTTCTGTCGAGTGCATGAGCAGTCATATATTAAGCTGTTCCAGTTGGGGAATCACCCTCGGGTGGTTGGCTCCGCTTCGAGGGGTCGAGCTAATGTTGATGTAATGTCACTGCAACACTTAAGCCTTTGGACTAGTTCCCTTCTGAATCAGGACACTGGTGGTTACGTGTTTTGGTGTCTCCTTTCCACTTATTCCCTACATTACATACAGTTTTCCAGACGCCTTTCCTCGTAACAATACCTTCCCTGTCTTCTCTGCCCGAAAACAATAATCAGAAAATATTCTTAGTATTTGCTTTGGGAACAGTTATCCCCTTTCATCCTGTAAAGGGGAAGATTAGAGCACAGACCTGAACTGGTTTCATGTCTGTGGTTATACTTAACTACTGTACAAAACTGCAGTTTCGGAATGTTTTTCTTGTATATAAGAACTTCAAAATTTGCCACTTTTTATTCTATTTTGCCTCATTTCTGAGACAAATATTATACTTTCTGCATCATTACATTTATTTGACAGTTTTATTAAGCTTTTACATACAACTATACCATAAGATGTTAACCCCTGTATAGGATTTTGACAACAGGACGCTTGGGTCACACTGTCGCAACACTACATCATTATTATAGGATCTGAATACTGACACTACCATTCATTTGGGGAAAGGTATAAATGTTGTGGCAACCACTTCCATGCAGTAAACTCCAAGACAGTTTAAAGATTGATGTGCTGCCCACATTTGAGCTAAGTTAAGAGAAACAGAAATAAATCAACCTTTCTTCAGTAAAAGAGCAAAACTGTAAATAAACTTGAGCAGAGTATAACATAAATGCCATCACTAAGCTGCAGCGCATGGCAAAGCTATTATCTGACTCTTTTTTTTTTTTTTAACACTCTCCCCATCTTCCTTTTTCCTTTTTATGTCTTCAGAGGCCAGGTTTATATCTGCTCAGCCCATTGCAGACACCTACAATCCAGATGATGATAAGATATACTTTTTCTTCCGTGAGGTGTCCTGGGAGGGTAACGACAAGAGCATCCTGTCCCGAGTGGCTCGTGTGTGCAAGGTGAGATATTACACAAGTGAAGTGTAGAAAGTGGGAGGTACGCAGAATTATGAGGGGATGTGAGGAAACAACAGATGGACTAGTATATGCCAGAAGGGGAAGAATAAACATAATAAGAGAAATCCCAAAGCAGGATGCATGGATGTTTTTGGATGAATGCGTTTGTTGTAGGAAAAATGGTGCTTTTTTTTTTGTTTAAACAAAGCGGGAGCAAGACTAAAAGATGTATTAAACTAGAACAAAAAGACAGCAGGGGTGCAAGACCTCTTACAGGGAATGTCGAGGGGGGTAACATTATTTTCCACAGAGATTTGATTGGATAAGGATCTCTGTGTCGGCCACTACTGAAGTGCTTTATGTCCCCCAGGAGGAGGCCTTCCGAATACATTCTTCTTTTGTAGATCTCTGAAAGAGCAGTGAGCTGTGGCTGTCAGGGCCAGTAAATCATGGTTTTTACCACTCTGTACTCCGCTGATAAGGAATTCAACATGCCATCGCTTTGATTGTCCCTGATTGAAAGACCTCGGCGTCATCTTGCTCTTGTTGATTTCCTTGCATCACGTATTTCTCGCGGTAGCGCAAATAAAATCGTCACGTCGCACTAATTGTGGACAGAAAAAGCTTGAAGTTATTTCAAAGCTTTTGTTGCCGGAGGAACAGTCCCAAATTCATAGCTAAAATCCTTCATTTATGCAGTACGAACTGCATCTCTGTTCAGTCGTTACATACTGCAAGACATTTGTGACGCCTATCATGTTTCACTGCTTATTAAATTCTGTTTGACAGCTCATCAAAACAGAGCTGCACTACTGTATAAGCCTGACTGGCCAATGTACAGCTGACTGGGGACAAAAGCTGGATAAATTGATGATTGGGGACCTTTTGTATAGCATATAGTGTGTTGTATGTCATTCCAAATGGCACTATCCCAGACAGCAGTTTGCTATTAGTGCTTGAAGGTCTATTGCTACATTCTTTGAGAAAAGCTTTCAGCGTATTTATGACTTGGGAGTAAGCTGTAAGGCAGACTGGAAGGAGATTCCTCTGGATTACAGTCTTACTCTTCTAACTATCGCTCTCTTTCACTCCTTGTGTTTCTCTTCACTTTCATTTAGTTCTTGTATATAAAAATAACAAGGGCCCTTCACTTCTATCCTCTTTGTAGATGATCACAATGGTGAAACATCCTCATTAAGTGCTTGTGTTTTTTTTTTGGTTTTTTTTAGTCTTTTAAACACAGGTCTCTACTTTAGTGCTTAGTAGCGCTCTGGCCAAGTTTAATAGGGAGATTCTCTTTAGTTTTCAATGCACGACAAAAAAAGTGTACTTAAGCACTCTCACCATAGCTGAATCAAAGGTTACCACTTAAAACAGCAATTCTTATGCTAAAATGAAACCTGCATTATTAATCAATAGCTCCACTTGATTTTAGTGCTCCTCTCCAACGTTCCACACTTCCATTTCTTTTTATGTCTGTCTTTTTCTTCTCGTTCCCTTCCCGCTCCCTTTTCAATTACTCTTGCCTGTCGTTATTCTAACAAGGTCACCTTTGTGCTTTGCAAATAAGCAAATCCATTCTGAAAGCAGGCGGTTCACTTGTTTATTTTTCTAATTAGTGCAGGGAATCTGAGTCAGACCGGGATGCTGTGTGTTGTCTGCGTTTTTAGCTCCATTAGACAGATTACAGTCAGATCGTGGCCTAGTACCAAGTGTGCATTATTAATTGTGGCTGTTCTTTGACCATCTTGGACAGCTGCACTATGCGGAGTGGGCTTTTGTTACAGAGGTATGTGGTTATATTTCAGAATGATGTGGGTGGGCTGAGGAGCCTGACCAACAAATGGACCACCTTCCTCAAAGCCAGGCTCGTGTGCTCTATCCCTGGACCCGACGGAGTGGACACACACTTTGATGAGCTCCGTAAGTGAAAAGAATAAGTGAATATATAGGCCAGTAAATTCAGCTACAGCTTTTGGAAGTTGCCTTCAGAGTGTACTTTAGCTAGAGACCTAATTTTGAATTGTGCCAGTAGTGCAGCTCTTCAGTGGCCAGTTGTAAACCACAGCAGCTGCGCCATATAAATAAAACCTGAAGTAGGTGTAATGAAATACTTACACTTAGAAGTAAAACTGACATGTGATGCAAATGCCGTGATATCATTTCCATTTCTCCTTTGCAGAGGATGTCTTCTTGCTCCCTAACAGAGATGACAAAAACCCAACAGTATACGCGGTCTTCACCACCTCCAGGTATGCACGGGAGTCATCACGTGTCATCATCACCTTTCCTGTCCCCCTTTTCACCCCGTGTCTAACCCGGTTTTTGTTTTCACGTTCCCCTCAGCTCCATTTTCCATGGTTCAGCAGTATGTGTGTACAGTATGGCAGATATAAGGGCTGCATTTAATGGACCTTATGCCCACAAGGAAGGACCCGACCACCGATGGGTGGAATACGAGGGGAGGATACCGTATCCCCGTCCCGGAACAGTACGTTAATAGCAAAAAAAAAAAAAAAAAAAGTGGGAGAGAGAAGTAAAGAATGATCCCCCCCTTGCGAATATTTTCTTTTAATTACATAAATAAAATCTGCTGTTTTTGCTAATTACGAAATAATAATTACCAAATGTGTGCCTCCGAGTATTGAAAGGTGAAATGTTCAGAGTTTGTCAGAGTGTACATGGTCACATCTGTAACCTCAGGATATATGACACAGCCTTGGCTCTAAAGAGGTCACGTTACATTTTAATCAGATTCTTATTTCACTTTGTTTAAAAAAGTTAATCAAGGGGGTATAAGAATTTATGGTGAACTTGGGGGTAAACTTCAAGTGTGCGGCTCAGTGAGCACTGTGTTGGGGTAATATAAATATACTGAAAGGTGGAACAGGCGTAAAACAGATGTTCCAGATGTGCTTTGCATCCTGCAATTATTGAAATCACCACTAGAGGGAGACATGCACTAGTAAATGGAGTAACAGGATGCAGCTTTCATGGAGGAATGACAAGAAAAAGGAATGAATGAGAATGAAAACATTTCAAAATGTTGCCCAAGTTAATATATTTTATTTTGCTCTATAGTGTCCAAGCAAAACATATGACCCGAGGATCAAGACCACTAAAGACTTTCCAGATGAGGTGATCAGTTTCATTCGCTTCCACCCTCTGATGTACCGCCCTGTGTATCCGCTGACTGGTCGCCCTGTGTTCACACGTGTCCGAGTAGACTACACCCTGACGCAGATTGTGGTGGACAGAGTTTTAGCAGAGGATGGACAATATGAAGTCATGTTTCTTGGAACAGGTGAGTCACACTTCTCTGTTTGACCATCAGAGGGCACTAGATGATCATATGACGCTCACAGACTCATAGACCGAACACATTTACCTGATAAAGCTTAGTTTAGCTTTGAGAGATGATGAATAGAAGATGAATTTTGATCCATTACCCTCTTTTGGGTTTCAACATGGATGCTCTTTTAATTATTTTAACAACATGTCATTTATATTTTTCAAATTTTAATTATTATAGTACTTCTGAAATTGTTCAAGTGTTTTTTGGATCAGCTTTGAGTAGGTCAGCGTTGTGTTTTCATGGATGAATTATGTGATTTATTATTTGTGAGTGGAAAGTATGTTCCTTTTCCTGTTGTAGATGTTGGTTCAGTTCTGAAGGTGGTGAGCATCACTCAAGAAAACTGGCCAACAGAGGAAGTGGTGCTTGAGGAACTTCAAGTTTTCCAGGTTTTTTCACTTCACGGTTACATATCTGTGAATACACACAACACACCCCAGTGAGTAACTGCACTGGCGAACCTCCAGCCATCCTCAGTGGGACAGTAGATTACACTTTATTACTATTGATTTTTTTTTTTTTTTCAACCAAGGAAGCATTTTGTGAGCATTCTGGCCGAGAACAGGGAACAACACCAGTGATAAAGTTTCAGACAGGGTTTCAGCCAAACATACACGTACAGAACATTGTGTAAATTATTTGACAATATAAATAAATTATAGCAGAAAAGTTTTTTGAAGTGTAAAGATGTAGCTGATATCAGTGTTTAAACACATCTACAGCCAGATAAATCTGCCCTCATGTCATTTAAAATCATTTTGAATGTTTCCAAAGACAATGACACCAGCTCCATAACAGAAACAACCGCACATGGAAATATCATTTAACACCAGTTCAGTATTAATCTTTGGCACAAACTGCATGAATAATTAAGCAATAAACAAATTCATCTGTGAATAAAATAGCGCACTAGGAATACACATTTCTCGGGGTGGTGAAGCTGCTAAACTCACTTTGTGTTTTGTTATGTTTTTCAGAGTCCCAGTCCCATCCTGAGTATGGAAATGTCTTCTAAACAGGTTTGACCTCATTTCTATCTCTTTTTTTTAATTCCCATGCTGTGTTTCTGTGTGTCTCTCCAGCTTTCTTTCTTCGTTTATGCCACCTGTGTTCAGTTGTGTGCACGTAATATGTTATGTGGCACTAAGCATACTGTTCCTTTGCCCCATTTCATTCATGTATTCTAATGTTCTCTCTCTCTTTAAGCGTTCCCTTTTCTTTCTAGCTGTCTCTCCCCCTTCTGCCTCATTATCTTAGGGTCAGGGGTGTCAGTAGACACTTCAACCCCAATCACAGTTTCCATTAATCTCCTGAAGCATTTGACCTGTGTGTGTGTGTGTGTGTGTGTGTGTGTGTGTGTGTGTGTGTGTGTGTGTGTCTGTCAGTGCATGCTTGTGAGAGTTTTCTGTACTTGTTGTTGTTGAAGTTCTGTTTGGGAATCTCGTTAACTTTGGACGAGTCAGAGCAGATCCTAAGAATACATTTGTAAAAATTCCTCCCATGCAGAAATCCTTAAATCTCGGTGGTTTCCTGTCTCTGTGGCCTCCTTAAAACATTTTGCCATTTGGAAGGGTAGATGTGTTAGAGGTGAAGAAGAAGTCGTCTCAATGTTTTATTTGCTTTGGCATGTGATTTAACTTTTGTTACATCTAACAAGCAACTTTTCCCCAAATTGAGAGGAAATTAAATAATCTCTTTTGGTGCATACATCTATACACAATCTTTTATGCACAACTATAATAACTACACGTTTCTGCAGGTCTTGTATTTGCATGTGTGCGTTGATTGCAGCTCTGTCCAAATATTTCCTTTTCAGAGGCTAAATTTGGATAAATGAGTCATATCTCCTTGACGTTGTGTGTTTTACCACAGCAACAGCTGTACGTGGGTTCAAGTGAGGGTCTCGCCCAGGTTTCACTAAGTAGATGTCACCTCTATGGACATGCCTGCGCTGAATGCTGCCTGGCAAGAGACCCCTACTGCGCCTGGGATGGACATACCTGTTCACGATACATTCCTGCATCCAAGAGGTATAAAAACATTTATAACATATCATATTCTCCGTTTCTCCTTTGAAAGAAAGTAAAAGCCTTTGTTCTGATGCAAAACACTTGAACAGTATGTAGTTATCATGATGCATTGTCCAAAACATTATGGTTTGATTCATTAAAAGTAAAAAATTCTGAAAATATAAATTTTGGGGGGACAAATATGCTTAATTAAAAAAAAAAACAAAAAAAAACACTTCCCCCTTATGTGAAACTGATTTGGCTTGGTGTGATTAGAGAGGATATTTTTACTGAAAAAAAGGTAATTGTGGAAACTCTTGGATGTTTTTTAGTAAGAAGGTTATCACCAAAAACTGGTTTAACCCTGAACTTTTAAGCCTTAAGTAATGGATGGATATAATTAGAGAGTTTTTTTGTGATCGAAAAGATGAAATCTAGAGGGGCACACTTTCAAAAAATAGAGGAAATGGACTGCCTGCATTGTAGGAGAAGAGGATGCTACCTAATTGTAACCCTGGGACTTTGTTAAAAGCACATCTGCTATAATTTACTCTGACTATAAATTCAAGTTGTGCCAGTAATGTCAGTACAGTCTTTGGTTTTGCAACTGTGAAACTCTGCTGTTACAGAATAATGAATCAAAACCATCTTAAATTGAAACTTATTATTTACTAGAAAAAAATAATGAATCTAAATCTAAACAGCAGTGTTAGTGTCCAACATGCAAAATAACATTCATTTACTGTGTGACACTTATAATAATGTAGTGTAATTAGTTCCATTCTAGAGAGCCATTTCACTGCTTCACATTACCCCCCCCCCCAAAAAAAGCAACAAAATCCTTTAAAATTAATTAGTGTGTTCTTTTCCCACAGCCTCCGTCTTACAAACAACTTTCTTTTGTCTGGTCACATTCATTTCTTACTGTCATATTTTGTTTGATCACACATGTGTTCACAAAATATGTGGTGCAGTTTAATTTAGAATAACAATGGACGTGAAAAGCATGTCTTTCAAAATGAACAAATGGAACAAGACTGGTAAGTGCTTTAAAGTGACCCTTTGTTGCCCTACTTTCTTATAGTGTGTGTGTTCACTTACTCTGGGGCTGTCGAAAGGAGTTTATATTTGTTGCTAAATATGTTTTCTATTTTGGTTTTCCAGACTTCTTCAGCATTTTTCCAGGCCAGGGAGGTTTTAGTCCAATTGAGCACTGAGGCTTTGATTGGAGATTGTGCTTCTCACTGATTAATGCTATTGTCATTCCACACCTCCCGAGTGTAGTCGAAAATATGCATGTGTGTTTTTGTTTGTGTTCCTGCTTGCACACATCCAGTCTGTGCAGGATCTATACCCTACAGTCAGGGGCCACCCTGCCATATTGTTGGCCAGTGGGGAGGCTCTGTTATGATTTGTGCAACAGTGGAGGCCCTGCTTTTGGTGTCAAGGGCTCTTTGAAAGCTGATCTTCACAATGTCATTGAGGCTGCAGATGTCCTATCACACACACACACACACACACACACACACACACACACACACACACACACACACACACACACACACACACA
>JAPTYQ010000024.1:12888792-12906389 GCA_029814465.1 Ostorhinchus cyanosoma | reverse complement strand
AGATCAAAAACTAAACACTTTAAGATTAAAGTGTGAACTGTCTTTGACAGAAAAGAGTTTTTCCTACATTTTGATGTCATTTGTCACTGAAACCCCAGAAATGTGAGTGTATTAAGACTTCTTTGTAGATTTCTGACATAAACAACAGCCTCTCCACTCTGTTAGTGAGAGGATTTCAGCTGTCAGCGTGTGTGCACGTGCATCTCACATGGTTGTGACTCAGTTAAATTCAGTTCATGGTGCAGTTCTCTGAGTCACCACTGCTCAAATAAATTGTAAATTGTTCTCTATCCAAAACCGTACATCCTTATCTCAAAAATTTTTGGACAGGCAACTTCTGGGGAGTCTTGTGCTCGTCACGATATGTTAAAGGTGGGAAAAAATGTACGAATAACTTTTTTTGATTAGCTGTCATTCTATCTTTTGGTGCTACTTAGAAGTCCCTACGACAATTGGCCTCGGAGGAGATAATTTTGGGGGTTTTCCATACAAAGGCAATTTGCGAACTTCCTGTTGGAGATAGGTCATAGGTATCAGTGTATGATTTTTTTGGTCTAAATGCAGCAAAACTTTTGGCGTTTGTTTTGTGTGTCTGCGACGTTCCTACTGCAAGTTTGTTTTTAAGCGTTTTAGTTTGAACGGCAGATTGCGAGCTTCCTGTTGGAGATAGACTCGGGCAACAGCGTTTGATTTGTCAGGCTCGATGACACATACATTTTGGCATTTGTTTCATGTTTCTGCGACATTCCTACATGCTGCTAGGGCCATTTTTGTGTATTTTGGGGGTGCTAGAGAGCAATTTTGGCATATAAGGGGTTAATTCTTACATTTCATCAAATTTTTCACCGGATGTGATATGCGTACCAAGTTTGAGTTTTTGAGCATGTTTAGGGGGTCAAATTCCAGTTTAAAGTGGCGGACAAAGAAAAAAATCATAAACGAAATACAATAGGGCCTCTTCCTGGGCAGAGGCCTCTCCCTCACTGTGTGAGTGAATGAGAGTGCCTCTACCCGGCGGGCTCGGTCCCTAACAAATAGGGCTGGGCAATATACAAAAAAATCATATCACGATTTTTTTTTTTTTCATATCAGACGATATGCATAACGATATAAATCGAATCACTATTTTTGTCAAGCTTACATTTTCTGTTACTCATGAGTTAGTTGTGAAGACATCAGGTTATTTTTGATTTAAATATGACTCATTTTCTGTCAGAGGTTGAACATGACAGATGTGCCTAAAAACATAATGAAACTGTTTAAATAAATAAGCAAACAATCTAATCTGTGTATGATATTTGCCCAATCTGAGTGTAGTGCGTGCAGAATGGGTTTATGGGTGTGTGAGATAAATCTGGTGCCATTTCACTGAGTAAAAGCAAAGTTATTGAATTTTAAATATGTAGAAATTTTCCGCTTAGCACTTTGCAGACGGTCCCTAAATTGACACTCACTAACTGGCTCCATATTCGAACCGATGCCATCTACCCGTCGTTAAGGACCGTTTGCGTGGAAGAAAACGGGGTTGTAGTTTCCTCTCTGTGGTACCAAAGCTGCACTGAGCCGGTATTCGTGTCTCAGTGTTTATTAACCGATGATCTACTGACCTTAGAAGTGCGAATCGATGAATCTCTTGCCAACTTTACCGCGGTGAGTTTGTGTTCTCCACATAGACACACATGCACATGCAGCTCTGTATTGTATTGGAAGGCTCGAACTCAAACGGTTGCTTCTAACCCGGTCGCCCGACTTCTTGGTTACATGTTCTCCTGAGGGAACTTTCATTATCTCTCAAAACAGCCCCAAACATTAGCGTTTATTCTGCGGCTGGCTCGTAAACCTGTACAGTGTGCGTCAACCGAACTTGACGTAGCTCTAGCAAGGTTGGTTTGGTGCTGCGCTACATAATTGTGATTGGCTGTTCTTATGTCTGTCAAAATCTAGACCAATGAATTTTATCAAAATGGGTTTATGTACAGCCCCACTATTTCCTGAACTTTAGGTAGCTCTTTATTTCCTGTCTTTCATTATTGGACACTGATTATTCCAGGTGTGTCTAATTAATCAGTCATCACGACAAGAAGTATCAGCCACACCTGGATTAAACAGTGTGTCCAATCATGAAAGACAAGAAACAAAGGAGTCACCTGACCTTCAGGAAGTATATGTGCATTGAGGCCTCTGTATCGAGCATGTCTCATATTTCTATTGAGGAAAAGCTATATTGTGATATACATTATCTTTTTATCACCTAGCCATACAAACAAGCCAGAGAGAGGGGAAAATGGCTGCCCGTGCACCCATACACATGGACTTGAAACCACACCCAGCCCAGGGGCCCTCCATCACCAATGCACCGCTCCAGGTAATAACCACCAGCATGAAAATACAGAAACTGGCAAAGAGGTCTAAAACTGTCACAAGAGACACTACCATTTTCAATAGAGGTACATGAAATGGGGGTGGCCATGGCTCAGGACGTAGAGCAGGTCGTCCAACAACCGAAGGATTGGCGGTGGAATCCTGCTCTGTCCTAATCATGTCCCTGGGCTAGAAACTTCATCCACCTTGCCTCCAGTGTCACATTAGTGTATGAATTCGTATGAACGTTCAGTGGTGGTGGAAGGGGTGAATTGGCAGCCATGCTTGTCATGATAGACAGAATTAACAGACTCAAACGCACGGTGCTGAGGGAATGAAGGTGATTTATTAATTGTAAAATAAACAAAAACATGAACAAAAAACCTGAGATTGGAAACAGTCCACAGTGCTGTGGCAGGAATCC
Organism: Ostorhinchus cyanosoma; assembly: GCA_029814465.1. Taxonomy (NCBI): domain Eukaryota; kingdom Metazoa; phylum Chordata; class Actinopteri; order Kurtiformes; family Apogonidae; genus Ostorhinchus; species Ostorhinchus cyanosoma. The sequence continues at coordinate 12,903,604 of JAPTYQ010000024.1, read as the reverse complement.
GTGGGAATTTGTGAGGGGTTGTGGGTAATCTGTAAATACTCAAGATGGCAGAATGTTCCAGTACCACAGCTGTGCAGAGGAGCCTCTTAAACAGGCTCCTAATGGAGATCTGACCCAGGTGCGGTGATGGCAGGTGAAGACAAGCAGTTTGAGGGAGGGGTCTGTGGTAACACAGGATTGCACCATGACAACGCGTCCATCAGCCTGCCCCGAGGCAGCTGTGGCTACAAACATAGTTTACCACCACCAGAGTGTGAATGTGAGAGCAAATGAATAATGGATCAATAATGTAGAGCACTTTGGGTGCCTTGAAAAGCCCATAGATATAATCCATTATTATTATTTATTATTCAAATAAAATACAGGTAAAAGTAAACGGTGAAGTAAAGTTGCTTTGTAAATAAATTATGCACCAAACCTATCACCTGTAATACATCGTCATGCTGAATGATATATTGCATCTAATGGGTGAAGGCATGAACTGGCTGCTTGCCCATAAATAACATCCCCGTAATCTTACAACAGAAAATGTTTTGGGTTGATAATCGAAAATATATGTCTCTAAAGAGAAAATCCACTATAGGTAGTGGCTTGGACAGCAGTTTGTTCATATGGACATTAAAGTTAGAATTGTTGACAACCCAAATACCAACATATTTATAATGTTGGACTATCTGAGTCCACCTGCGATCATAAGAATGAATTTCACAAATGCTATAATCAATCATTCTTACCTTTGAGAATAGCATCCATTTACTTTTGGAACCAATTTCAGATGCTGTGAATGCATTTGAAGGACATTAAAAGAGGACAGTTAAAGACAGTGCTAAATCAAAAGGGGTGGTGAAAGATGCAATAAATAGATCTACCTAAAAAAAAAAAAATTTCAAAGGTGAAAATATGTACATATACATATAAAACTGTTAAGATTCTCAATTCTGGTGACCTCAATCTGTCATTCCATCTATGTTAAGTGGCCTAATATTTGTATCTGTTTATGTAAGCACACCCAGGTGCACCAACTCAAAGCAAAGGTGTTTCCGAATAAACAACAAACTTCCACACCACCATTCCAGAATCAAGATATCAAACACCCTGACAGGAAGATGAGAGTGAGAAAAGACAGAGATGAGAGCGGAATTGAGATGTCAGATTGCAAAGGTGTTTCTACTTCTATATTACAGGGTATTTACAGCTGTGCAGATGTGTGTGTTTGTCAGGTGTTGACAGTGAACTTCTGGGCATGAATGGAGCCAGACAAGTGCTATATGGAAGATGTCGGACTGGGCGGTATTGATGGCTGCCTCGGGGTACTGGAAAGGTGAGAGGTATGTGCGTATGAGCTAGAAACAGTTGTTCCCCTGGAGTAATGACTACCTGTGCTCCCGCTGCATGATTTACTGACGCACGTGATCTCTCTTTGCTGGAGGATTTGTGGCAGGACATGCAGGATGCAGTGAACATCTTAAACGCACCCTATGACAGATGCTTTCATTTGTTTGTGTTAAAAGCTGCTTTGAAAGTCCGTGTTAATGAGATTTGTCCTGAATGCTCCTTGACCTGTCGTTCTCCCCGGTTGTGGAAAATCGTTTGTGAATGTGGTCGGTCCCTAAGTGGGAAGGGATTTTTCCGACATCGGCTGTGGGGGTCAGCTTATTGAATATCATATGTCATTCGGCATTAGGCGTCCGTGCATATCCGCTTTCACAAAGGGTTTGATCCAGCCTGTGTTATTCCCATTAGAGGTTAAAGGTCACAAGGAAAGCTCCAGGGCTTAGACAGGGCTGTGGAGAAAGGTACCACTTTACTATAAGACTAATAATAAACAGTTAATAATACAGTTTCCATACATCCATTCATGTTACTGTTGCACTTTTTAGCTATTGTGTTAAATTTGATCTATTGATATTTAATTAGCTTTGTCTTATCCCTTTACTAGTCACTGGTAGTGACTGTTACTTCCATTCATAACTGACACCGATGAGCCTTACTATAAGATGTAAAGTAGTGCGGCTTAGTGCATGGATCTGATAATTCACTACACCACATGAAACAAGATTGTATGAGATTGTGGTTATTTTCAAGAAACTGAATATCAGATGGGGGCGACACATGCACTGTTGCCTCTCAGCAAGAAGGTCCTGTGTTTGATTCTAACCAGGGACCTTTGTGTGTGGAATTTGTATGTTCCACCCTTGTTCGTGTGGGTTCTCTCCGAGCTCCTCCCACCATCCAAAGACATGCACTGACAGGTTAATCGGTCAACCTAAAACTGCCTATAGGTGTGAATGTGAGAGTGATTGGTTGTTCGTCTCTATGATGAACTGGTTACTCGTCCAGGGTGTACCCCGCCCTTGCCCGTAGGTATATCCCCAGTGAGCATAAAGATGAAGCTGTCCATCAGTTCATCATTGGTTCCAAGTGAACAATTGTTTGTGCCAGGTGTTCTTGAGACATTTAGACATAAACATGGACAGGCATGACATCATAAAAACCTTGAATTTTACCTTTGGCAACAAAAACTATTTCAGTTCACCTTAAAGTGCTCAGTCTTGAATATTGAGGTAATAGAGATCCTCTATTTTGTATTGAGTGACTATTTTTACTTCACTGACTTATTTTAAATTTTTGGTCTTTTATTTTTCATGCAGTCTTTGTTCAGTATGCGATTCCTTTATTTATTTCTACATATGTGAAGTGCCTTCAACTATCTTTACATCATGAACTCAAACTGTGCCAAATTTTAAAGCACTCTGTCGGGCTGATCCTGAATTTATTGTATTTGACCTGAGTGGACAGACAAACCTTTGTACTGAGATGCACGGAGGCATGTCAAACAATTATACTGTATTTGTCATGCGATTAAATAAATATTTGGAGAGCCACCTAAATAGGTCATATTTTCACAAATATCTGAGTGTCAGGCTTTGTTTTTTTCTGGGACAGGGTCAATTGAGATAAGAGTAAAATAAGTAGAGCAAAGTGACCATATCCATGATACTGACGTCAACCTGGGTCGCTGTCTCCTGTCGTCTCTGTACTGTGGAAGTTCAAACACCTTCAGCCATGATGAATAATAGACTCACTAAACACTGAAATTTAGCAGAACATTGCAGACCACATGGGATTTTACGTAATTTTTCATGCCCGAGTGTGAAGAAAGCACTCACATTTCCAGCTAGATTTTGCAGATTAGCATCCATGTAGTCCACTTTATTTTTTCAGAATATCCCTTTCAGAACAACCCGAGGTTAGCCCAACATCCAGGCACGTTGTCAGTGTAATGAATTCAACACTGTCAAAATACAGACAGCATGTGTTTATGCTGTATAACTTCTGATTGTTTGACTGGGAATGCATTCACACATTCCAGCATTATATTATCGTGTTGACTTTAGCCCCGTAGTGGCCTGTCTTTGAACTTTGCCCACTCAGGTGTGAACATACAAAGGATTTCATATAACCCCAACATTATTTCTCTTATGACACTCAAAATAATCTATAGGGCTGTGTTTAGTTAATCTGTGAGAATCACTCCCAAATATGAGGAATAATTCTCTGAAATGAGTGCTTTGTTTTTCCTAGTATCATATCTCATCTGTTTTTAACTATCCACCAGACAAAACATGTTTCACTTGATCAGAGGTGTATTGCTACAGTAAACACGTCCAAATCTGGTTAAATTCGAATAAATATTTGATAATCAAACCATGACATCCTTTTACTATTTCACAGTTATTTAACTGTGACTTCAATGGTTGTCAATAAAAGATGAGGTTTCCAGATAAACTGACTGCTGACATTTCTAGAATAAAAAAAAAAAAAAACTTGAACTGTTTACTCAACCTTAACATGTGAACATTTTTAAATAAATGTCAGTATCTCAATAGATATGGGAGGAAAACTATAAAACTCATGATATATAGTGTATAATAATTTTAAGTTTAGTTTACGTATGAAAAGATTAAAAATGTAGTCACAGTGCTTACAATGGTTCATTAAAGAGCATCATTTTTTAATCTTGAGTGCGGCATGTCTTTTTTTCTATTTTACTATTGACTGTGGGTATAAAAATGCATTTCACTGCATTGTACAATGTATAACTGTACATGTGACAAATGTATCTTGTCTTGTCTTATCCAGGATTCGTTTTAAGGGGGTTCTATGTTGTAGGGGAAAATTTTGTACTAGAACACACATACAGCTATAAAAACCACCAGCAGGTCAAAACTTTGTCACACACTGTAGCCTATCACCCACTGAATAAAGTATAAAGGTCACTGTTTACACACACGTCTATATTATATCATCATCAAATTTTCATTTTCAGACTAAAATTTTGCTTGTTTTGACAGTCCTTCAAAACAACTGTCTTATAATGTTCATATGCTCTGTCAGCCGATAGTTTACATTATAGCTCTGTTTGCTTAAACAACAACAACAATAGTTCTTCTACCTTTTAACACTGTCACTTTTTTTTTTTAACTCTATAGGCGAAGACACACCAACCCGATTTGTGGCGGTCGGACGTCGTCGGGCAGTCTGGCAAGGTCAGTGACATGAGTCTGCTTGGTGTGCCGTGTGCGATCGGCCGTTAACGCCATCGCCATTCTTTTCAGCCAATTCAACATGTGTAATTGGCCACTACCCATCCTTCAGTTGGACTAATCTGATTGGAGGAGGGATAGCCCTTGACTACTGCACCACAAGTTTCCATATGAATCCAGCTATGCCAAGGTATTTCACACTATTACTGTCTTCTATAATAGGCCATGAACTGCTCATATCGTATCTGAATGAGTGCCAGTCAGTGTTGACTATGGACCTCATTATTCCACAAAGTGAACACTATTAGCATTGTTAGCATAGTGCAATTTCTCCTCAGTTTTCAGCTGCGACATCTTTCTTCTTCCACAAGAAGACGCCTGAGAGCTGACAACACCAGTATCTTCTTATTACTAGCCATCCGTTCAATGAGTACAACAACAACCCTTCTTGATACTCAACACTCTGACAACAATGACTGACAACAGCGAGCTCTGGCTTTTAGTCTGGAGAGATGTTCCGTCATTTCCAGTTTTTACATCTCACTCAAGCGCAGAACGTACACTCAAGTCGGTAGTTGATTTGGTGTGTTTGTCACACTTTTTTGACCGTGACCTGATCAGTCGGGTTACATTTTCTGGCGACGATCAGCAGTTGGTTGGCGAGTTTCCACCCTAAAAGTTGTTTCGTAGCAGTTCTTATTCCATCTGATGCTTTGGCCCTGTGGTAGTCTTCCACAGACTGACTCACAACTCCTTCTAATGGTTACATTTATCCAATATTTTATCCATATTAATGAATTCTCCATGGCATCTTTGGTATAACGTCATAACTCTTTGTTCTAAATGCTTATTTTCTTAGATTTCAAAGTAGAAAGACAATGTAAAGCTCCCTCAAAACTCAACTGCAGTTCTCGTGGATAAAGTTTTAAGTGATATTGTGAGAATGTGTGAGGGGTGAGGATCACAGCTGAGGTTTCCAACTAAAACTGGACAGCGGTGAAGGTCCAAAAAGGCAAACGGTGGTTGATGATCAGCTCAGTAAACGGAGAACTAAGGCTGCAAAGAGAGGCATAAAATCACATGAAAATCTGGCAGAGGAGTGAGGGGAACTGTCAGGTATGTGCACCGAGGGTGATGAAGGACTGGAAACAGGTGTGTCTGCTCTGACAGGTGACTGTGATTATTGGAGGGAAGGCTGCAGGATTTAGGGAGGTGGAGAGAGAAGGAGAGGGGTTTGACAGAATGAAGAGAGGAGGGCAGTGACAGAAGCAGGAGCTGGAGAAGAATTATGGCATTAATCTGAACACTGACATGTTAACATCAATCCTTTTTCTCATTTGCACAAAACAATTCACATCCAGAACTGCAACGCACTTTAGGAGTACACACTACAGTAGTAATATTAATAATAGATACAGATATTTCCAGCTTACATTGGTGATTGACGGTCCACACTAATGCAGATATTTAGCAAAAACCGATTTTTAGATCAGAAAACACTTTTCTGCGTGAAGACTTTTGAAAAATGTGGTTTGTATGTAACCGTGTGGACAGAGAAAACCCCATTGTTCGCATGGCTGTTATCGCTTTGTGTAATAAACCTGCACCTGAAACATCAAATCCAGGTGTATGACCTGCAGCAGGTCGATGTCAGCACAGATACCTTTAGGAGATGGGCCAGACTGACGTTATAATGAAATCCAAATAATGTAAATCTGTTCATCTCAACATCCCAATGCAAATTAAGTTTATAGAGTAATTAAACTTGTTGCTGCTGCTCACCTTCATGACAAATTAAAGCCTCTGCATCTGCTACATCCATATTACCTACAGTTTTAAGTCGAAGTGTTTGTTCCAGTTAGTAAAAATGGAGGAACAAAATATCTGTGGAGAAGAATGTCCATATGAGTGTTGATAAAAATTTTAAGACCAGTTGAAAAATTGCAAGAATTTACATCGTTGGATCTTCAGGCTCTAAGTAGTTTCAAAATGCAAAAAGAAGAAATGGGAGTCAGACAAAAAAACAAATTTGAGTAAGCAATTTATTGAAAACAACAATTAAACTGAAATAGGCTGTTCATCAGCTGATCAAAAGTTTAAGACCACAACCTTTAAAAGCCAAAATCTGTGTAAAAAAAGTGGATTCAATGTCATTTTCTGTCAGGTATTCACACTGTCATGACCTCCTGGTGTCAAAGTCAAAAAAGCTTTCTCTGTCAACGTGGTTGGATTGTTGAGTTGCATCAGTAAGGTCTCGCGCAACATGCCATCATTGCTGAGGTGGGACACAGTACGACAAGTCATTTTGAATTTCTTAAAAGATCCTTTGAAACTTTTGATCAGCTGATGAACAGCCTATTTCAGTGTTTTCCATAAATTACTTTTTTTTTTTGTCTCTCCCATTTCTTCTTTTTGCATTTTGAAACTCTACTTTGAACCTTCTTAAGATCCAGCAGTGCAAAATGTAAACTCTTGATATTTTTCAACTGGTCTAAAACTTTGATCAGGAGTATACATCCTCTTTATATAATGTGAATATGAACATATGCTACTGAGGTACTTGTAATATTTCACCTTTTGCATAGAGCAGAACTGTAGATGGAGCCACATTCTCCATGCATCATTGGAGATCAGCACAATGTACAGCTGATATAATACACTCTATAAAATTAGCATATAATGCTGAATGTGCATGTCAGTGTCAGTCTTACTGCATTAGGGATTACAGTCTTGTTGATTTGGTTTAGCATATGTATGCAACACCATGCAGTGCAAAAACCACATTCCTAACTTTATGTGTTTCTGTAGGTTATATGAGTATCTGCATACATGTGTGAACGTCTGTCTTCATGTATATGAGTGCGTGCAAGGGTGTATCTGTGTATGTATGTGTGTCTCATATTGCTGGTGTCCACAGATTCCAGGGGTGAATTCATTGAGCATGTCCATGAAATGGATATGTCTTTCAATACAGTTTGATGCCAGACCTCATTGACCTTTAGCCTTTAAATCGTTTTTTCCAATTGGTCACATATCTTTTGTTTATCCTTGCTGTGCTGTAAATCCACGTGGACTACACTAATCACATCTGGAAAGTATTCCAGATGACTTATGTAACAGATATTAACTGTAAACCCTCTGGCTGTCTCCTATGTAATTTTGTTAATATTTAAAATCACTTAATTTTAAACATTTACTGGAAAATCGTGAGGGATTTTAAGTTGTGCATTATGCGTATTAGATTGCTGAAATCTTTGTATATTATTTAAGTTGTCTGTAAATGGAATAAGTCAAAAGTATAATCATCACATGGACCTCATATGTTATATGTTTCAACCAATATAATAACAGTAGATGAAGTGGTCCAGAAAAGTGTCAGAGATAAAGAGTAAGAGTCATATTGATCATGCCATTTGAATGAGATTATCAGATATTGGGTGATGAGAGGGAGAGGGAGGAGGCAAAAGTGTAAGAGAGAGAGGGTGAGAGAGAAAATTGGATACTTAACTGGGATTAGCATCCTTCTGCAGCATTATGGCGCGCAATGGCATCTCTGTTTTCAGTCATACCACATCACGTACAGACGACTTGGCAGCTGAAACTAAACAGTTTGCGTCACTGCCCAGAGTCTTGAATGCCTCCTCAGTGAGAAAGGTAAGATATGTTTTTCCTTTTTAGGGCCCTTTTTTTATACCACATTATAACCAAATAACAGGTTTAAAGTATGTGTTTTTCTCTGCTGTGGATTGAAACATGTCGGTCGACTTATTATCTGAGTTTTTCCAGGCAGCAGATATTTATTATCTAGTCTTGTATTATTTTTTCAATGGGATTTTAAAGTGATTTTTCACTATAATGCTCTTATGGGAAGTTAATAATTTTCTGAGCTGTGCATAGTTTTGAGCTAAGATAAAATGTCAAACAATAATTTCTGGTGCTAGAAGAAAGTGGTGTTCGTACAGATTTGTGTTTTATTTGCATTCAACTTAAATGTCACAGTGGATGGAAGTGATTTTCAACCCTAAGAAAAATCTGTTTTGTATAATCAAAGAAGTAAATGCGCATGATACCCTCGAGGGCATGAGACATCTGCTCCAGATCTGGACAACATGTGTACTAGTTGCAGATAATTGTACAAATTAATGAAATAGATCCACACATTTCTAAGAATATAAAAAAAAATCATATGGGAATGTGTGATGAAGCTTTATATGTGACTCAGGAAAGGTTCTCTAGTCCTGTTTAACACATTAATAAACACGCTGACACTCAAGTGTGCTTTTAAGATTGCATTTACGTAACGTGTGTCTGCTTGGAAGAGGTATTTTCGAGAGGTGCGAATAGTGATAGCTGCCAGCATCAGGAGATCAAAAGCTTACACGAAAATGTTTAACACTACAACAGCTGCAGCACCGTGGATTTCCACTGGATACCAGATAAGCAGAGTAAAGACTTTGCACACCTTATGCCTCTGTTGAGTGAATAAGCATTTGCAGCTGGCTTTTTCTAACTCAAAACATTTGTCGGAGATTGAACTTATTAGGACATTTTGCATTGTTACCTTGGTTCGTCACTTACATTTTACGAGATCCAAACTGGCTGTTTTGCAAACAGTTGTTCTGCAATAACACACTATGTTTGCCTGTTTTTTAACATGGGCGAGTTCCAAAATGAACTGTTTTTGAAAGGCCAAGGAGTTTTTGATTAAGCCCCCCAGGACTCCAGCCACATTGAAAACAACATTACATAAGACAAAATCTGGATAACATTTATTTGCGGAAAAAAACAATAACAGGAGGAAACTACTTTAAGAATGAACCAAAAGTCAGTTATTCAAGTTAGCAGACAGATTGTGACCTTAAGTACTACTAACCCCTCTGACTTTAAAGTGCAATATCATCACCAGGCTGAGATACATATATATAGAAGGGCATTTTACATATCGGGTTTCAATTTACGATTGCTAACAAGATTCGTGGCTGGCACTCAGGCAAGAAATGGCAGTGCTACAGAATGTAGTCTGTGAGTATTGGTATTTTCACCATAAATCAGCTTGAGTCATGAATGAAAAGATTAAAAAACATGATAAATGAGAAAGCAATGCTCCTATTGGGGGACATTTCTTTTCAGACGCAGGGCCATTCAGATGTCCTGGTAATGAATGTCAGTCATCAGTGAAGAAACAGTCCAGTTTGTGAGGCCTATTGTGTACAGCTGGAAATGAAAAACGACATCCATGGCTCTGCATCGCATACATTCCTTCATCATTCACAGAACTGATGTCATGGCCTGGTGATCACAGCAGGTCTTTGCATAGTTTCCTTGCGTTTGATTCAGTGCTTTCATAAAGGAGAAGCTGCCTGTGCTTTTCTGACTGTGATAAGCTCCGGTCTCATAAAGCATTTGTCTTAATGAGCTCATTCTACATTCATCGCCAGCTAATTACTTTCTCTAATCGTCACCAGACACATGGAAGTCTATTATAATTATTATTTATAGTGGACTATAAAGTGGTCTGCATTTGAATGTTTTTTGCGTCTTTCTTTCGGTTGACTTTCTGTCTTTCGTTCGTTCCCTTTTCCTTCCTTCCGTCCTTCCTGCGGTTTTGGAAACCTTACCCATATGGCAGGGTCTTTGATGTCTTTCCCAAATCCATGTGGATGTTGGTTGTCATGTTGCTTCATGGCAGGAGCATTCCTATCTTCAGTCTGAGGGCCTTCGGAAACACACACACACTCTTTAGGTCTTCATTCATTTAAAGGACTTGACACTGCTTTACATTTATTTCAAGGAGACTTACCCTATTAACCCTAACCACAACATGCCTAAATCTTGCCTATACCCTAACCCTACCTTAAAGCAAGAATTTAATGATTTATACTGTGGGAGGAAATCAAGATGTAACTGTAAACAGGTTTACATCCAGATAACACTAGGAAAAGTGAACAAATACACTAGGGTGTGTCTTTAAAATCAAGTTTGGATTTTTTTATGGGTGACCCCCAGAAATATTCCAAATGATAAAAAAAAAACATGTTTTATAAAAAATGTATAGCAGTACTATTTGTTTAAGTGGTGCCGCACCATAAGCTGAGTTTACATAGAGCAAAATGTATTGACTTTATGACGTTTTACACTGATATGTACAAATATTTTAATAAAATAGCTTTATCAAGTTGACAATTATTTTGTACAGTGTAATTAGTGTCATTAAAATAGTTTTTTTTTTTTTATACAAATGTTTCTACTTGAAATTTGCAATTGCTCTCAGTTTTAGGTGGGCTTCTCTTTTATCGTGCCGGGTTATTGGTACCTGTGGGACTCAACCACTTGTAGCAACTGTGGCAGGAGTTCGATTGGGTCATCCAGTGACCGATGGTTCGAATCCCGTTCTGTCCTAGTCATGGGCACTTGTGTCATGTGTGAGACACCTTGCTTACCTTGTCTCACATTGGATAATGGTGTGGATGTGGATATATTATACTGGATATTTGGGTGTTGGAGGTGCAGATCGGCAGCCACACTTCCCCAGGGGAGCTACAGATGTAGGTTATTACCACCAGAGTGAGAATGTGAGAGTGAATGAATAATGTAACGACTACTCACTAATATAAAGCGCTTTAGGTGCCTTGAAAAGTGCTATAGAAATCAAATCCATTATAAACCATTAGAGCAGGTATTGTCGCTCTTCTTCCTTGTTGAGAGTTGAAATTCTGAATGAGCTTTACAGCCTCGCTCTGCACAATCATTGATAACTTTGAGATTCTGAACAATGTTTTTTGTCAACTACAAACATCCTCAGATGACATCATCTGCATCAGACCAGTCTTTTGGATCTATGTCAAACAAAGCTTGAAGTATGTTGTAGAAAGTGAACAGATGAAGGCTGTTGTTGGTGATGAAATGATGTATGGGTTTAGACACGATGTTATCCACTGCCACTCACAGTCTCTTTGGTGGATGCATAACCAAAATAACATCCAACTGTGGCACCATTAAATATAGTGGAAATGGCCTAAAATTTTATGTGGCAGGTTTTTTAGTCAAAAGGAACATAATTACAGCCTGGCCCATTTAAATTAATAATTACATTGCTTTTGTAGTTTTAAGACACGCCCTAAAATGCACAGACTAAAAATAAAATTCATAGCGGGATCGATGGTTCATGTCGACGATGAAATATAATTTCTGACATTTCTTCTTAAAGTATGTCTGAAGGAGGCAGAAAACGGTCACGAGAGCAGCAATCTGTCACTTGCAGAAGGCTACTGAACATCCTCTTTCTGATGACAGCAGTGCCCTTCATGCTGAACAGAAATGGTACCGGTGTAGTCTACCCCACTGTACGCACACACTGCATGAATGTGTATGTGTGTAGGGGAGAGAGATGAAATAAAAGTCAGAGTCAACTTGATAAATGGTATAACATTCTCAGTGGAAAGTGACATTTTCTAAGATTCATGAGTCTCAGTGCATCCAGCTGTTCAGGTCTAGATGTTCACTGGAATTCAAAGCTTGTGCGTTGCTGCCTATTTATCTGCAAAAACCCAGACAGTTTAATGGACAATAGAGCTGATCTTCATTCATCTGCGCTTTACTCCCCTCATTACTACTATCTGTATTCTGATTACATCGTCACTGACATGGGAAATCTCTCTGTTCCTGCTTTTTTTTTGCAACAATAACAAAACATTATAAATTTTGATGATGGAATTGCTATGTGTTAATGTTATTATGATATTAATGCGCAATGAAGGAGATAAACAGTTTGATTGGGATAATTTTTAACATCTGGTAATGTAGCTTGATGTAACATGTGCAATGTCCTCGGTACCCTTTACACCAGCTTTATTTATGCAAAGTGTATGGTAATATTCGTTCTTGTGTGTGTGCGTGAGGTGGGAGGTGGGGTGCCAGCGAGAGATAAAGAGGGTGAGATTGATCACACAAGGTATTACTCCCCTGTGAGTGTAATGGCAGCGGTATTATGCAGATGAGCCAGTTAAATGTAGTTGGACACCACCCAGCATGTCATTAAACCTATAATGGCAGCGGGACCTTAATGTTAGGCTGCTTTTGTAATGCACTTCGTCTTTCCCTTTGTGGTATATTGAAACCACCCTGAACTACCATTAACCACCTGGCAGAGCTACTTTGTTATTTTTCTCATGTCATGTTCATCCTTCTCATCACTCTGTCTTGTGTTCTCTGTCTTTTTATTCCAGCTGCTGTGTTTGTCTTTCTTAGACTCTCTGTCTTTGTCTAGTTTCCAAACCCAAACATTATCTCAGCTGAAATAAAAATACAGATAGCAGCCAATTACCGCTATCCCATCCTATTATGCTGTTGTGCAGCTAGTATAGTTGGCATAAATATAGAAGTCCGTACCTGTTTATAATGGTCAGACCAAAGTGATACCCATTACCCCCATTACCCAATTATCTCAGATAATGGGTGATTATCAGACATCACGACCAATACTGCTGCAGAACCTCCTCTAGTGTAGCTGTTTTGCTGGCCTGAATATAGCTATTCATGTCTCTATTTCCTTAGTGTCAACACAGACAGGCATGCAAACACACACACACATGCATTTGTCCTTGCTGTCATGCGCCAATTCTGACAGGTCATTCAGCGTAACGTCTCCTTTTCGGAACCATTTAGGGATCCTGCATACAGCGCTTGGATTTGATGGAAGAGGAAACAGAGCTGTTAGTGCAGGGTCGTGACCTCTCACCTGACATGTGAGAAGACGAGAAGACTGTGTGTGTATGCGTATGTCATGTGAGAAGCACAGGTCACACTGCTCAACATCCACCGATATGTTGTTTTTGTAGCTCCTCTATTCCTCTCCTCTCCATCCGCCCATCTGTCCTCAAAGCCAAGCTCCACAAATCTCAATAAATAGAGCTTTGTTAGGCCAACAGAGAAATAAAAATGCTTTTGAAATGACAGCAGTAACCAAATAGAAATACAGACTGCAGCCGTGTCCTTTAATCAGCGATAATAGCCCAAGGACCTCATGAATCTAAAGTCAAGAATGTGCTTAAGCGCCCTGGCAATCCTGCTTCCTGGTGATTATCCATCTCCTCCTCCTGCCTCACGTTCTTCCCCTTCCCTTCCTGCTTCTCTTCATATTCTTCACCCGCCTCCTACAATTCATGGCATCACACCCAGTGATGATAGACAACTCAAGCACAGACCACTGTTTACTCAGTCTAAAAATAAGAGGTTAGACTCTTAACAACATTACCCATACATACCTGCAAGGAAAGGTTCAGCAACCACTCACTTTATTATGATTCTGTTAGAGTGTGCATGAGTCTGTTTGAGGTTTAGAGGGGTCATCGGTTCGGGCATGTGTATATATCCCCGCCAAGTAAAAGATATGTCTAATGAAGGACGAAAGCTCCTGTGTCTACTAGTCATCTCCCATGAGGCCATAGTGTCACTGGGATCCCCTTCTTGCCTCGTCTCTCCACTCTCCCCCCTCTCTTCTCCTGACTGGTGGTAATACAGCCAGGGCTATTCTTAGTTTTTGTGTCAAGCCTGTCTCTGGGGAGCTGTCAAGAGGTCTCTGTTACATTATACACACAGCACACACATAGACACACACACACACACACACACACACACACACAGGTGTCTAGAGACATCTCTATTTGATCTTTATTAAGCAGTGTTACTCTGAAACCAATTTGAAAAACAGCCCTCCAAGTGCTATATCATGTTCCACCATGACTGAAAACTCAATTAATTGAGCGGTACAGATTAGTATACGTTTTACAGGCTTTACCTTAAGTCAAGTAAATGAATGGAGACAATAGTTTGATTGTATTTGCATTACGGATGGTTTTAGGTTGAATAGCAGCAATAATATTTAAAGTGACTGACATATAATTTAACTGTACTGTTGCCTATAAAGTTAGAATAATTGTTTTGTTTTTTACCTCTTTTCATTTATTTTTGATGGATAAAATGTAACTGACTCATTGCACCTGGTCAAAGGTGATTACTGATGTGTATAAATAGGAATAAAAAGAGGAAAATAAAATTATTCCAACTTTATGGCCAATAGCGTATTAAAGTTATATTAACTTTTTTTTCCAAGTACATTTTTTAAGATGTATATCACGTCAGCTGCACTGGATATTGGAGATTTGAACAATTGTGACTGCATGCTTCTGCTGCTGTTGCTTAAGAGCAATTCTATTGTTAGGCTTGTGTGGCAGCATATTGGTGACATTTATAATCAGGGTTAAGTG
>JAPTYQ010000024.1:12870814-12883137 GCA_029814465.1 Ostorhinchus cyanosoma | reverse complement strand
TGGCCTTCGGTGCCACAAACAGCTGCTCCTTTATCACTCTTGAAAGAAAAAGGTAAAGGCGACTAAGAGAAGCCCCATGATGGGAGGCAGAGTTTCTCCAATGTATATATTTTGGCAACTTAAAAACTGTGGGGAAGTGAAAAGTGTTGGCTTAGTGTAGACAGAAAAAGAAAACATTAAAGTTAATTGTTTTTCCCATTTGCTGTACATGCTAGAGTCCTTATTGGCCAGTGTAAATTTTGCAACCTCCTCATGGCCCGGTATATGTATTAAAAATGTGTGAACACTATGCAGACACCTAAGGTTCACGTCAGCGTCTGTTTTAACACTATATTTAGGGGTGACATGACCTTAGTAGCACTGTGACAAATCAAAGACACACACTCTCTCACACTCTCTATGTGGTCCAGCTGCTTTTACCATTATGTACCAGCCATACACACTCACCTGATTAATCACCTTTAGTCACTGAGGATTACACATCACGTGTTGTATCATTGTTACACTGTATCTGACTCATCTCAGTGCTTAATCCAGATGGGATGCAGAACATACCAGGGATTACACAGTGTATTTACTGTTTCAGGGCCAAAAATGCTTGCGTTCTTAAGGGGCCTGTAATTGCTACCAGTGCTTCTGGATACACCTATGTAAAGCTCCTCATCTTCACCTACAGTCTGATGCAGTTGCCAGTTCTGTGTAGGTCCGGTTACCAAATATTTCCGTCTCAGGTTGAAATAATAAATAGTGAAGCTGGGTAGGTCAGATTAGAGAGGCTGGTGTGTATTTTCATACAGTTGAAGACAAGGGCTGCATACTAAGGCTCTAATGCCCTACAGATGGTTCCACTCACTTTAGTCAACTACAGGACGTACCCTTTCTCCATCCTGGCTATTTGATATGCTGAAGCCTGACCAGACCTCTGATGTGTCTGTGTTGACTTTATGGGAGGAAAGACTCAGGAATACAGGAATTCATCTGGGATTTACCACGTAAGATAACAATCTGCCTGTCATAATCTTCACCATTTCCCATTGATTCAAGTTGTTGAGACAGTCCTTGAAATTATTAACCATTGAATTTGTTTGGGCACATTTAAAGAAAACTTTAGAGTAAAGCAAACACTCCCATGCCTAAATAGCTAGTATGTTTAAGATACTTCCAGTCAACACATGTCTTGTAGGGGGAAAAAAAAAAAAAAACTGTATTTATAACAAGTCTTTCCAGACTGTTTGTTGACATTTAACGTAGCGTCATAGAGACAGAAACCCGACCAGGATAAACATCGATGATTATGACTTGCTCTCTCCTCAATTTGTAAAATCAACAGCAGCAACAAGTCCTGACTAGCTTCTTGTGGGGCATTTCCAAAATAATCTTCTAAAAATGTAGAAAATCATTAAGTGAAATAGCATATGTTGGAGACAGAAACCGTATAACCACAATACATAGTTGGATAAGAAAGATGCAGCACACAATCAGATTGATTATGACATGCTGAGATGATTTTCGCTTCAACATTGATGTCAGACTGTGGTTGAGACTCATTTGTAGCTGGTGTTTTCTATGTACACAGTAAAACCTAAGATATATACTCCATTAACCACTCTTTCTCCATCTAAACTATCTGATGCACTGGAGCCTGACCAGGCCCCTGAACTAGTCTGTGTAGACATTCTTAGTGCAGATACTCTATACAGAAATTTGTCAGGGATTTACTGTGTCAGATGATAATCTATGTGTCATAGTCTAAAATGCATACACCAGTGTTTGGTGGAATACTGTAGTCTTTGCTGCGACAAGAATTTGTTTATTTGCCACCCACGGTGCCACTGTAAGGAAGACTCAAACTAAAGACTGCACAATTAAATGATTCATTACAATTATGCTCAGATGACTTGCCAAAGGGGAAGATATTAAAGATCACTACATTGAAAAATAAACATGGGAATCAGAGAGTGTAATTATGTGTATTTACCTTCTCACAGACGTATCCCACATATTAAATTCTGATTTGTACTGTTGTTAACCACACTGAAAAAAAAACTGAGATAATTAAAAAATTTAAAGCAACCTTCTGCAGTAAAGATTTTCAGTTTTCTCAACAATGTCACAGTTCATGGTACTGTACCAAGTTCAATTGTTCCATTGTCCCAACGATACATAGTATGTTTTACTAAAACTTGCTACATTAAATTCTTCATTGAGCCAACTAAGATTTTTGTTCCCCAAATAATAATAATGGATTAGATTTATATTGCGCTTTTCTCTGAATGCATGAATATACCAGTTCTCCTAATAGTTGCTCACACAGGCCGTGGTTCAGGACGTAGAGCAGGTCGTCCAATGACTGAAGGGTTGGTTGTTTGAATCCCGCTCTGTCCTCATCTGTCTGTTGTGTCCTTGGGCAGACACTTCACCCTACTGACCTTCAGTGAATGAATGGTTGATCCACTGGATGTGCTTTGAGTATGCATTCACAGAAATGCGCAACATAAATCTAATCCATTACTATTTGTGTAACAAAAATCTTTGGCCCAACAAAGAACATGCTATGTATCGTTGGGACAACACAATAATTTAACTTGAACTACAACCTCATTGAGAAAACTTAAATTTTTTACTGCAGAAGATTACTTTCAAACTTTAAATTATCTCAGCATCTTTTTTTTTTTTTTTTTTACAATGCATTGACTCAGGATTTAACAATAAACTAAAATGAATGCAACTGTACTTGTTATGTGTGCAACTGCACATTGTAAGATTAATACATTGAACAGTTCAGGTGATAATGGCTTACATAAAAACAGATTTGAGTGAAACCGTAAAAGTCTTCTACCACCACATTAGCAGCTAAAAAAACAGATATGTTTTAGATTATAAAGACAACGAACTATGGCACAGATTACGTTTAAAAAAAAAAAAAAAGTTACGAAAACCTATGAACTTCAGCTCTATCCTGTTTTCCCTTGGCTTTCAGAATCAGATCTGACCAGTTCAGACCACTGCGCCTTCACACCAAACTTAGGATGCATTCACTGACTATCTCTGAATAGGAAAATACACTTTTAGGATGTACCTTCATAATAAATGAAATATTATGTTGTAAAGACACTTATTACATATGTAAATACATTTTAACAACCAAATATGAACTGTACTTTTCAAATGGCACAATAAAAAATGAATTTCTATTTTTTGTGTTATCTTTGCATTCTTCACTTTTTAAGCATTTTTATCCAGGCTTCATATGCAAAGGCAGGATTCATTAATGAATTCACTAATATTAATTAGTATTAGTGGATTTTTAGAATGGATTATAGCTCCTAACTGCAATGGATTCTAGGACTGACAGGACTTCTAGAGGTGGTTTTCCTTTGTTTAAATAGGATGACCTTACATTATCCACACTTTCCACTTTGCCTCATCTTAGATAAGGCTAGAGATTTTGTCATCAGAATTTTATCCCTGTTTTAATAACCATTCACTCACATGCATTTCTCTCTTCACTTCTGCATTACTATGGTACAGACAGTTAAAGGGCATCTGCAGTGTCTCCGCTGCACAGTGCTCTTTGCAATGGAGGTCAGAGAAATGTCACGTACGTATCTGAAATGGCTGAAAGTTAACATGCTTCATTACTGGTGAAAGATCTGTTATGCTCTCTGAATGTGGAGAGCGCAGGGTACGTAGTAGTTCACATTTACATCCCCACTGTTTTTTGTGTTAAAAACCGAATACTCATTTGATCAAATCTGCTGAATTCACAAAAGTTTTAGTTCTTCTGTTCGACTTCACTGACTTTTAATGAAAAGTTGAACTTTGGTTGCTCAACAGTGTCCAATTTAGACTATTAAGTTTAATTTCAAGGTTGTAAACAGTATAACATGGTCTACTGCTCTTCTGTTGTTAAGCCACTAATCACACTGGAGTCTTGAATAACTGTTGTTTACCAGATTCACCAACAGTATGCTAATCTGTACAGACACATAATTATCTCTAAATACTTCTCGCTGCCTCTTGGCTCCGCTGTTCCTTGAACTGCACTTACTTTCGACTCTTTGGTCAGGGTAAATTGTCTTGTCATTTGGACTAATTTAATTTAAATGAGATTTTGCTGATGGAATAGGTCATGCCTCAGTTCAACCCTTCATTCTGTACTTTTTTTTTTTATCATAACAAAAAAAAAAATCTTTCATAACAGACAATTTATTCATCCATGTTGTTTTACATAATGCTGTTAGGTTGGACCAGTCTGTCTGGCTCTGTCTCCATAGGACGACAGGCAGAGGAGACTTTGGATCACTTTGTACAGGACGGCTTTGTAAAAGAAACCAGAAACACACAAATACACATATATGCATCAGTGCACATAGACACACTTCTCCACACTAAGGACGCAGGCAGTCCCACTCTGTAAGGGGTAAAAACACACAAATTAAACGCTGCAAGCTTGTGGTTTTTAATTTAGAGTGCTGACAGCCATCCAATAGTCCTGTGGTGACACTGGATAACTTTATGGCCCTGGTGAGCACAGCCTGGGACAGGGACCAGGACAGACACCCATTTCAGCTCCAACCCCCTGTACACAAACACATATGCTTATGCCAAATAGCATCATGAGGGCACTCGTTGACACAATGTGTTCCCTAACCTTAACCAAATTTTGACCCGTACTTCAAGTCCAAGTTTAAACCCTCAAACAGCTTTTTAAACATCCCTCTGAAGGTGAGCACTGGCCAAACTGTCCTTACGTTTGGTAGGTCTTCATTTCAGTGGTTAAAAACTCAAAAACTGCCATACAAGAACACACGCAGACACAGAAGCACACACTTAATCTAAAGAACTAAATGACTCCTGCAGATGTTTCCATTTGATCTATCATTGCATCCGTTTTGTGAGGAAATAATAGAGCTATCGATCATGTTGTAAAAACATTTGCGGTTAAAGAAAATAGTATTGTCAACAATAAAAAATCAAACACTTAATCAAATGCATGATCTATATGGGTGGCTGTGGGTTCTGTAATTGCCTGTTTCAGAACAAACACTGACTTCCCCAGATGATATTAATGCCAGCCAAACACCAATCTGTGTGGATATGGTTATGTTTATTTCTTAGGAATTGACTCTGTTAGTACTGACTGACCGTTCTATCTCTGTTTGCATCTTTACTTGTTAAAAACTGGTCGAACTACATCCTGAATTGACAATATTGACATGCTGTCCAGTTTCTTATTAATTCTGTGTGCTCACAATGACCTTGGTTGAAGAGGAAAAACACTCCGAGGATAAAATATAGTTTTACAAGTGACAAGAATCAAATAAATACCCTTCTTATTCATTTCAATCAGAGCAGCACAGTGTCAACAGTCACTTGAAAACCTTTAAAAATGCAGGGGTGGATATTAATCAGTGGAATTTGAAGTGAATATTCTTTCCAACCAAAATATTTCCTTATCTGGGACCAAATTTTTACTGAACAAAATAGACAATTCTGACTGACTACAGGGTGTACAAATGTTGTGAGGTGTTTCTGCAAACCTCACATCACCTGTTTACTATATTTTTTGAGCCACATTCACATTTATTTGGTTGGTATTCCAAGAAGTGAACATATTCACACAGAAATGAAGTAAATACAGTTAAAAACACCTTCAGTAAATTATGAACTACAGAGCACAGGACAGGATATCACAATAAATTCAACGTTTTTTATTTCAGAGATATTTTCTAAAAAATATTCATGATAGGAAGTGTAAATGCTTCCTGTTCTTCATGTACTTTAAGTAGAGACCAGCCTCCATAGCTGTAACCTCACAAAAGATATTTTTGCCTATAACTGCCAATTACTCAGAGACCTACATAAACGGATTATGATGGAAGCTTACCAATTGAATCTGACTGAACATATGGTTCTTGTTAACAAACAGTAGATAAAGTAACTGCAGTGTAAATAAATGGTGTAAAACTTATGTAATGTCCTGTATTGTAAAAGTTACTCTCATAACCCATAAAGACCCAAACATCCATCACCAACCAAAACCACCTACTGATCTAAACTGTTGAATACGTATTGATCCACTAATCCTGTCAATACATGTAAATAATTGGTGTAAAATGTAGTTCGTCATCTTTTCATGGTCATCAGATATCACCCATTTGGACTTTCAGAGGCTCCATAGTGAACATGGAAACACCGTCATCTTCTACAACATCGATTCACCAGTAAAACTCATGGAGTTTGATCATTGACAGTGGATATAAATGCCTGGTTTGTGTTCAGTTAATGATATCGTTTGCTAAAAAAAGGCACTTTTTCTGCAGTTTTTTGTTTTTGATATAATAACCCTCAACTTTAATCTGAGCTTTTATGAACATCTACATGATCAGTGAATTAAATGCAGGGCAATATGTGATTTGTATTGATAAAATAGAAAATACAGATGCTGATATTATGATATATGGAGATAATTGGCTTAAGAAAGGTTACATATATATAGAGAAAATTTATTTTGGGAACGGACACAAACGTAGTTAATATATAACACTAAAAAAATCAATTTCAAACTAATGGCTGTCTTTCTCCTTTGCTTTTTCTTTGATGAAAACACACAATATATAATCACAGACACACATTGACAGTAACATAAGCATTTACAGCAAGAATCCAACTGCGATCCACATGTTTTGCTTTTTACATCTGAATCCATGCGAAAAATAAGTGAATCGAGGGAAATTTAGCTTCAGAGGTGGCCATGTGGGAAGTGGTGTGTGTGTGTGTGTGTGTGTGGTGTTTCAAAGTGCTTGCTCTGTAGGTGCTGGATCTGTGGCTGTTCCATTGCCACACGGTGGTGACAGCGTGTGTTAATGAAAACCACATGCGATGCCCTGACTATATGTGGTTTCATTTTTTTTCTATTCGTGTCTGCATGGGTGTAGTTACATGAAAGCCTGGGATAAGTGTATTGTGGTCGAGGCCCAACGGACATCACATGAATTTGCTCTGACAGTGAAAGGCATTAATTCAAAGTGATGACATGTGTCTCCAAATTATTATTCATTGATAGATTTGTATGTGTTTCCTGAATGAGAACATAGAGAAAACAGGTCATATGAAGTCATGTGTTGGACAGTTGTGAAGGAAAGATTTGCTGCTCCACTGGAATATTCTGAAAGCTTACCAGGCAGCCTGTTCTACCGTGTACAGCACTTTGGAGAGTTGTAAATCTTTGTCATTTGAGAACTATCCGCTGTACATATTGTACCTTTTTATGTGTCTGTGACATCTAGAACACCCAGTCAATCACTCTCACCCTCGATGAATGAGTCACAGATGACTTT
Source organism: Ostorhinchus cyanosoma (assembly GCA_029814465.1). Classification (NCBI taxonomy): domain Eukaryota; kingdom Metazoa; phylum Chordata; class Actinopteri; order Kurtiformes; family Apogonidae; genus Ostorhinchus; species Ostorhinchus cyanosoma. Next base: position 12,875,794 of record JAPTYQ010000024.1, on the reverse strand, counting down.
GTTTTTTTTTTTTTTTTTGCTAGCTGAATCTCTTCGGTACAATGTTTGTATCATAGCGCATCTTTTCTCCACAGGGATGCATTTACATCTGTGATTTTCCACCTCCACTCTATTCAATCACTCAGTCCTCCTGCTTTCCAGTTTCACTCTGACAGGGACTTTACACTCTCGGGTTCCCTGTAGAGTAATCCAGCAGGCGGGCATGCCCAGTGCCAGCCCCTGTGATCCTCTGAGAGCGGCTGACGTCACTCAGCTTCTCCCAGGTGATTCTGTGAGAGCGCAACGCACATCAACACTTTAACACACAAATATGGTTTTCCACATCAGACAAGTAACTAAAATAGGAACTGTGTGTGTGTGTATGTGTGTGTGCGCACAGTTGCATTTGTATGGCAGTGAGAGGAAAAACAAGAGAAAGATGCTAATGATCAGTTCTTGGCAGATGGTGGAGTGATGATATTACTGCCCTCCTAAACTGCTCTGCTGTTTCCTCTACGAGGCTTGGGCTCGATGCACACTCATCCAAATGCTCGCGCTTTTTCATTCACCCAAAGGCGATTGCTCTCATGCACGCTCTTTCAGATATGCAGGACTCCAAAGAACACTGATCCGGATTAATAATTGTAAGTGAACACCTTTTCATTTGTTTTTATAATATTATCAGGGAATATGATATGTCTAGGATGGATTAGAGACAGTATAGTCAGTGCAGTTGTCCACAGAGACGGCTTTTGTTTTGTCATTGCTGATATCATGCTGCCAGCGAAAAGAGTTCAATGATCGCATCTTTTGTCATAGCAATAAAGTAAGTCTCATTTATACTTTGTTGGTGTTGTTAAGCTGAGTAACAGATATGATGAGACTGCACCTGAAAATTCACCCTGAGGGGATGAATATGCCATATGATCTCATAACACAACCTGATGTTTTTCTCATTGTGTACATCACGTTACTGTAGTCACCAGGAAAGTGTGCTTTGGTGTAATTTATGTTGGCAGCACAGTTTGTGGAATTTTGTGTTGGGTGTTCAGCCACAAAGTGTGCAGAGTGTCATAATAATCATACTGGGATGGAATAAGACAAGGATTATTAGAAGAAATAGAAGAAAACAATAGTTCTTATGTTTTCAAATGTGTAGGACTGAAAAACAACGCGCCTTTATAATAAAAACACATTATGTTCTCAAAAAGTTCATTTCTATACAGTTGTGGAAAAAATGACTAGACCATAAAAAGTAATCAAAAACAATGCTTATGCAATCAAGTGCTAATTCATGTGTGTATCATGTGACTAAAACAGACAAAAAAGAAAACATGGAATACCTAAAAGCACTGTTTTTGCCAGTGGAATGCCATAATTATTGATGTAAGAACTGAAGTCATTTTGGTTATTATCAAGAAAACCTTGGAAAATTGTTAGATATTGGCTCTGAAATTAAACTATTTTTGTTGTTATCATTATATTTTTCCAAACAAATGTACCTTTAGTTGTACCAGGCATTAAAATAAACAAGAAACTGAAGAAAACAAGGGTGGTCTAATAATTTTTTCCCGCTACTGTATCGTGACATTTCAGCACTTGTTTGCAAGTTGCTCTCCACAAACGCATGCGCACAGGGTGGAAAGTGCTTGCAATATCTTTAGCAGATGAGGGTCTCTGATCATATATCCTGCTTTTGTAACATGATGATGCATTAAAATACTCTGAACATGACTCAGTGTAATTCATCTTTGGGCCTCTGGAGACAGGTTCCCCAAACTTCTAAATATTTGCTATATTAATGAGAAGCAAATGCAATGACAAAAATGATTGAAATTAGCCCTTAGGGTGTAATGGGATACTTGAAGCTGTCAAAGGTTAATAAGAGAAGTCCGAGGTATTGCAGAGAAATGAGCAAATATAGTACCCGTGATCCCTCAGTGCTGTGTTTGTTTACGCTAATCTTTTAAGTCTTTAATTCACAGCAAAGTAAAGGGACGTGTCCTCTTAAGTGAGCAGTTGAAAGGTGCGAAGGCTTATTTACTACTACGCTGCACTGTGGGGACTAGTTAAAGGTGCTGACAGTGGATTATGCTCGCTCAAATACTGTAACACACACACACATATGCACACACCGGTACGGCAGAGGTATATAGCACACAGCTGCCCTGTCTCAGGAGACATAGGACAGAATATACTCCTCTCGACTTGCCTGTGCCTTTTTAGACATGATTAGAAACTGACATCATTGAACCTAAAACAGAAAAAAAACTGTTCATGTTCATTGCTGCCAGTATTACTGTAGGTCCCATGTATAAACAGGAGTTTAACAAATGAGGTATCCTAAATGTATGCAACAGTGCTCTACTTTGCCAAAGAGGTGCAGCCTGGTTTCTGGGATATATAAAGTGCTGAATCTCTGTAAAGGCATTACATTTGGGCCATCTTGAACTGAAAATGCACGGTCTCCTGGTATATCTACTTTTTTTTTATCAGATAGTCTACTGTTGCAAAGCCAGAAACACGTATGTATTTTTGTCTCACTCGCCAGATTCCAACAGAATACCTCTTGTTGAACGTCACTGACCGTTAACATATGGGGCTTAGGTTGAGATAGTTTTATTTTCTAGCTCGACCTGATCATATAAAATGTCAGAGGCTTTAACCCATAAAGACCCAAACACACACCATCGACCAAAAGCACTGATCGAATATGTTTAATCACTGTTGATCCACTAATCCTATAAATGCATGTAAATAATTGGTGTAAAATGCAGTTTGTCATCTTTTCTTGGCCATCAGATATGACCCATTTGGAGGTTCAGAGGCTCCGTAGTTACCATAGAAACACTGCCATCATCTACAACATTGATTTACCAGTAAAACCCATGGAGTTGGATCAATGACAGTGGATGGACACACTTGGTTTTATATTTAGTCAATGATGTTTTTGCTGAAAAAGTAACTTAAAATGTTTTTTTTTCTGATTTGATATAATAACCTTTGAATTTAAGATGAGCTTTTATAAATATCTACATGATCAGTGAATTAGATATAGAAAAATACATGATTTACACTGAAAAAACTTCAAATAGAGAGGATAATATTTCAATAAATGGTGATAAATCGCTTAAGAAAGGATGTATATCGAGACAAATCTATTTGGGAACTGACACAAAAGTATCACGGGGTTTTTACGGGTTAAAGACAGATGCTGGATGTTTAAAACATGCAGAAAATTATTTCAACAAAAATGTAGCTTGAAATACCTAGTAGTTAACTGAAGTTAGACACAGTTCTTGCTTAATCTAAGAACATTTTTGCTGAAATATAAGTACGACTGCCATCAATACCTCAGTTGTGTAGGCTTGCAGCTCTCCTCAGTGTCATGTAAAGAGGCAAAAGCATGGAGTCACTTATGCTATTTCCTCTCATTACACCCTCTTCACACAGTGTTGGGGTCAGTGAGCAGAGGGCTAATTGAGCCTTAAGATAGCTCCAAAGAAATGTGCTACTGGTTCACTCCCACCACAGTGTGTCACTGACATGGTTGTTGTGGTTTCTCTGTGAAAAAAGGCATTCCTGTTCAGTGTTAGCTGGCAGTGAAATATTTCTCCCATCAGAGACTCTTTGTTAGGATCCAGACAGAGTGCTTTATTATTAGTGTGATGGATAGTGTCCAGAAGACGGAAATAAATGCTTTGTCCTAAGATAAATTTGCCATTTCATAAATGTGTCTCGAAACATTATTTGAAATATTTAATGCTGCAAAACACAACTATGAATAACCTTAAGAGGTCCACAAATTGTCACAACACTCTGTGAAGATAATGTTTTTCTACAAAGTGACACAAAGCAGTGGATGGTTTTTAAAATGTGTTCTTTTGCTTTTACTTCATCTGCTGCTGATTTTGTCCTTTAACAACCCGCTGTCAGTTACCATCTCCACTGCCTCTCGGCAAAAAAACACCATACTGGATTTGATTAGATCCTCAAATCTCCCCAAATAATGGACCTACTTCATTTTCATTGCAGCACAGAACTTGTTTTGCAGTAAAGTTAAATTATTTTAACCCATAAAGACCCAAACAGACACTGGTAACCAAAATCATCTACTGATCTAAAATGTTTAATAACTTTTGAGCCACTAAACTTATGAATACTTTGAAATTATTGGTGTAAAATGCAGTTTGTCATCTTTTCATGGTCATCAGATATGACTCATTTGGATGTTCAGAGGCTCCATAGTTACCATGGAAACACCGTCATCTTCTACAATATTGATTCACCAGTAAAACCCACGGAGTTTGATAAATGACAGTGGATGAACAGTTGTTTTTACATTCAGTTATTTATATCTTTACTGAAAAAGTCCCTTTGTCATCAGTTTTCTCAGTTTTTGATATAATAACCCTCAATTTTAAACAGGGCTTTTATGAACACCTACATGATCAGTGAATTAATACAGGAAAAAGCCACTGAAAAAGGCAAAATACAGAGAAAAATATTATAAAAAATGGTGATAAATTGCTTAAGAAAGGTTAAATAGAGAGAAAAAAATCATTTTGGAACTGCCACAAAAGTAGCACTCACAGAATATCTTCCTATGGCCTGCTGTCCTTTCTGTGTGTGGAAAAAGGAGTTTGCATACACCTCTGACTCTGTAAATGGGGCAAGAAAGGACCATTCTAGCCTGTCAGCAATAGGGGATATTATGCTCACAGGATGAGGGCGAGGCTTCAGAAAAGGGGGGTTGTTTTGTTCAAAGTATGAAAAGTCTTCAATGCAAATTATTTACTTCACTTTTAATTTTTCAGAAAGCAAATTTGTTTGCTGTATTTGCCGTACTAGAATTTCCTCAGAGCTACTATTCTGTATTTTGTAGGTTCATTCTTCATGCTCGTCATTTCTGTAGGTTTTTTTCTGTTGGGGGGGGGGGGGGGGGGGGGGGGGGGGGGGGGGGGGGGGGGGGGGGGGGGGGGGGGGGGGGGGGGGGGGGGG
>JAPTYQ010000024.1:12856864-12867170 GCA_029814465.1 Ostorhinchus cyanosoma | reverse complement strand
ACACAACAGTGAGGACAAAACACAAAACTTGGGAAGTGATGGTCGGAGTCTGTAGTGAACAAGTTGAAAGTCCAGGTTATGGAGGAGTGAAACTCCATAATGATCTTGTACTGTGCGGCTGTGGGACCAAACATAAAGAAATACATTGAAAAATAATTAAATAAACAGGGCTAATTGTGATGGCAACAGGTGAGTCTGATGTTAGGATAAATGGAGAGGGAGGGGCCAGCGTGAACACCAGAGCGGACACTGACACTGGCACTATCTCGCAACGATAAAGAATCGTTAAAAAAAAATTCCTGGATCCAAACATTGATCTGGATCACTGCCAGAGTGTTATCATTTGTTCCTTGTGCCAGTATCAACATTTCCTGAAAATTTCATCCAAATCTGTTCTTAACTTTTTGAGTTATCTTGCTAACAGACAGCTGATGAGACATAACCTCCTTGGCAGAGATAATAAAGACAAAAACAGCAAATGCACATATAAACACAAACTGAAACGAGAACTTACTCCTGCGCGCAACTCCACAAACTTTATTGTGCCACCGTTACCTCCATATCCACCTCTTATTAAAATTTTTGCCCGTTTAATGACATTTGGCCCGTGTTGTCAATTTCCAACATCTAAGGTTGAATATTGACTTCTATCGAGTACCCTGGGTAAAAATCGATGCCATACATACCCAGAGGATTAAAAACAGACGCCAAGCAGCCCAGCAAAAACTGCTGACCAAGTATGTGATGACTTCAGAATAACACCGTGAGGTCACATTTAACAAATGGTAATGAAGCTGAATAAGAAAAGAAACTTAACACAGCTATTAAAAACATAAATGCAAATAACTGTGTTTATCGGAGCACTGGCCATTCATTATTCTGTGCTCTAATGTATCTTAAAAGTTCTGCTCCTGAGACACCTTTGGGCTGCTTTACGGATTTGCTGTTCCAACACGACACAATGTTTTATGCATAAGCATGGCAGACCACAGAAGCAGAGGGAGCCAACCGTGATAATACTCTGCTGCGGGTTCGGTTAATTACTCAATTTAACAATGTAGCTAACACTGTGTTCTCAATCATGCACTGTTCCATATTCAGCTGTGTTATTCAGAGTGTCCTTTTTCCACTCAGTTTGATTGTTCAAAACAAACAAGGCAAATGTATTCAGCAGTAGTATGAGGTTTGGCACTGGGCTAGTTTGTAATTCATCTCTAAAATACACATACAATGCCATTAACAGTGGAGACTGCTATGCTTTCTAGTGAGTGTTTATTCACATACAGATGGCTTCATAAAGTTGCTGAAGTATGTAGTGGAAATCTGAAACAGTGAACTCTCTGCAGAACTAAATTAACTAAGCCCTCATTAACAATCACTTAAACCCATGTTTACACTGGTCATATTCAAAAGATCCGCCCTAATGAAGGAAACAACATGATGTAATTATAAGATTTTTCCCAATTGGCCGGACACATGAAAGACACACAACACTTTGGGATGATTAGAGATGGCAGGTTTTGCATTCTGTTACTGGGCAGCGGGAGCGAGTAATTGAAGTCCAGGGGGGCACAGGAAAATACAGGATCACTGTGAACGTCGGGATGGTTTGCCGAGTCCCTTTGTTTGTGTTTGTATGCAATCACCAGCATTAGCAGAATGTGTCCACTCACTGTAACAGCGATTGCCTTCATCTTCATTCATCCATGGGTCGCTCAAGATCATACATCTATGGGTGCCATGATGAGGCGCCCAAGCAAGATAACAAGAGGCTTAGATGAGGATGAGATAAAGGGATGGTGGGTAAATGAGATTTTAGACATGGAGAGCTGGAGCTGTGTTTTGTTTGATGCTTTGGCAGAAAGTGGTGCCTGACTAATGTGGCGTGATACACTTGGTACTGAAAGCAGGGCCAGGGGTTCCTTCCTAAACATGGCTTACTGGGTTGGGGCTTCTGCTTAATTGGACAGCTAGGCCCTTTTCCCTACGCATTTTCACATAAGAGGTAGAGAGGAGCTCTTCTTATTTTCTGTTTGTTTCCATATAGTGCTTTACTTTAGTATAGAGAATGTGCTTGTTATCAGCGCCGGAATTAGAGATTGAATGACGGATATGTGTCGTTGCACCCTTTCCTTCAGGTAACAGCCTTTCTCCCTCAACCGTGACAAGCCTTGTAGTTATTGATACTTAAGCTAAGGGGGTCATACAATAATACCTTCTTCTCTTTCTGCAGGTTGTAAGGGCTCTCCCTACCTAATTTGAAGTAGAAAATCCAGGTAGTCAAGGAGCACCCTGTATTAACTTACAGGAATGCAAACGTTGTACTTACAAGTGAAACCAAACACGCCATCATTTCAAGATGACTTGCTTTTGTCCCCAGGGCACTCATTTTGATAAATGCTTTTTGTAACATGACATGAAAATCGATCCCGTTAAAAATGTTGTTCACGTAAATATAACAATATTTTTTGTCAATTCAATCGGGGTCCAAATAAGGATCTGATTGAGATGTGGGATCGCACATGGAGGAAAACACATCAAATTGCCAACATTCTCATGTGCCAACTCTTGTTAAAGTTATATAACTGCATCTGGCAGACAGCAGTAGAAGTAAAAATATATTTGTCCAACATTCAAACTGGGAATGAGAGTTGTTTTAAGAGGGTAAAGTTGTTATTCACTTGGCCACTTATTGTTTCTAGTTAAAAAATATAATAATTAACTGTATTTTTCATTGCGGTCAGTACAGAAAGAAAATCAACTCTAGGCGGACTGGGCAGAGTGAAAAGCATGTTGTGTCACATTTCTGCTATATGTCCAGCAATAAGCTAAATAGGGGTGCAATTTCCTCTTGACTAATAAGCGTGGAATTGGTGCTGTTTTATTAACCTCCCCAGGGCCTCAGCAAAAAGAGCTTCTAGTTGGTGCTAAACAGTACTGGAAGTCGTCTAGATAAGCACAGGCAGACTTAGACAAGACTGGGCTCAGAGGTGTGAACATAAAGGGAGGCTCATCAGAAAGCATCAGCACAGATTGGGTCCATTGGAGGCTGGTGTTATCGCTGTCAAAAGACCGGTGGCAGATGAGCTGAAACAGATGCCCCTCACATTTTAAGGTAGTTATGTGTCACATCTTACAGTATAATTATGTTGTTTTTTTTCAGCGCTCCGTGTTTTATCCCTTCTGCACAGTCCTCCTTACCTTATTCTTTTATGCCCCACCGTGATTTAGAACAGGTAGGTTCTTTTTCCTGATGACTGAATAGTCCAAGGCTGAATGGGGATTATTGGGTTTATGTCAGAGTCAAGGTTTTGATTAAGGGTATAAATCAGCGCGGCAGGGTGGAGGCTCATGAATCCCTTCTGTTTGACCTCATCTTAACACAAGAAGCCCCATTAAAAGAGACGCCCCCAAATCGATCGATCATGCTGCTCCTTCTGTCGACTATTGACAAGGTCACGTAATCCATCGTGACATGTCAGAGCACACAATGTTTATGGGCTCGACTGACACTGCTGATGTGCACATTCAAGGGTCAATGTCAGCTGTGGCGAGCAAAGTCATTCGATTAAAATTCACAAAGGTGCAACACAAGGACGCTGAATAAAGTCTTTGGGAAGAACTGCATAAGTACAGGAAACATTAAGGTGAGCATTAACTAGGTGTGTGTAATATTTAGTGGCATCTGGAGGTGTGGCTGCAGATTTCGGTGAAAATCCCTCGATAGAACTAGTATTTAACCCTATCCCTATTCTTGGATAAGGGGATGGCTAAAACTCATAGGAGATGGTAATGAACCTTGACACTGGATGCCATCTGCCTGGTTCGAGGACCACGGAGGCTATGATGATGATGATGAAAATTGAAAGCCTTAAAAAACGTTTGAGGTGGAAATTCAAAAAGCACGTCATGACATAACATGGATATTAATTGAAATAGTAAACAGGAATCCTTGTCATAAGTAACATCTATAAAGCTGATGAGATGGAGGACATGCAGGGCAACTGTCGTAAGAAATACTTTTCTATCTTATACATTCTTACCTCTGCCAAGAAACGGTGGAGGTTCTGTTCAAAAAGTTATGGATGAATTTTCAGGAATGTTGATACTGGCACAAGGAACAAATTATTACATTTTTGTGGTGATTGGGGGGGGTGTCTGTGCTCTCTGAGTACTTTTCTAGTTATTATTATTAGAATATTATTTGTAAGTGATTAGTCTTGACACCAGATCTTGGGGATAATTTCAGTTAATTTGAGTAAATTATCTCCTGCAGATGGACTACATAAAACACAGATATGGGGGTTTAATTTACAAATGATAACAGCTCCACAGGTAATACTGGTTCAGTGTGAATAGAGCTCTAGTGTTTTGTTATATAATATAATAAAACACCATATACGGAAATATGTGTCTGACAGTAAAAAAAAAACATTATTCATATTTTCTCTCCTGTTAAACATGAGAATGTACGAGTTTGGACATTTAGTTTTATCCTCCTAAGTTTGTCCAAACTTAAAAGAAAGATTGACGATAAAATAGTTTCTTTATTCTAATCAAACCAGATTAGGTTTTATCAGTTTTATCAGCACACAGTTGCTTCGCTCAGCTGATTTTGCTCAGTTTGATGCTTGTGTTTATTTGTGACTGCAGTGATGAGATGTATTACTTTCAGACTGCTGGAGCAGCAGGCTTAGAGGTCAGGCTTAACCCAGACTGACACGGACTCTTAGGTGATCCCCCTCATTTCTGATGAAAGACTCAGCAGGGGTATAATCCCAAGCCCTCTGTATTGGTTTTTAATGAAGTCTAACCCTTAACCTCCAATAAGACCTTGCATACCAACACACTTTCAATGGTGACGGAGTCTGTCCATGTCATGTTAATGTTTATATAGAGAAAGTGAAAGTACTGTAGATCATTTAAACAGCCATTCTTTTGTTGATTGAGAAAGAAAACCATTTGAAAATATTGAACTTTGATTTTTCTTTTTTTTTTGGCAAAGTCAAGTCTATTCTAGAAATAGTATAGTAGCAGGTTGGAAACTAGTAGAAGGAGAAACAGAAGCCTCAGTGTGTCTTGCTAACCACTTTGCCATTGGCAGTGCCCACTACGAGGGGAAAAAAACCTTCTAAATCAGCCACATGTGAAGTTATTGTTATGTCTACTTCCAAAAGGTATACTATTACATGCTGGGCTATGGTTTAGTGGTTTAGTGCTTTATGGCTCTTTCGTATTAACTTCTTCCCAGTGTTTTTCTCTTCACACCTTGGGCCACATAGGGGTTGCTGTGTTAAGCATCAGGACTGTGACATAGAGAAGAGTGTATGGTCACGTCAGTTCAGTTTGTCAGAGCGCGGTGGAAGTGAGCTGTGTGATGTCTAGACTCCTGTCACTGTGAGCTGAGTCAATAAACAGCATCAGTGATGAGTTTCAGCTTGTCTGCCTCAACTGTACACACACAGACACACACACACACACACAGACACGTACACACACACACACACACACACACACAGACTGGAAAATGAATGAAGGAAATGGAAAGCAAGACTCTACAAATCAACCTCACAAATGTAAGTGTTTTATTCTCATGTGATTTATTATATTTGTAGACCAATTCTGCAAAACGGCTGCTGTTTTACAAAGCTTGTAAAATGTGCGATTTATAGGACAGATGTTGGGTTTAATAGCTAAATCACCCCCCAAAAAAGGCATGAGGTATGGTCATTTTCTAAAAGTAGTCTGAGGTTGTTTCCTGTTCCCTTATATAGAACATCGGTCATTTGATCAATATATTGCAATGAAATCAACAAAGAATATGACTGTGTATTCCATTTCTTTACAGCTCATCTGTCATGGAGTACCAGTTAATTACATATTATAAAAATCACAAAGTGCAGATAATCATCAGCAAGTCATTGAGCCTATAAACAGTTTTCAAACTCAGTTTATGAAGGGGCATTTGGAAAAGTCCAACAGGATCACAGAGCAAGTGTGATGGTTACTTTCTAAGGAACCAATAGGACTAATATTATTCTCCAGTTAATGCATTAATAGATACTGTAGGTAAGACAGATATGACACATGGCATGAGCTGCACAGAACATCTGGTTTATATCTCCCATCCATAAAAGTTGAATTTGGAGAAGTACAGTTTATAAGTGGAGCTGATTCACTGAGATTGCAGACGGCTATAAACGGAGCACCTCTAACAGAAGCATGGAAAAGACTGTCAAGGAAACGAAATTGTTTGCCAAGTGGTGCTGCACAACTTCACCAAAGAACAGAAGTGGACACGTTCTGATGTTGAAAACTTCTATTTCTACATTTCATCCAAACGTGACAAAAAATGGCCTAGCATCCTACTCTGCCAGTCTACAAAATGTTCAGTATTGAGAAAATTCCTGAAAGTGTACTTTCAGGGGCAGTTTAGTGCAGCTGACCTGCATCACAACCTCCATAAAGGAAAGAAAACATGACGTATCACATTACATTACCACTGTGAGGCTTAGAGGTTTCATGAAGTCATCACAGGTTCTGCTCAAAAGTGTCACAAGGCTGAATATGATTCATATATCACCCACTACAACGTATTAGTCTGTTTTCTGTTTTTGTCTTTTTTTAGCATGTACCTAATATGGGTGCTTCTATGAAACCGGTTCCTAAAACCAGGACATGAGGGCTAAAAATTTAAACCAGATGTAGATTAATGTTATGAAGCAAGTTTGGAAGTACTTTGGTTCTATTTTAAAAAATAAATACTTACTGAGACAGAGATAAAGAGAAACTATTTTTCTGATAAAACACATTTTTAGATTTTTTTATATTTATTTATACAAAAATCTGCATGTAACACAATGAACAGGACACGAAAATTACGTGCTACTGTTTTAAGATTTTTTTATTCTCTCAGGTTCATTTTGGGAATTTAACTATTTATGTAAGGGCGAGTGTTTCACAAAAATGACCGTTGTTGCAAAATCACTGATGATTTATTTGTGTTTAAATGGGCAGGTTCTGCATGTAACACGACTGGACACAACAGATGTCTGCCTGGAATGAGACTGAGATTCATGAAAAACCCACGTCTGGATTAGAAAAAACACTAGAATAAACAAATTTAACACAGTGTCTTTATCTATAGCAATATATAAGACTATTTCACGCCATGTTTTCCAGATCAAATACACTGACACCTAGGTAGCTTTTCATGTCCCAATTTTGGTCCTATTTTTGACCCCAATATTTGATTAAAAATTCATTCATTTTGGGATGGCTCAGAGCAAGAGTATAATTTTGGTGCATTTATCTAAGGTCACCTTTAGGTACATCCTGGGGGGAAATATGTCTAAATTTCTCTTTTATTATTGGGTCTAAAAAAGCTGGAAAAGTGCCAGATACCAAAATGAACCCAGTTTCATAGAAGCACCAATTTGGAAAATATCATCACACCGATGTAAAAGATGTGAGGTTAGAACATTTACTAAGCTCGGCAGTCTGTAGTTTAATTTAAACATTTTTAGTGCCGAGGATGTAATATGATCTGAAGGGACACGCTGCATAATGTCACTCACTTACAAGGAGGCAAATCAAAACATTTACCAGGGTTGTGAGCTGAACAAAACCACATTGTGACCAGTTTACGGGCACTGGTGCTGTCGCAGCTCCTGTCCTCGTCGGTGTATTCTCAGGGTAGCCCCATGTTAGTCAGAGAGAGGTTGTTTTTGTTGTTCCCTTTGGAGGTCAGACGCAGGTAACCCGAAGGTTGAAATATTGATGGATAATGATAAATTCATGCGGTTGGTAAAAGAATGAAACAAACAGATGCTGTGTCCTCTGAATTTAGCCTTAATGTCCAGCTGTTGTAAATTGGAACCATGTTGTATAGAAATAGCTGAAACAAAAAAGGTAAAACATGATATGACATTTAACTATGCTGCATGTCTTATATACATCAAATTCAACATAATAACTTTAATGTGCAGGGCTACAGCTGAGGGTATGGTTATTTTCATGTAGAAGACGGTGCTCAGTAATTAATTCATAACTTTTTTCAGTATTTCTTATTCATTTTTCATTAAGAAAGAGTAAATCACCAACAGGATGTGTTTTATTCAGTCCTGAATAATGCATGGCAGAATTTATGCCATTCTCTTATGAGTCTAGTTACATATAGAAGACTTACTAGAAGAGAATGACAGCTTTGTTGTGTGTGTGTTCTTGCTTACACATCGTCATTTTCTTGCTTTTTTTTTTTTTTTTTTTTTTTTTTTTTAATACAGATTCCTCATTGTAAATTAGTCGGGGCTTGAACTAATCCCAGAAGCTCCCAAGGTGAAAAAGGGCCTTCCCATTTACCTCCGTGCCAAGACCTGCCTGATCAAACAGCTGGCTTCCATCACTGAACATTAGTGTGCATGTGTGTGCTATGCCCATAAAAACCACAATGACAACTCATCAGTCCTGTCATAGGCAGCAACCCAATATCCGTGGCAGTGGGTCAAACTGCATCACTGCATCGTAAATCTTGTTTCGTCTGGTGTGCGAGAATACAATCTCATATAACGTCATTTTAATTCTTATCTCCGGCCTATTATTTCGCTCAGATGTTATTTATGCCTTGATGAAGTGTTTCCTAAAACCACTTTAAACGTGCTCCTCCGTACTCGAACCCGTGATATTTCTTTTGATAAATTGTATTTATATACGTTAATGGATCTGTTTTTCTTTTAATGGTGCCTGTTCCAGTCGGTCACAGTTGCCTGTTAAGCTAATCTTAAATACAGCTGGGTGGGTGGATGCTGGGGTGAGTTATGCCGGCTGGTATTGTCGGGTAGGTGGGCGGCAAATGTGGTTAATTTGCTTGTCTTGGGCTTGTGGTTCATTTTGCTGAGCCAAATCCTCTCATTTGGGGGATTATGTTCTTGTGTAGAGTAGGTGGAGGTCAGCGAGGATGAAACGGAGAAAAAGACTGATTGTGAAATTGACGGTAAGAGTTTTCCGCGGTGGATATAAGCGCAGATGTATGGGAAGACATGGATTCAGAACAGGGGTTAATGTATGCACTTTTGTTGAGTAGGGGGAGGCTCAGAGAAACAGAAGGGGAAAGCATCTTGTGTGTGGAGAGATCTAAGGGTTTGGGGCGTACTTGTGTGGGCAGGAGGTGTGGGGAGGTGGGGAGGGTATTGTTTAAAGAGGACAGAGTGAAGTCTGATGGGGGGCTTAACTTCCAATGGGTACTGACAGATCTCTACTTCCACTCTACTCGGTTGCTCTCATCAGCCCCACTTCCAAACATACCACTGCTCTCCACTTTTTAGAAGTTACCCCCTCCCCTGATGCACTCACACATTTGAGACACGACAAACCAAGATGGTCAAAGTACCCTGAACCCTCTGCCTTTGTGGAAAGAAGAGTTGAGGGGGCTGAATTGGTACTTCTCAAGGGGGATTCTCATTGAAACTCCTTTTTTGGGGCTGCAAAAACCCCCACATAGTCAAGGACGTGTCCCTCTTTTTTTTTTTTTTTTTAATCAGATAAGTGTATTTCAGTGTATGTTTTTCAACCACTAATAGGCAAGAGGGGATTTTTTTTTTCAAAGTAAAGACAATACTTTTCATAAACAAAATTAACCCATAAAGACCCAAACATCCACCACTGACCAAAACCATCTACTAATCTAAACTGTGTAGTACCTGTTGATCCACCAATCCTATCAATAATAATTATTATATAATAATTGGTGTAAAATGCAGTTTGTCATCTTTTCATGGTTGTTTGGACATTTAGAGACTCTGTAGTGAACCTGGAAACACTGTCATCTTCTACAGCATTGATTCACCAGTAAAACCCATGGAATTGGATCGATGACAGTGGATGGAGACACTTGGGTTTTTTTTCTGTTCTATTATATATTTGTTGAAAAAGTCACTTTTTCTTCTGTTTTCTCTGTTTCTGATTTAATAACCCTCAACTTTGAGCTTTAATGAACATCTGCTTGATCAGTGAATTGAACATAGGAAAATACGTGGTTTTCACTGAAAAAAAGCAAAATATAGAGGATGATATTAAAGTACAATAAATAGTGATAAATCATTTAAAGGAGTGATATTTAGGTTTTTTGTTTTTTTTTTAAGTGGAATTATGCATGTAAAACATTTCCCTGTGATCTACATAAACTTTAAATGCTCTGCTTGGGTCTGAATTCTAAATGTTGTAGAAATACACTTGATTTTTGCCAAAATGAATGTAAAGATAGCTTTGCAGCACCTGGAGGGTTCAAATTCAAACTTTTTGAACTATT
>JAPTYQ010000024.1:12839945-12852723 GCA_029814465.1 Ostorhinchus cyanosoma | reverse complement strand
AGAAAAAAGGCTGGAACAAAGTACAAGTCAAGCAAAGAGCATAAAATGAGTGAATTTGAATAATATTGCCTCTTTCCCACCGCCCATATTAGCTTGACTTGCCTGGACTTGGCACAGATTTCTTGGCATTTCCACTGGGTGAGAGCAGGGACCACCAAGGACCACCATCTGATACTATTCCTAGTCCCACCTTCACTAAGGGTCCAAGCGAGGAAAAAGTATATGTAAATATGGATTGGTCGGTCCAGAATTAATGCTGTGTAGGTATGCATATATGTCATCATTTTTCGACATGGAATATTAAGTCAAGGTAGCGAGAAATCTCTGGGAACACTGGAGTAAATTTTCCAAGTCAGCTTTATCTTGATAAATTGAGCACAGATTTCAAGTGCTAACGGCTTTATTCTCACTTGGAAAAAACCTAATGTTACACTTCACTGCATAAATCATGCTTCAAAGTTTTAAGTTTCATCCTCCTCTATTATTGCTTGTATTTGCGGTCGTGCTGAGTGAATACTATTGTTGCAGTGGAAATGCAACGAGCTGTGCCGAGTTGAAGCGAGTTGGGCTGATATTTGCAGTGGAAAAGTGGACTAGAGTTTAGTAAATGAACGGAGCACACTTGAGTCTGAACTATTGTCAGGAACCAGGACATTCTCACTGTTGTCTTCTATTGTTTTATTAAACGGGACAAGGAGAATTTAACAGCGTATTTTCAAGTTGGAATATTCATGTCTGAAAACAATGGATCTGAAATCACAAGTGACAGCGCTTTAACTCCTTAGATGATTTACTCATGTAGCATACAGCACTTTTAGTTAGCGTTGTCTGCTTAACACTTAAAAAACAACTGCATAAAAACACTTTTCTCAACAGTCAGAGAGTAGGTTCCTAAAAGAAGTGTGGAGTAACATTCTCAAGTGGGCCATTCACTCCTAATTCAACTCACACACTTGCTCTGTCTGGCCTCAGTTATGGCAGATCGTGTTACATGATCCTTGGAATAATGAACTGGTACGTCAAAACTGCCAATCCCACATAGCAAAGAAAAGATTCGGTCCGTTCCAGCCCCTAATCCAGTCTGTTTGGTAAGCAAAGACAGTGGCGTGACACTTGTTCTCTATAGTCTCCAACCTACATTAGCATAACCGTGAGGCCCGTCCACTCACTACAGGATTAGTTCAGCCCTCCTCCCACTGTCTGATGGCTCTTTATCCAGATGGATACAGCCTGTTAGAGGTCTTAACCACACATTGGCCAGTAAAGTCATTATCATTCACCACGAGAGGGAATCAGCTCACTGAGGGTCCGCTGTTTAGACTGAGATTGACACCTCATTTGGGAAGGTTTAAGAGAAAAGATAGGAAACTCCCCATTAGACTATGATGGAGTGGCCCATAAATTCCCAATTAAACTTTCTAAATGCTTAAGTGACTCCTTTAAATGCCTTAATCTGTTGTTGTAAATGTTTTTGTTTTTGCAGGGCCCCAAAATGTTTTTGACCAGGAATAAGCCTGCGCTGTTGTCAGACAGATTTAATGGATTCATAGTCCTCACACTCGTCTGTGTCAGAGCTGAAATTTGATCAACTCAAGTCAACAACACGACAGATTAGTCAAATACTAAAACTTTATATGCCCAGTGCTGAGTCAGGAGTGTCCTATTTCATTTGTGTGTTGTTGTTGCAGTGTAGGGTAATATTTAAAAGATGTGATTTTTTTTTTCTATTAAATATCTGTAAAATATATAATCTGTCTGTAAAGTCATGGATTTTCTTCAGATCCAAATGTGGCTAAATGAATTTCTGTGAATAATCACTATCCTTTACTGGGATATTTCTTGTTTTGTATGCTGTTTTTTTTCTTGTTACCTTTTCTTCAGAATAAGATTTGTCACACTTCAACCATAAAACAGACTGTTCAGATTGAAAATTAAGTTAAGCTTGAAAATAATGCCATTCTGGGAACTACTATGTTCACTCATGTGATCACTGAAATGTAAGTGGCGCCATCACCAGACAGATGGGCCTGACAAGATGTATTTGTCTTTGTCCAGGTAGTACATATAAACCATGAGGTGCAACACAGATATTTTGACTCTAATCCATCAGACTCAGGCAAGTATGATCACAGTTGTGTTAAATTGCAAAGGAGACAGATAAATAGGTGCGACCGTTATAGTCTCTTTTCTGTCTGAAGGCTTAGACCTGTTTAAAGTGGTTGTGTATGTGTTTTGATTTGAGAAAACTAAATGTTATGTACTCTAGTATGATACCAGCTACCACAAAATGTTTTACTTTCAGGTTCAGCCATGTTTTCCTGTTTTTCTACTCTTTATATCCTCCTGTCTTGCCCTAACCTCTCTTCTCCTACTACTTTTGCTTTCACACTTTTCTTTTCTCCCATGCTTTTTGTGCTCTCTCGCCCTTTCTCCCGCCTACACTCCACTCTCTTCTTCTCTCTCTCTCTCTCTCTCTCTCTCTCCCTCTCTCCCTCTCTCTCTGACTGTGCTGTCTGCCTCAGCTGTTCTCAGTTGCAGTGTGTGCTCTGCGCTGAGGGGACAGGGCAGAGCTGCGCTGAGTGGGGCTGAACTAGTCCAGAGGAGTGTTAAGTAGAAAGAGAGGCAGCTAGAAAAACAGAGTGAAAGGGGGAAGAGACGGAGAGTCACTGCAGATTGTGCTTAGCAAGCAGACTTGATTAACAGCTGAAACAAACTGGACCTGTTTTTCTTTCTTTAGCGAAAAGGAAGAGACTCAGCGATAACGTGGATGGCTGTTTAGACAGAGCTCCATGCTGGTTAGGGAGCAAGACAGAAAACTATGGCAATCATACTCAAACCTTCACACCGCTCTTAGGGTTTAGTATGGTGGAGCTGGTGTCATAGTTGGGCTTAGTTTGGATAACTTTACCTTGGACTTACTTGTGAAGAAAGTTCACTTGCAGTGACATTGAACCATAACCCCTGACTCTGCTTTGCAGGTTCTTTTTCCCCTGGAGGTGGACTCTAATTCTGGCTTTTGACCCCTGGAACGGGGAAGGGTTTTTGATTTGGCTTGGGGACGACAGCTTCTGAGAACCAATTTGGACTGACCCTCAACCTTTTATTTGTAGTCACAGGACAACAGGAACATTTCTTCTCCCAGTATTTCTTTTTACGCAGCCAGATTTGAGACTCACGCACCTCACAGGGTGGAGGTGTGTATTTAAAGGATCTCTCTGGCTTCTCTTGCCCCAGGACCATGGGCTCTCTCTGGGGCAGCGTTGTGCTGCTTTGTGGGGTCATAGTTCTCAGGACAGAGGGTAACGGAGCTCAACAGACCAAGAATAACATCCCTCGGCTAAAACTCTCCTATAAAGGTAGGTTTATTTAATTTGTATGTGTTTTTAATCAGAAATTTAATATCTAAAAATGCTGATATTTAATTGCTTGTGATTGGGTTTTAGTTACAATCTTTCACAGTATATTACATGTTCAGCCTATAGACTTAAAGTCACAGAAATGCTCCAAATTCCTAAAAAGTAAATTTAGTTAAAAGACAATTCAGTAATTAATCAAGGTATACACAGTCTATATCTGTGACAATATTGTGTGTAACTTATTTCAATTATTTATTTATTTATTTTACAAACTTGGTTTATCTGATGGGTTTTTTTTTATTTATAAAACTCAATCTGTTCCATATATTTGATTTGGTGTCATGACTTTCTTATAGAGACATTATAACTGTTCATTTTGTAGTACATTGGTTCATTAAGAGTAAAAAAAACCCACAGAATAATGAGATAGGATAAGAAGAAATTATAACATATTCTATTGTGCCGAGAAAAGACATATTTAAGGGATTATTGTAATTCAACAAACTAAATCAGAAGAGCATTCCAGCATGAAATATCTTTAGACATCTTTAAAGATGTTCATTATCTGGGTGTTTCTCTGATGTACTCTATATTTCTGTTTCTGTGCCTGTTTTGATCAACTGCAGTTGTCAGTTTTGCAGTGAAAAGTGGTGCCAGACATGGACTCCCTGGCAGTTGAGAATCATTTATTCCCTCTCTCTTTCTTTTTCCTGGATGTCATTTTTCCGCTCAATTCTTTCCTGCATGGTAATTATACTCAGGATGAATGGTGCAGGTCTGTTTCAGCAGATGGCTTTCCCAAAGAGAAATGTTTCTCGCTCAGCACTGGGAGATCCATAATTATACACACAAGCACGCGCGCACACATGCATGCATGCACGCAGACACACACACATGCACAGCCATCTGTAGATAGCTAATGATACCTGTGAGCATATCAGTCATTTAAAACCACATGCTGTCAGTTAGGTGGGACACACCCATGCAGTGATATCTCTATTAGAAGTACAGTCTTCAGGTAGCGCCCTGACCAGCCTGCTTATTTCCCCCCCATCACCAAATTAAGAATATCCATTACTTGTCATTTGCATTTTGGCTATTGGGCATAATACTTGGCACTTTTACTGGCTGAACGGCTTTAGCCAGAGGACAGTGAGCAGGATCATTTTTTTATTTCTGTAAAGTGGAGGCAATTTTATTCAGGTAATAATGAAGAATTTCATCAACTGAAGGTCCCACTAGGCAAGTTACATGGGATTATTGCATTATGAATCATTTATATCAGCATATAAATTATTTATTACCCCTGTGAAAGGTGAAGCAGACTTAGATTTACATGAAAAGAAAATTTTGATTCGCTTTGGTAGGTTATGAAACAGCACAGCCTGAGAAATTGTCCGGTCTTAAGCAAAGTGCGTCTTACCAGCAGGGTACGGGGCTGTCAGGTGAAGGAACTCTGACCCCTACAGGTCAAAGGAAATACTTGGAAAATCTTCATGTGTCCAATTCAATGTGTCCGTCTGGGTGCAGACATCCACACAGTTTTGACTCTAGGGACACAGCTGGGACGTTTTTATCTTAAAAGCAAGAACCTGAGCAGCAGTCTTCTTCCTCCACATTATGAACCCCCGACTGATAACAGTTATTCTCGCTTATGCTTTCTTTCCTGACCACCACACACCAACCCACCCACCCACACACTTTTACACACAGCCTCCCTCCTGAACCCCAGGAGATTCCGACAGATCTTTAGATGCAAGGTTTGGGGGCCAGAAGGGCACTGGAGAAGGGGGAATGATAACAATGGTACCCCATGGCTACCTAAACATGAGCTTAGGTCCAACTGTATCAACAGCAAAGTGAAAGGGTGATGATGAGGTACCAGGAGGTTGTGGGTTTACAGTACACTGCAGCACAATAAATAGTCATTTCACATATGTTTTACCTTTACAAAAACTAATATGAGATCAATTCACACCCTCAAGGTAAATGGATCCTCTTGGGAGTAAACTCGGATCCATATGGTTTTGAGTTTATGGGTTAGGAGAAGTAGAGCACATGTTGTTTACTGTCCGGGGATGGGAAGAGCGGGTACTTTAGTTTTATAGGATGTGGGTGTTCTGCCAAAAGTACTCCTTCTGTCCGACCTGTCCACCCCTTTTCTGAGAAGAGCCAAGGGCTTGCACAAAAGTACAAAGACATATCCACAGACACACACACACACAGACAAATACATTCACAGCAACACAACATCCTTATTCTTGAATAACAAGGAGGAAAAAGAGCCAAGAATAGATGCTGAAACATTGATTTCCACTTTTTTTTCTCTAGACACAGCTAGTTTTATTTCGTGTTACTCCTATTTTCACTGTGGTGTCAGATCAGTGCTGCAGAACAGATCATTTCTCCTAAATGCCTGTAATTCATTTTAATTATTTTCATTTGCTGTGAAATTGAGACTCTTGTTGACTTTGGAAGGCCGTGAGATTTCATCTTTAAAACTCTAGATGTTTGATGAGGCTAAAATACATATTTCAATGTTTTCTCGGGTTCAGAGTGTTGTTAAGCTCATTCCTTATAGACTTATTTCTCAATTTGTTTTCACAGAAGAATTTGTAGTCATTTGACTTTCTCATCCATACTTCTTAACAAAAGATAGTTTATGTGATGAATATGTTGACTTTTGTGGTCCATGTCTGCTTGCATAATCACAAGTGCTTGTGGGAATTAGCAAACAAATAGGCTTTGTTTGATGTAAGGATCAACAATCCGTGTAATCAGTGTCACACTGTTGACAAGAGTATTTTACTGTAAGCCATGTTAGCACCTTGAGTTGGTCTGCAGTTTGACAAACAGTTCCAACTCTTTAAACAATAAATAAATAGACTCAGTTCCAGTTGAATATGCTCATTGATAATGACTTAATAGTAAATTGCAGACTGTTTATCCGTCAACAAACTACCTCGAACCTAAACCTCTATGAGGAAGAACTATAAATCTTAGAGCTGTGAAAGAGAACCTTTCACAATTTCTGGTTGACAATGAACAAATTACTTGAATGATGAAGCTTGGTGGTGTTTTCCCTCAGGCAGGGGTGAATCAGTAACTGTACTGTACTTGAACTGATGCAGTGATATGTTCGGTTTTGTCAATGTGCAATCATACACTCGGCCATGTGAACAATGAGCATCAGTGTAGCTACTGAACCAGGGCCAAACATCAGTGTCCGTGTATACAATACAGCCACATGTGGGTTATTGTTAAGATGTGTTTCTACTTTTTCACAGAAAGCACTTAGATAGCACTGCCTATGCCCTCCAGTAGAGAAAGAGAAAGACGCAGAGAATGTAGGGTAAAAGAGTTTATTTTTATCGGTCTCACATGGGACTGTTGATTCTTTGAATCCATTCCATCTGCCCCCTCATCTCGCTCTCTGTCTCTTTCTCTCTCACTTTCCATATCTTGCTTTTTGCTGTTCTGCCCTGCCCCTTGCTCTTAAATGCATTGTAAAATAATGTAGTAGTGATTAGAGAGGGAGTAAAAGAAAAGGAAACAAGGAAGAGGAGGATGCCAGTGCAGTTGTTGGTGGGTTGACTGTAAAGCATCACTTGCTAAAGAAACTGTGACAGTGGACATGAAAACAAAAGTGACAGTTAAAGGAAAGTAGTCAGAAAGCAACTGGCAAAAAGTGACATTTCTGTGAATCTTGACCGGCAGCGGCCAACACCTGTTACAGTCCTTACATTAGTCAAGACACCAGTCTATTTGTCTCCCTGTCTGCTGGGTGAGCATAGTTAGTTTAAAGCATTACATTTAACTTTTTTCCAATTAGCTTTTGGTTATTTAAACAGTTTATCGTTTCTAGTTTGAGTTGCAGGTGGAAAATAAACAGCAATAAAAAAAAAGAACATTGCTTCCTGCTTATATACACACCTGCTGTAGTTTACCAGAGGCAAATCCAGTTCAGACATGTACGGACTACTGCCTCTGGCGTGACTCAAAAGCATCCTGTTTCATTCCAATAACACAGGTCTGCATCCTGCTGCAAATCACGAATATGCGACACAAACGCATGCATAGACCTACACACAATACCCATAGAGCATTCGTCTCCGTGGATGCTTAGTTTTTAATAACTCAGCAGTAGTCTCTGTTGAATGGCCTGTTTCCATGGACACTACTCCCATAGACAAATTGTGTGTATGCTTGTGGGTGGATACGGGGATGCGGGTCTCAGTTCTTTCACTCAGGGATGTGCTTTGAGGAGGAATCAGGTGCATTCATCTATCTGTGCAGTCCCTTCTTTCCCTCTTGACAACTTACTCTTTATAAGAAAAACATATTTCCTTTTAAATCATATAAAAATTACACAAATACATTATTTATTTTGTTGTGCCAGAAGGGATATTTCAGCTTTTCTTTTCTCATGTGTGTGCAAAAAATATTTCCACGCTAAAACATTTACCGTATGTATTTATATTCCTACATAAAAAACAAGCAAACAAACAAACATGTGTTTCGTAAAAGTAAAAATATTATATGTGGTGCATCGTCTGTCTCTCGCAGTCTTTCTCTCCCACACAAATGTAGCCTTGGTACAGGTGAAAAAGGGTCAGAGGTATCAGGCGGGTGTTATTGTGCTGTCAGTGAAAAGCTTACAGTGGCTCCACTAATGATTGATCACCATGGCTACAGAGGAACATAAATCTGGGACAACGCTTCGGACTGGACTGTAAAGCAATACTTTATCAACAACTTGTTTTCACCTTGAACTTTTTTCCATTTCTAAGATTGTTCCTATGTTATGTGATATCCAATAATCTTTGAAGCAAATGAATCACTTATATTTACAATTATTTTTCTCATTGAAATTAAATCTGAGTAAAAAGGAGTTAAGGTAACTCAGCCAGAACTTCTTTTTTTTTTTTTGCACCCATATTAAATACTGATGTTGATGAAAATAATACCTTGTTAAAAAAAAACTATAAATAAAATTGCCTGCAACATAAATTTCAGTGCAGTAAACCTTCATAGACACAGCAGTATTGTCTTGAACTACTGTACGCTTTAAACAAGGCCCTTTATGCATCTGATAGACACGGATGTCAAGAACACTTAAAGCCCTTGTGGACTTCAGATGTCAGATATATGTCAAGTTCTGAGTGCCTGAGGGCCGGATCACACAGTGCAATGAATTTATGTCTTAGACCATCTAAATCTTTCCGCTTTACACAAAGACTGAGCCACTGGACATCAAATAAATCCTGAAAAGTCTTATGATAAAGACAGCAGTCTGCTCATTACTACAGTATATCGTATAGCTGTGTGTGCAGTCAGCCTTTCCATCCACCTTGTGTATTTTTCATCGACCGTCAGTGTAAAGAAAGAAAAGAAAAGGAAACGTTAGTTACAGTTAAGTAACGAAAAGTGTGGGAAAACGCTTTAAAATGATCCTAGTTTTATTAATAAAGTTACAGAATTTATGAATGGGCCTGACACATGGTGCTCATCTTTTCCTATTTTCCTTTCTTTCACATCAGCTTTTCTTTAGCTTGTGTCTTCTCATTCTCTCGGGTTCTGACACACTTCAGAGAGGGGGCATTCTCCCTGCTAAAATATTCATGTGCATGTTTTCTTGTTTTTTTTTTTTTCCTTTCTTTTTTTTTTTGTTATTTACTCTCCGGTGCTCTCTTTTTCTGAGAGAGGAGAGCATCAAAGGAAGCAGGTCTTCTACTCCATCCAATTGTGTGGGTGGTCAGTGGGAGGGGGTCACGGAGCGGTTAGACTTTGCGGGTGAGAACAAAATGTGAGAGAGACAGAGCGTGGATGTGTGCATGTGGGAGTCTGTGTATAAGTGTGTGAGACCACATGTTCCACAAAAGCTGGCATAGTGTCAGAGCCAAAATTCCATTTTTGGAGGACATTAAGGTAATGAGATCTTTAATATTTGTTTGTGACAAGTTCATATTTCCGCTGTGAAAGCAAATGTCTACTTGTCTGCCAAAGTTGGCACCGCTCTGCATTATGCTGCAAAACGTGAACTGTGGCTTTCTAAAATCAGCAAATAGTAACATGTCTTAATAACTGATGTGGTTTACAATAATACCACAGTTTGGACCATGGAATATTAGCAGACCAATATGACATTTTATATTCCTCCTATTTTTCCACTGTGTATGTACATATTTCTGCTTGGCTGCTTTGGTCAAGGTCACTTCACCAGGCAGACGGTTTGATCATTGGCTCCCAGAGCTGGCATTACCTGCCGAGTCCATTTTGGCTTGGCAATGACCTTTCACTACCCGTCAGCTGCTTCGGTTCAGTCGACTGTTAGTTTTGAGAACAATTTATAACAAAAATATATCCTGAAATACCCATAAAGGAAGCTTTGACCAAAAAAAGAACACTATCCTATCAGAAATATAGCCGACAACTAAATGTAACATTTATTTATTTAGTGAACCCTCGGGGCACAGATGAGTAATCCTCGAACAGACAGTGTGTGGTACTCTTTAGTTGAACCCTCAGACTGGTAAATGGAGAGGTGAACCTGTGGTCAAAGAATGTGGTGACGAGAAATATAAAGCAAAGTGATTACCATTAAAAATTAAAAATCCTAATGCAGAATATATTCTATTATTTTCCCAATTAAAATACTAGGTCTGTGTGATATTTTTCCACTAATGTTCACATGTAGAGGTCATTTGAGGAGTGGCGTCATCTAACCTTTATTGACTCAGCTTTGAATGTTATTTAGAGCTATATCATGAGAAAGAAATGGCGTAACATGGAAATTCATCACTAAACATAACATGAATAAACCTTCTATACATGACCTCATCTGTAACTATGATTTCTGCCTCAGATAGATCGTCATCAACGATGGTGGTCAAAACAACTCCCATGATCACATGCTGCCTCACAACATCATCTACCGTTTTGATTGATAAACCCCATCCAGCTGAAATTACACGCTATGCTTTAAATCAAAAAAATGTAAAATAATATAAATAATACTGATCGGGTGGATTTGCTTTGATGGGATCTGCTGTTTTCATGCTGGCAACAGTCGCTGTAATTTTCATGGTGGGATTATTATATTATACTGACCGTAGTTTTCTTTCCGTTTACTCTGCAGATATGTTGGAATCCAACAACTTAGTGACATTTGAAGGTCTGGCCAACAGTTCAGCTTACCACACCTTCCTGTTGGACGAGGAGAAAGGAAGGCTTGTGGTGGGAGCCAAGGACCACATCTTCTCCTTCAACCTCCTTAACATCAGCAAAGACTATGCACAGGTAAAGCCAACATGGTTTTCTGTCTGTCTGGTGGTTTCATACATTCATTCATCCATGACCGTAAATGTGTTTGCATTTCTGACCAACTTATACCTGCTTCGATGTGCATCTCTATCCGGAGTGCCAGTCGGGGGGGGATCAGGTATCTCGGGACTCTCTTTTCTGTTTCTACAGAAAAGTACCTTATGAATATTTCAGACCAGGGCTGTCGCACACGATCACATGCTGTGCCAGGCTTGTTAGCTGCTCTCGGCACACCTGGATAAATAATGGAGTAAACTGAAACAAAGTGGATAACAAATCACACTGTGGCCCCTTCAACCCTTATATACACACATGCATGCACACGAGGTGTAGCTCTGTCGACTAAAATCGATTCGAGGAGGGTTGATTGTTTCTCTTTGTTTAGCCTCAGTCCTTACATGTCCAGGACCTGCTTTTGTGTTGTAGATCCCTTGGACGGCTTCTTCCACCAGAAGGGATGAATGCAAGTGGGCAGGAAAAGATCTGTCGGTAAGAACTAAAAGCAGTGGGTGTCGGGACCAACCTCTACGGATGTGTGTTTGCTCTGTTTTGTTTTCTATGTAAAATGTACAACAGGAAGTTTTAAAGTAGATCTTGCATTTTGGACTTATAGTTTCACCAGGATTAGATGTGCTCCAGATAGATCACACTTAATCCACAAACCACAACAACAACAAAAAAGATCTTTTTCTGCTTATTTTAACCAGTGTGTTGACATATCCAATCTGTCATGTGGACAACGAACCCGCTAGCTCTCTATAGGTCTGACCATAATCTCAGTGCCAAGATTGAGACCATCATTTGACCTTAATCACTTCTCAAGCCCCTGGGAACTCCATTTAATAGAGTGAAGCCTGGGAAATCTCTGTTCTTTCAGCCAGACCTACTGCAGTATTGCATGGATAATATCGTATTTTCATGGATCATAGGCATTAGTGATCCTAAGTTATTGGACTTTAATGTTTCCATGTTACTGTCTGAGCTTTAAATTACTGTATGTTCACAAATGGATGGGATTTCTCCACCGTAATGTCCTGTCAACGGGCCAGTTTCCAGCGAATGAAGTGAAAAACCTGTTATTAACTTATTAAAACTGATAACCTGATAATACCCAGTTCATTAGTGCGTCTGTCTGTCTATCTATCTACTTAATTACTTAATTAAATTATTACCAAAAGACGACAATAAATGATAAAACCAAAGGGAAGTATTTAGTTCATGCATCCATACATAATATCACAAAAGCAAACACATTCAAACATTTCATCATCCAATAATCAAGTAACATAAAAGTTTAGCTGATATACAATTTTGTATCACATGGAAATAAGCCTAAAAACTACAACTCAGTACAGTGATATTATTTTACTGTCTTTACTCCATAAAATCACCTTTCTATCATAATCATATGTGTCTTCAACTAATTTCTTTATCAGTAAAGGGTGTTATTAATGTCTTTTTGAAGCTGTTCTTACTAACTTACTACTACAGCTGCTTACTGGTGTATGAATGTGTGTGTGAATGGGTGAATATGAGGCTTAATGTGTTTTTTTGGCACCATTAAAGTGTAGAAAACGCACGACATAAGTACAGTCCATTAATAATACAGTTATGGAAAAAAAATTGTTAGACCATCAAAAGTCATCAAAAACAATGGTTATGCAATTAGGTACTAACTCTTGTGTTCCTGTGTGTATCATGTGACTAAAACAGACAGAAAAGAAAACATAAAAAACCTAAAAGCACTGTTTTTGTCAGTAAAATGCCAAAGATATTGATATAAGAACTGACGTGATTTTGGTTCTTATCAAGAAAACATGGAAAATTAATAGATATCAGCTTTTAAATTAAACTCTTATGAGCTATTTTTGTTGTTATCATTATATTCGTCCAAACATATGTACCTTTAGTTCTACCAGGCATTAAAATAAACAAGAAACTGAAGAAAACAAGGGTGATCTAATAATTTTTTCCGCAACTATATGTATTGCATAAACACTCAATTACTTGTGATTTTTAAAACCATATAATGGTTTTTTGCATAAAATATCTGGTATATGATACTAAGGTCATTTGTTCTGGCATGAAGCTCTAGGATT
>JAPTYQ010000024.1:12818567-12839845 GCA_029814465.1 Ostorhinchus cyanosoma | reverse complement strand
CCATATAATGGTTTTTTGCATAAAATATCTGGTATATGATACTAAGGTCATTTGTTCTGGCATGAAGCTCTAGGATTTTTTTAGACTCTTTACCTCACTCACCCCTTGCATGACAAGCCAAGCATCACATCTGCCTGTATCTGGCCAAGTGCTGTTTTAAAGCAGCTTGTGTGGTGTTGTGAAATTGTGTAAAAACACATCGACGGGCTTCCTTTGCTCCCCGCTAGCCGTGTTATGAGTTCTATATTCAATAGACCCTAAGGCAAAAGAGTGGAATGTAAAATCATGGCTATGCTGTTCATGCATCGGTTCACAGCCTCGATACGGAGGCATTAGCCAGGACAGGGCAAGGTCTCCTGCATTTGTACCCCCCTGTATGGCTAATTTGAAGGGCTATGAAATCCTTTGTCTGTTTTCTGTAAACATTGTGGAATAGATGAATAAGATGCCCCGAAGGGTGGTCTTCTTGTTATAGAGTCACACAGTGATAATTAAAGGGGGGTCAAGCGAGATGGAAAGTGTGTCCATTGATGCTCCCTGGTGTAATGAAAGTAACCAGTTCTGGAGATGAAATACAGACGGGGAAAAAAAAAAAGAGATGGATGGGTGTGAATGATATGGCAGTTCTTCCATAAATGGTAAAACTGCAGCTCCTAGCCAATGAAATCACTGCTGAGAACTAACAAGCAATGGGAGTAAAACAGGAAAAAGTTCAAATTACATTCTGTAACTGCATCAAATCAAATCAATTAAGGGGTCAAAACATCAGAGAATGAATTATAATTGATTGCCATTCCAACATTTATTTCAATATGAAGTAGCTCCTTGTTTTGGATAATCCCTAATGGTCCAATTAAAACAAAAATGAAATTAAAAGTAAAAATGTGGGTCATTTAGCAACACTAATCTGTCAAATTGTCTCTAAAATGTCCTGTTAGAGAGATTTCAAATACCGTTTTCACCCTAAGACATATATCCTCCACAGACCCAGCAATGGATTTCTGTCTCTGTAGGAGACAAAAGTTTGACAGTTTTACTTTAAAAATGCTGTCCATTGCAAAAGAAATTCCATTAAAAAAATTAATAATAAAAATTAATTTTAAAATGTATGAAAAAACTGTTGCATTATGCAGTTTCCAATCAAGACAATTGTTTAATGTAAAGATACATTTTTCATTTTCCTGGGTCTCAGGAGGATGTATAGCCGCTGTTCATTTTATATTTCTGCCTTATTTCTTGCTTTTATAATGTTACTACTTACTATTAATGAAATAAATAACACTATTAAGTAACACAGGGTCGCTGAACTGCACACAGCACCATGACCTGTCTCAAACAACATGCTAAATATTTTCATTTATCGTGAAAGTGTGAGCAGAACATCCAGGAGAGTGTAATTCACTGCAATAATAATGTTCATTATTCTCCTACAAAGGCTGCACATAAAAGAAACAGCTGCTACAACGAAAACAAAAGCTCACACAAAGAGAGGCTGCAATCTACTGATGACCGAGTAAAGCCAGATGAACTTAGTCAGGCATAATTTGCACTGCATTTCCTTTTTTTTTTTTTTTTTTTTTTCATTGTAAAAATGTAACAACATATTAAATTTGATTTGAGGTCAGTTCTGTTCAGCCACGTGCTGCCGGAGCACGGGGGAAAAAATGGCATATGGCAACTGGAACAATGCATATATCACATACAGATGCCCTCCCCAACCTCTTCCACTTGGTCTGTAATGAGTAAGCAGTAAATGTTTAAGCCACTGATGTAAGAGCTTTGGAGAAAGAAGAATCACAAACACATTAATACAGTGACAGTAAGCTGCTGTGTAATATTTCTGATTCTGAACATTATAGGATCATTATGCTTGCCTTTGTTTGCCTGTTTCTTTTGTTGCTCTATTGTCTAATTCCCTCGTCTGTGGATTTCATGTTGATTCCACAGGAAATTATGTAGCTCTAAGGTCAGCAGTGGAAGATGCCTCTGCATTTAGTGAAAAAAAACAACAACATCTATTTGTGTGAGAGTACAGGAAAATTATAGTCATAGGTTCAAGTGGGAAATCTGGTCATAAATTTCCAGCAGCTTTGCACAATGATGATAAATGTTAGAATATCACAGATTTTAAAGTAGAGGAGCTGTGTTCTCTGTTATCATCATGAGCCCCAGGATTATAGTTTTCTCTTTTTCCTCTTTGGCCTGTGCTGTCAGTATTTGAAGATCAATAAAACATCTATATATTGCCCGAGGATTTGTATTCTAGGTCTTATTCCAGAAACTTTAGAACTGATGAAAGTAGGCTGGTCTGGTGCCCCTCTGTCTAATACAGGGCTGTCAAACTCATTTTAGTTCAGGGGCCACATTAAGCCAAATTTGATCTGAAGTGGGCTGAAGTAGTGAAATAATAACATAATAATATAGAAATGTTCACTCTAAACCTTCCTCTATGTTTTAGAGCAAAAAAAAAAAAAGTAAAATTATGCGAAGAAATGTGAATAACATGATCAAACTGAAATTTCTTAAGAAAACTAAATGCAATTTTAACAATATTATGTTCCAGTTTATCATTTACACATGTGAATTACAACTTACAGATCACAGTGGATCTACAAATACACAAAACATTTAATAACAGGCAGAATATTGGTAGACTTGCACTTGAGACCTTTCAGAATGTTCATATTTATTCAGGTTATTCACATTTTTATGAAATTCTAGTTTGTTTTAGGGTAAATACAGTAAAATGATCTGAAAATGTATTTACAAAGACAAAAGTTTGGAGTTGTATGTAAAGGTTATTATGGTAGTATTTTACTGATCTGACCCACTTGAGATTAAATCGGTCTGTATGTGGAGGCTGAACTAAAATGATTAATATCATCAGTGTAATGTTTACATTTTGCAAATTCATCCCAGGGGCCAGACTGCACTGGATTTATGACGGACATGTGAAGCGTCTTATAGCGAGACACTGGAAAAATGTTGATGGTCTATCGTTGACTTCATGGATTGGAACTCTCATCCTGTATAGCTATTGAAAGGCTCACATATACAATTAAAACTCATATCTTCCACAAGATATGGAATCCGTTTGTCAAATTTGTAGAATCAAGGCCTGATATCTCATCATCATAACTTACAAAGTGAAACCATACCCATTTTTTTTTTCCTTTTAAATGATGTTTGATTACGTATCAGACATACAAAAATGGATGATTCATGCCAGAAAAAATATGAAATATGTTAAAAATTTTATAAAGATGTGTGTTTAAAAAAAAAAAAAAATAACATCCATGTACTGGTGGATTTTATCACATGGCGACTCATTTATTTTCTGTCTCTGCTCCATCAGAGGGAATGCTCAAACTTCATCAAGGTGTTGCAGCCGTTCAACCAAACCCACTTCTACGTGTGCGGGACAGGAGCCTTCCACCCAGTGTGTGCTTACCTGGAGGTGGGCAAAAAACCAGAGGTACAAGCACAAGCAGTATTACTGGCAGAATTTGTTTTGAATATCTGTACCAGGATGTAAACCAAAAACAGCTTTTAGAGGCAGGGACCATGTCATTATAGTGTAAATTGCATTCTTTTCCTAATAAATGACCTGCTAATTACATTAAAATGGTCGCATTCAGCAAAATGGGGTGGAAAATTAAACACAGGGTTTCACAGTGTGCAGTTTTTCCGATTCATCACTTTAATATAAAGCTGCTGTGAGTGTGTTTGGTGCGTTCAACTGAGTATGAGGGAAGAAAATTGCACTCTTTTCCTCCAAATGTCACTGAGTCAGACTTATAAATGTGCATTTCCTATTCATTAGTTGGCTATTTACAGACAATTAGAGGCAAGAAATATCCCTGAGAAAAGCCATCTACTGTATATAGATCATAACCTAGATATATAATTGGTTTTACTATTAGCAGAGGTCACCAAGTCGTAGAAAGTGATGAAAATGATCGTTCATGATACTTTTCAGTAAGCGCCTGTGGAAATATTTGAATACTGAATTAGTTAAAGTTAAGTCATTGTAATGAAGTGAGTGTTTAAGTAGTCATTTATGTATGATATTTGAAAAGTATCAAAGCCTTGGCGATGTGTTAATCTCATGTCATTTAAACAAACAAACAAACAAACAAACAAAAACAACATTTGCAAGATACATGCCATAAGCAAAACTAACAGTAATCCGAAGATGGACACATACAGATATAGTCGCGGAAAAAATTATTAGACCATCAAAAGTCCTCAAAAACAATGGTTAAGCAATCAAGTGCTAACTCCTGTGTGTATCATGTGACTAAAACAGACGGAAAAGAAAACACGGAATGAATAAAAGCACTGTTTTTGTCAGTACAATGCCTTAGATACTGATGTCAAAACTGAAGTGATTTTGGTTATTATCAAGAAAACTATGGGAAATGGATAGATATCAGCTCTGAAATGAAACTACTATGAGTTATTTTTGTTGTTATCATTATATTTGTCCAAAATTTTTTTACCTTTAGTTGTACCAGGCATTAAAATGAAAAAGAAATTGAAGAAAACAAGGATGGTCTAATATTTTTCTCTGCGACTGTAGTATCTCCCAGACAGAGAAGAGGCAATCCTTTGAGTTTGGATTTGTTGATCGTTGCTGTATGATTCTGAACTCTTTTCTACCTTTTGCAAAAATAAATAGCCTGACCTTGTTTTGAGCGATATTTTATCTATAAATGCTGGTTGTAATGATCATTTTCTTTAAATACTACAACATTTTTACCCATTTTGATGACTTTGAATGCTTTGCACCATCAAATATTTGCTCCATGTATTCACGACTAGTCCTGAGGTTTCCTGTCTCTCGTTTTTTTTCCCAGGATAACGTGTTCCGACTGGAGCCTCACGTAGAAAATGGCCGTGGAAAGAGTCCCTATGATCCCAAGTTACTCACTGCATCCATGCTTATCGGTGAGTTAACACCGGATGCGCTTGTGTTCTTGTGTGTGGAAGGTCATATAAAAAACGTGGGAGTCCTGAAAACACCCTCTGCCGTGGTCTTTCATTTGAACTGACATAGCGAGGGTAAAGTACGTGTGAATAACAGAACAGGGCATTCCTGTCATTCATTACAAGCGGATCTGCTCTGTAGTTTGTGTTTACACAGTGCGAACCTGTCATTGCCAGGACTGTAAAACTCTATTTCAATCTGAATATACCTCTTTTAAGTGGCGGGTGTGTGTGGCAGATGACACTTAATTGGGTTTTCTGTGCAACATTTTGGCAAATAAACCAGGACTGTATGAGCATGTCTTTCTTCTCTAACCTCAATTATTGCTAGTCACATTGCGTTATATCACGCCGTTTGACCTAACAGATGGCCATTTTCCAGCCCATCACCCCATATTTCCTCCTCTCATCCTTTCTGTCTCACCAGCATTATTATGTACTCCCCCTGTCTCACACCTTTGTCCTGTCTCTCCATCCATTCATCATGCACTCGCCTTTTTTCTCAGCCATGCCTACCATGTTAATGCCAATTTCACACTCCTGATGTTCATCACGTCAGTCACTGTCTGTCTTCTCGGTGGATGCTAAGTCTACCTGTACTGCTAAACCCCCTGAACAATCCTTCAGCCTTTCACACCTGGATCACAGGCGAGGAAGTCAGGACCGAGCTGCATTTTCATCCTATGTTTTCTGTTCTTTTTTTTTTTATTCAGATGGGGAGCTATATGCTGGAACGTCAGCTGACTTCATGGGGCGGGACTTTGCCATCTTTCGCACTCTTGGCAAACATCACCCCATAAGGACAGAGCAGCATGACTCCAGATGGCTGAATGGTAAGTAAAATCGAGTAGAAAATCAGTCAAGCATATTTGCTTTAAGAAAAAAAAATGTATATATATATTTATTTTTTTTGGGGGGGGGGGGTGTTGGAGTTTTTCCTTGCCGAGAAAAGGGTCTAAGGAAATGGGATGCCTGGGTTGTTGCCTGTTTATTTGACTGTTGTTTGTTTATATCCAACTATCTAGCAATTTAGGGCTCTACAAATAAAATTGCATCGAGTATTTTTTGGTTTATCTCAAATGTATGTGTCTGTATGTGTCGTAGACCCCAGATTTGTGGGAGTTCATTTGATTCCCGAGAGTGACAACCCAGAGGACGACAAAATCTACCTGTTCTTTAGAGAAAACGCTATGGATGGAGAGCATGCTGGGAAGGCCACGCATGCTCGCATAGGACAGCTCTGCAAAGTACGCTTACACTCATTAACACACAGCTGCATATCTGTTGAAACATACACACTCACTGGCTGTCACAAAGGAAAATTCAAGCACACACAAAAGGGGAGACACAAAGGCGCACGCACTCTCACACCGACATAATGTGAAATAGCTTCTGTATCTGGAAAAACACTTGACGGGTGTCTGAGTGGCTTTCATAATGGTGGCTTTCAGAAGCTGTTATCTGTGATTATTTTTAGCCAGGAGAAGAGTGGGCTTTGTTGTGCTTGGTTACAATCACCCCTGAAGACAGAAACCTGAGAGAAATGTTAAATGTCACCAGAACCTGAGAGGCAAACGCCTGTCAATGGCAGCTCTGTTATCCTAATGCCAGGTTTTGGCAATGATCGGGTCAGCAGCACCCTCAAGCACCAAGGGATACCTACGCTAAATCATTTGCCTTGTTATGCCTTTCCAAATCCTATTCTCATTCATTAAGTAGGAATCCAAGAAGCTGACTGCAGATCGGTGAATGATGTCCAGACCATAACCTCACGATTAGCTGAGCTTCCCTCATAACTGTGTGATTGCCCAGAATGTTAAGAATCTGCGATGCTCAACACAAGACAAGCGATCCATTATCCAAGTTGTGGTATTAATTTGGGCCTGTGCATATTTGGACACATTCTAATTTACTGTCATGAATCAACACCAACTGAGACAAGTTTTTATGAGCCAACACATTGAGCTTCTGTGTCTGGATCCCAAGTTCTGCACCGGATCAGGCATAGATACAAACAATCTGGGGGTGTGTTTAGACACATTATTAACAGTAGTAAATAATGTGATTTATCAGTCTGAAAAACTTGGATGATGTATTATTTGCTTAGTAAGTAAATAAGAGAAATCCCTTTCTTCGTTTCATATTTCTGCATCAGTTTGATAAATCAAATCCTTACAACTTAAAGCTTTATTTTCTGTTTTTTTACTATTAGAAAATACTTGCACATTTCAATCAGCAAAGTATCATGTAACTCTTGACTATTTCTGATAGAATGGATGCAGTTAGAACAGTTATCCCAATTTAATCTATTCACATTTAAAAGTCCCCTGTCAAGCCTTTTTTTAACTACTGACCACACTTTCAATGACTTCCTCACTTATTATGCTTTACAAGGTAAAACATGGAAAAAGTGACAACATCACTGGCAGAGGTTTGGTTGGTTTTATGCTTTGTGGCCAACCAGTAAAATAGCACACTTCATCCAACTAAGGGGTGACGGAGTGTATAATCTTGTTAAAGCGTGAAATTAGCCACTGTGACTCCTCCACCAGCGTTTCATTCATTATATTCACAAGCTGATGCTTTCATCATTGTATCAGACTTGAAACGACTACATTGTGAAAGATAAACTGTTAGAATTATAGTAGTGATTTTATTATCATATTGTAATTGCTTCTGTTTTTTTAGAGAAATAAAATAAAATTAGGATTCACCATATCTGCTGCTAAATGCATATGTGTGATCTATCCAACAGAATGACCTGGGAGGGCACAGGAGCCTGGTAAATAAATGGACCACCTTCTTGAAGGCTCGACTTATTTGTTCTGTTCCTGGCAGCAATGGAATAGACACACATTTTGATGAACTACGTGAGTAACTGCTTCACCTAAAACATCCTGCACATAGATAAATGCTCTCCCTTTGTTGGACAATATGGTTTTAATATGAAGAACCTCATGTTTGGCTTTCAGAGGATGTTTTCATCATGAGCACAAAGGATCCCAAGAGTCCAATCATCTATGCAGTATTCACCACTTCCAGGTAGCATGGTTTTCACATTGGCTGTGATTCATGGTTGCGTGACCTGCGTTTTCCTGACTTTCTTCTTTTTTTTTTTTCTCCTCTCCATTAGCAACATCTTTAAAGGTTCAGCTGTGTGTATGTACAGCATGACAGACATCAGGAGAGTGTTTTTGGGTCCTTATGCTCATAGAGATGGACCCAACTACCAGTGGGTGCCCTTCCAAGGACGTGTTCCCTACCCACGCCCTGGAACAGTACGTGCAGTCTGCTTTCTACACACAGAGATGCACTTTTGAGCAGCTTTTTACTGTTAATTCTTATTTATGTGACAATGAATTGAAAGTTTCTTTTTATATATATTTTTTCCAGTGCCCAAGCAAGACATTTGGAGGATTTGACACAACCAAAGACCTTCCTGATGAAGTCGTAACCTTTGCCCGAAGCCACCCAGCCATGTTCAACCCTGTATATCCCATTAACCATCGACCAATTATCGTCAAAACGGATGTGGACTACCAGTTCACACAGATAGTGGTGGACAAAGTGGAAGCAGAAGATGGACTTTATGATGTTATGTTCATAGGCACAGGTCTGCATTCGTATATTTTCCATAATACACTGTAAACACTGAACAGCTCTTTGATTGAGACTTGATATTAACTTTATACACGTATTTCTATTGTGTGTTAGACATGGGGACGATTCTGAAAGTGGTATCCATCCCCAGAGGTTCTTGGCATGACTTGGAGGAAGTCCTTCTGGAGGAAATGACTGTTTTCAGAGTAAGTTTCTAGAATTCCAGGCCAAATTTTTATTATAGATCTGTACAGTGTCTAATAAATCTCTTCTGTTCTATTTGTATTATTTCTTTTCTTTCAGGAGCCAACAGCCATTACAGCAATGGAACTTTCAACAAAACAGGTATTGATTTATCTGAATACTTAAAGTGCATTAAAATCCTGTAGCAGAGACAGCAACTCAGTCCAGGACAATACTATTAAAAGAAATGACCTAAATAAATGAGTGTAATACATCTTGGATATAGACACATTTAAATGCAGTTGTGACAGACAGGTGGAAACAGTCACTTTATGCAAGAATGTCTGTTTCTCAAAAGTGTTTTCACGGTTTACATAGTGAGAGCTCTTCACGGTAGGTGACACATCTTGCCGCCGGGCTGGAGGACAGAACAAAGACACTTTTGTCTTTCAACACTTGGAGATGAAACGTGTTATCACACAAAGATCTCAATTGTTAGCGTTTCAGCCAACGGTTAGCTAATCGCCCTAAATGTAGGGGAGAAACAGCCAGATAATTGACAGGTTGAAGAGTTCTGAGCGCATGTAGTAAGATGGTCTGTCCACATTCCTGACTTATACTGCTGCTACTCTTGCAAACACACGCTTAGCCAAAAAATAGGCATATTAAGCACTCCACCCAGCTAGACTTATGTAAACATGCTGTGTATTGTAGCTCCTACAAAATAAAATATCTCATTTCTCTTCTTTTTGCACAGCAACAACTTTACCTTGGCTCAGACATCGGTGTATCCCAGATGCCTTTGCATAGATGTGAGGTTTATGGAAAGGCCTGTGCCGAGTGCTGTCTTGCCAGGGATCCTTACTGTGCATGGGATGGCACCGAGTGTTCCAGATACTTCCCCATGGCCAAGAGGTACTGAAGACACAGTCCACATGTATTACTTGGCATCTTGCATAGATTTTTTTTTCATCATTTGTTTAACTCTCAATTGTTTAGCATTCATACATAGTGTTTTTGATCAGGAATCTTTAATGCAATGTATCTGGCCAAGTAAACACACTGAATTTGACACATGCCTTGGATAAAGCAACACTTACTCAAACTGAAACACATTGTAAGTCACTGCAGCATGCCAAATGTAAAACATCTGTTTAAATCATTGCTTGTTTAAGAGAATTATTTGTTTAAAATACAAACTATACTTTACTGCGGAAAACACCAAATCAGGTACAAGGGTTTTCGCATATAAATTGAGGACATATGCAGTTGGACTGTAACTCAACGCTGATGCAGTGCACACTTGGAGGTAGTGCAGGCTTTGTATATTTGCCAAAAAACCCTAAAGGTATGGGCTCATATTTCTACCAGAAAGCTAGAAATATAACCTGCCTCATGTGTTTACTGTAAGACAAAACCTAAGTAAATTATGTCTTGAGGCTGTAGACTACGGGCAAAGTAGGTGTGAGAGGTTTCACTGTCGTGGACTAATCTGTGTGTATTAGGGTCAGACATTCAGTCGTATTGGTCAAGTTTAGGTTAAGAAATGCATTAGTGTCCTCACGGGGCAAAACAAGTGCGTTCTTTGTATTCTGCGTCCAGTCGTAACTCTATGGATTCTATTTGTTGTTCGGTGTCCTGCTGCTTTTTTGACATTAGAACGTGCATACCAACACAGATAAGGACATGGTGAAAAAAAAGAGAGAGAGAGAGAGAGGGTGAAACTGTTTAGTTCATTGTTACCATAGTTTCTTCAGTTATTGTTTATAGAAAATATCCTTGGGGTTATAATTGACAGTGCAGTTGAAACTCCATCTCAACTGCATTGTCAGCCCATAGAGATGGAGAGACAGGCTGACATGATTGATTGGGTTAAAATTCCTCTGTCACACACACCCTATAATTAAAGCTTTTCTACGATGCACTGCGCTGGCTCCTGTTAGTTTATCTTCTTGTGTTGGCCTCCGATATGGCTGCACATCCAAACCACAATTCAATACACACATTCACACAAGCACAGTTGAAATCCACTCCACACACATAAATATGAAGACGTGAATGTCTCTGCTGACTCATGGAGGTGTTTATTATTTTTTGTTCCTGCAGGAGAACAAGGAGACAAGACATCAGGAACGGAGATCCGCTGACACAGTGCTCAGACCTGCAGCATCACGGTACATAAACACACACAAAACCTGTTTTCCTTACACGTTTAGAAGCTATTAGTCAATCGTGAAAATGTATATAAAGTGAGAATTGAGAACTGAATGTCTTGAATGTGTGTGTGATGTTGTTGTCTGTATGTTTTGGGGGTGTGAAGATAAGAGTTGGTCCATCTGAAACGTGTAATTAACATGGCCAAAATTCCTCTCTGTTGCCAAGACCCCTGCATGGTTGTCTCTTTTTCATGGTCTCAGTCCAAAAGCAAAAAACTCTGTGGTCTAATATACTTCTGAGAATATTTAATAACTGGAGAAGAACAAACTTGTTGTTCTCTGCAGGCCTATTTGAGTTGGAACAGCTTAGATACAAACAAATACTGTTACTTGCAACCACCCCCCACCTGTATGACTAACTTTATTTTGGGTTAAAGATCTCAGATAGCACAATAGAGCCAACTAAAGTTTACAATAATGAGTGTGAGAAGCTGTCGATTAGTCATGAAAACATTAACCTTGCAGTGCAAAAACAATCTAACTGTATAGCATTTATATACTTGAAGACCCAGGCTTTAGTCACAGCCCATTTCCTTCAGTGGTTGCTGCTGTAATGGAAGTTGCACATGAGTGATTATGATAGAAACATGCTGTCAAAAAGAAGAAGGAAAACCAGACATTGTTACTCTGAGAGATATAAACTTTTCAGACAGTTATCTTAAAGTTTTTCCTTTTGTAAGTAACTTTCTTCTAATTGTTGATGTAGATGAACTCAATGGACAGACAACTCTGCAGGATAAAACTGTGTATGGTGTGGAGAACAGCAGTACGTTCCTTGAGTGCAGTCCAAAGTCCCAGCGAGCGTTGACATACTGGCAGTATCAACGCTCCACTGATGACCGCAAGCAAGAGGTTGGCTCTACCTTAGAGAAAATTTAATCTCATTTTCAGAGTAGATAAATGGAAATGTTAGCTGATAAGGATTACTTTAGATAATACAGTTTCAGATTTTATAAATATTTAATGTCACAGTTGAGTCAAGTTGAAAGAATTTGTAATTAGATTTTTAAAGTGCCTCATATTAGTTTATAGTGAATCTAATTACTTTCATTTCTTTGTCATACTGTCTGCAACTCTTTCTTTATCGCCTTCAATTTTCTCTCCATGTAGATCACATCAGAGGATCGTTTCATCCGCACAGACCAGGGCCTGCTGATTCGCACACTTAACAAGAAGGATTCTGGGATCTATCTGTGCCAAGCAGTCGAGCACGGCTTCATGCAGACGCTTCTAAAGGTGACTCTAGAGGTGATTGACACCGAGCGCCTGGAGGATTTGCTACATCGTAACGAAGAAGCCGCCGCCAGCGCCCCTGTCCAAGACCTTCCCCCAGCTCGAGAGACTCCGAATCAAAAGCTGTGGTACCGAGATTTCCTGTCTTTGGTTAATCATCCGACTCTGAACAGTGTGGATGAGTTCTGTGAGCAGATTTGGAAAAGGGAGAAGAAGCACAAGAAGCAGAAAGCTCACCTGGTGCAGCAGGTACAGACGCAGCAGCAGCAGCAGCAGAAGGCGATAGTGAACCCTCACAGCCACATGCATGCTCAAGGGCTGGCAGCCAAGTGGAAACATCTGCAAGAGAGGCAGAAGGGGCGTAACCGCAGGACCCATGAACTAGAGAGGGCCCCCCGCAGTGTCTGACCTATAACCCTGGACCTTTTACACCCAATCCTAAAACAGCACTCAGTTCTCATTCTTTAATTGTGATTAACTCAACCAGTTTTCTCCTTCATGCTTCTACAATGACTGGAAAGAAAAGTTAAACTGACATAAGATCTTCTGGTTAGTGTGTCACCTGCGTGGGCAGCCATGTTTACAGTACACCACTGCAGAGGACAGCAGGAAACAGGATGTTCTATCACACCAGACATTTGGAGCATATTATGTCAGCTGGCCTTTGTGGCCTGAACACTGCAAAGGGACAGAGTCACCCAGCATAAGAAGTAGATACATACAGTATACCAACCTTGTAGATGTGACTGACTCCATGTTGAGATGACTGTGTCAATGGCATTGTCTCATGGCATGCTAGTTAGGTGTCTTTGTTAGTGTGCAACAAAGTAGATACCTAAAAAGTTATATGTTTGTTTTTGATACACAAATATAAAAGAAGAGGAAGTGGGATTGTATTAAAAACCACCTGAAGAGCAAATGGACTTGCAGTGGAACTACAAGCACAAGATAAGCTGTTGGAAAGCACAAGATGGGATGTATGTGGAATTGTAGATGGTTAAAACAATGAAACAGGACAGAAAAATGCCCAAGCACTGCAAGAAACTGGGAGCAATGTTCACTATTTGTCAAAAAAATATATAACTGTAGCTAAAATGTGTAAATACTGTACTCTTCTCATACTAAAGGGAATGGCTTGCAGTTGTCTTGTTGCTTTTCCAGATAGAGATTTATTTAAGAAAGTTTTTCGAAAGCAGTTGTGAGCAGGGATACTGTGTACTAGTCTTTATCTCTACATCCTAAACTTTCCAAAAGAAAAGTTTTATTGTTATTGTTTTATTTATCTTTTTTTTTTTTTGCATCATCAAATTCCTTTCAACAGTCATAAAGTTGTCATCTTTGTAGACTTTGTTGCCAGCTGCATCATGCCAGTGCTTAAAAATGTCCAACGAAGTTCTTCCATGTTGTTTGTATTTATTGATATACAATAATGTACATTCTGGAGATTTTTTTTTTTTTTTTTCAGTGTGCAGGTTTTTTGTTTCCTTGCAGTATATCATTTGGTTTGATTCAATGGATTTACAGGACCAATCCAAATAACTGTATTATCACAGATACTGTAAGACTGGAAGCTATTTATCAATATTGTTTAATTATTACCTTATCACATATCAATACTGAGCAGTTACTCGGTATCCATACTGTATTTTTCTTCCGTATTTAGGCTGCATATACATTTTCTTCACAGACAGAGCAGTGTGATAACTGGATTTCACTGCATGTAATAGAAAAAAAACAGATATAACTATCCACTATAATCCAATGCACAAGAATACACCCACAAACCTGGAATGTAGCTGTGAACATTTTGTAAATAGAAATACTATGATCTATGTTCGACAAGTATGACACTGTGTACT
This sequence comes from Ostorhinchus cyanosoma, assembly GCA_029814465.1. Classification (NCBI taxonomy): domain Eukaryota; kingdom Metazoa; phylum Chordata; class Actinopteri; order Kurtiformes; family Apogonidae; genus Ostorhinchus; species Ostorhinchus cyanosoma. Next base: position 12,825,765 of record JAPTYQ010000024.1, on the reverse strand, counting down.
AGTGCATGTGAATACTATTGTAGTGTTCCCGTTTTGCTATAGCAATGATATTCTAGTCTGATGTTGTTCACTGTTATTCTGTTGTTTGCTTATACAGTACACAATATTAATGATTTCCAAGATGTAAATACTATTTCTATTAGGTATTCAGAAATTATACAAACAGGATCTAAATAAGGTCTCAGTGGATGTCAAAGTCCACACACCAGTTAACAAAAATGAACAATGTCACTGAGCATTGCAATACATCAGTATGTAACATGACCTTGTCTATTGAGTGTTTGACGGCTTCATCTATTTTTTAAGTCAGGATGGAGGAAGATGAGAAACAGCTGGAGCCAACGTTGAGAACGTGATTTTAAGCCAAGGAGTGATATTGGATGCCAGATTTGTGAAACTTTCAGTAGAGAAGGGCATACGATACGATCATCGTTATAAAAGACAAAATATAGTGCCTCACTGCATCTGTCTTAGACATATAGTGAAAGTGAGGAAATGAACTGCTGCTGCTGGGTTTTTGGCATGATGCTGATGGTGATGTACTCTACTGATCTAATAAATGTCTCTTCATAAAGTGCTGCTTTAATTAGATCTATTTTTAATGTGCTGCCACGATTACGGTGAGTGAAAAGAGGTTTCCTGTGTAGAAAAGATTAGATTTGGAAGCACCTTGCTGAGTTTATTTCCATACTCATAAGAAAAAAAGTTTTATAACCTTCCACAACTTATGTTCGGATTCATTTAAAGTGGTACTTTTTGTGCCGCTATGACTACGACAGGTTAAATAATAATCTAATAAAGCAAAGCATACCGATATAAGAACGACTTAAAATGACAAATGAGTCAATTAGCTGAAGTCATTACCATAATTCATTTTATATTAAAACTGTTGATAAGAAAGAATATCCAGTAACTTTTGTATTTATAAAACATAGTGTCATGAGACAGTAGAGGAATCACTGAAAGTTGTTTTAAAGAGCTAGATGTTTGATTTGATTCTTTGGATCTCCATATCTGCAACTTAAAATAAGAAAAAACAAAAGAAACCAACAATCAAAAGTATTTTTTTAAGGTTTTATTAGACATACACTTCAATTGACTGTACATGTGCTAACATTAACAGTGAACTACTGCTCCCTGGTGGTTATTCTGCCTAAGTGCAAGTCCCTGCTTTTTTTTATTTTATTTATTTTTATGTTTTAATCTTTGTACAAAACTGATTACTACATGTGTTTAATATACATATGGCAACCACAGATCTATAACTAAAAACAATACTGACTTTTCATATACAATAGAACTCCTGTTTAGTCTTTGGTCACCTTTGATCTCAGGTCAAAGGTCAGATAATAAATACCTCACCTGGGCTTTCACCTTGACCTTTGGAGTCACTTCATCTCCTGCTGTGGACCCTCACAAACTTCAACGCAAACCGCTTCAGACGCTTCAAAAGGAACATCACTGAAAGTTCAAACTGAGATGTGTCAGCTGGGAGAACGAATATGCTTTAAGACAGTGGATGAAAGCAGTGTGGTTGTAAAAGTGAGGTGTTTATGTGTTTCAGACCTGCTCAGACTGATGGAGAACCTTGTAGTGTATTAATATTTATGGAACACCATAATATTGTGTTAGATTTTTTGCAATAATATTTCAGGATTTCTCCATTTTCTGTTTTAAAAAAGCATAGATAAATGGATAAGATTTATTTAGTTGGCAAAATATTACAAAAAAAAAGTTCTTGCAAGGTCTAAAGTTTTTACAAGGTCCAAGTAAAAACCGATTAGGCAGAGTTTTCACATGTTTTGTTTTTTTTTTTCATCTGCTGCTGCTCACTAAAGTCCTTGATAGAACCACTCCTCAGCATTGCACTCATACCTTTTACCACAGAGCGTGACTGCCCTCCGGTGGTACAGGGGACCCAAATCGTTACTGTTGAGCTCCAATATCCTCAGCTTTGACGGAAAATAGCAATCCCTGCTTTGACTCTGAGCCAAGGCTATGGATGAGTGAGAAGGACCGCCCTGACAGTCACACAAAGGACCACTAGACTCAATGGAAAAACTGACAAATGAGTGACAGAGTGGGAGAGCAAGAATGTAGTGAAGTAGACTATTACAGTTGTTTTCATTACATTGAAACAGCACTGGTTCTTCGGGACTATTTGTTTGTGGAAATTTTTATTCAGTGCAGTACTTCCAGTTTTGCTGCAGTAGCCTCAGTCAGGGTTAGCAACTGAGACAGTACATGATATAATTCACACATTAAATCTTAAATAATTAACTAAAAGAAGTACAGTACTCACCACTGTTACAGTTCAATGTGGTTACTACAATGTTTGACTCATATGAAATGTAGAGCACATAGAAATAAAAAAAAAAAACTTCTAAAGCAGTCATGAAAGTTGTGGATTGAGAATCATCTGGCAGACATCTGGATGAATATATAAAAGCATATGTCTGCGTGAAAACAGATAGAATGCATTAGACTCTTCTCCTTAGATACTTACCATCTTTTACTGCAGCTGCATCCTTTACTACAGCTGTGGGAAGAAGGCATCCGTGTACTCCCTCCTATCAGGAGGCTTGGAAAAAGTGAAATGGAGCAAAGACAGAGTCATTTATTTTACACTGGTGACAATGTGCTGGGTTGATGCTTCACTGGGCCCAGTAGGGTTCGGCTGCAGACATGTATTCACATGTACAGATCACTGGTGTGTTCCAGCTGCTCTGTTCTGGGTCACCTCCTGAGACAACACTCTGAATTATGTTGAAGATTGATCAAAAATTCCAAAAGCATAAGTATCTTCACTGACATTCAGAGTTATCCATCCACATTTTGTTGATATGTGAATCTTAAAGACAGAACATTTTTAGGTTCTTTCCAAAAAGAAGACACACCACACATCTGGGAGCCTTGGAAAGAACTGCATCACTGTCCTGTCACTGTAGTCAAACACAGTAAGACACATCATGTCTGATATTTAATCAGTTAAAGAATGACCCCTGACAGCATCCAACCCATTAGCAGAGCAAGAAATAACATGCATATGTCATTCCACCGTTCTGCCACCTCATTGCAAAGTATGGTATATCACAGCTCTGGCCAACTGTGGTAATGCTCTTTTCTTTTTTTTCCTCCAGCTGTCACTTATCAAACTTGTGTAGAGTTCTGGCAGTGTCCCCGTCTGTCGTCATTGGGTCAATAGTGGTGATATGCATGCGTGAGGTATGGAGTGATTTTCTGGAAAACTTAATTTTGCAAGCTTTACTAGATCATCGAGGGATAATGCTTTGAAGCACTGTGAGGTTTGTATGAGTCTGTGTGTGCTGCTCTCCATCAGACTCTGGTAGCATGTTAGTGATGTGTTAGCATGCAGGGGCATATCCCTTGCCTGGGGTAAAGCAGAGGACAGACTCTTTAACTGTGGCAGCTTGGCAGTAATGCTGCTGGTGTGCTGTACAGTTGGCAGGAATCTGGAGTGCCTCTGCTGTGAGTGACAGCATGGCACAAGAGGTTTAGACTGGAGGTATGACAAGACCTTTAGCTCATTTCCTATATGGAAGACAAGCGTCAATGTTAGTTTTATGACTGTCGCACACCCATAACATTAGCACCAGACTGTAACGGAACAAATACACAGTGCACTATTAATGAAGCCTATATTCAGGGATTCAATATATACATGGACTCAATGTTTTTGCAAAACATGTCTCTGAATGTATAGTACAATAACATTTTTAACAAATGTATTCCAGGTGCAAAATATCATATTTGTGTATATTTGTGTGCTCCCATGGAGTTGCACTGGAGTCTTTTCCTTATATTTTTATTTCTTGTTAATGGTAGCTGGTGTTGTGCACTGCTGCGACTGAATCGAGGCACTGTAGCACCTAGAATGAGCACAGTTTTCACCAAAAGAATATTCTGCCTGAGTTTTCAAAATCTATGGATTTTTATCCTTGACGTCAAGGAGACAGGGATGAATATACACTTAATTTATGTATGTTTTTTCACATATTTTAGATATTGTACTGTTTTGAAATGCTTGTTTTTATTCTGTAAATATAATTGCATCTTTCTTTTAAACTCTTGCACAACGCACCACAAGAGAGCTGTCTCTTAATTTCATTGTATATGTATGATGACAATAAAGGCATTCTATTCTATTCTATTCTATTCTATTCTATTCTATTCTATTCTATTCTATTCTATTCTATTCTATTCTATAATAAATGGGAGGAAAAAGATAATTATTCCTCACTATAAAATGATTTACACACCTCTATACTTTATGATATGAAAATACTTTATTATTATTATTATTATTATTATTATTTGCAGTTCATAAGGTTAAATTAGTGCATTATATATATTTTTTCCACCATCAGTTCCATGCTCTTGTTTTTGAAACATGGTCCAAATCTAGTAAACAACATAAGTCGCCTTTTTTCCTTTCTTCACATTTCTTACCTACTCTCCTGACTCATCTGCAGTATAAACATGCAATTCTATTGAAATAAACCTTACCACAAATGGTCAATCATCTTAAGTCTGTTTGTGAAGTCCTTGGATTGTTTATCCGGTGGCAGTGATATACAAGCCCAGTTAATCACCGTATGTGTACAGTACTGTGCAATGTACTGGTCTAGACAGTCCAGTATTAGCATGAGCAGGAGCTGGAAATGTTAGTGTTTGTCTGCCATATTGACATTAAACTGAAAAAAGCTTTCAACAAACATATGTTATAATAGTTTAGTAATAGTTTTCTTTTTTTTTTATTTAATGCTAGACAAACTTTGTAACAGGAGTAAAAAGAAATACAAAACAAAACATCTTGCATACTATTTCATAGACTTCAAGACATGGAAGTTCATGGACACCAGACGACAAAATAGTTGAGCAAAACAAAGACGGGTGCAAATAGAGGGCTATTTACAGGGGAGTTTGTGTGCATGTGTCATTATTTAAGATTATTTTGTGCAGGTTGGGCAAATTCAGGTGGACACCGAAGAGGGAATGAAAACAAAACTGACAGTCTAATAAGTAAAAGGGTCAAAAGAGGTGAGAATACAAAAAGGGTTTTTAAATAATAGTATAGAATGGAAAATAAGAGGGAAAAAAGGAAAAAAAGCAAAATACCAAATACAATAATAGAGACAGCCTTTTGTTTCCCCTTCCATCCTAATAGTGTCAGTTATTGTACATACTGTAAGTTAAAAAAATAAAGTAAATTACAGTAAAAGAAAGATTAAGTGTAATATCTAAACTTTTACGGTAATGCTTGTGGTTCCTACAAATATCAGATTAACTGCATGGAAGTGGTTCATGAGAACAACAAGTATGAAAGCCACTGGCAAGAGCTGATGAGATAGGATCAGACAATGAATGAATGAGGCCCCAAATATGACCCCAGCTGCCCCTCAGACGGGTCAAAGGTCAGCACACCAAGAAGCAGAGGTCAATTTATCAAGAGACATGTGTATAGGAAGCCTGCTGTGTTTCTGGCTGTTGCAAAGCTGCTCCCTTCCACACTTCTAATCTTTAACTGATTGAGGTCTGGTTAAACAACATTTGTCTGGAGCTCCTGGAACATATCAGACCATGGACGGTTTAGCTTGTGTTAGTCTGTTTGGAAGCCCAGCTCTCTGCCTTATTAAATATTAGCAGGATTGAAAGAAAATCTGTCAGTCCTGTTTTTATCCCTGATCACAATTTGCTCGACAGTCTTCTATGATACTGTAATCTATTTCCTAAATCTCACTTTGCTATACTGCCAAAACTTTTCAAAAAACTTGCGAGTAAACACAGACAAATCCCTCTCTCCATCTCTGTTCCCACAAATCACTTACTCCATATGAGGCTCACATGCATGCATGAGAAATGGACATGTACATTCATGATAAATTACAAACATGGTAACCCAAACATTCAAAACCAAAACCAATCTTTGTCAGGAAAGATTATCTTATACATCCATATCCTGATGAGCCTGGTGTTCTGTTAGCACTGCAAGAACTTCTAAACCATTTATATATGATAATATTATCTCAGTCCATTTTGTAATTCAAACCTTCTAAGGCAAACCAAATATTTTTCAGCATATATTTGCATATCTGAATTTAATTAACATAGCCACATTTTCACTAAGCAGCCCTTATACTAAGAATAAGAAACACACATTTGGTTTCTCTTGTTGTCAAGTAACAGCTGGCAAAAGAAAAAAAACAACATACGGGGGAACATACAGGGCAGTGAATATTCAGATGTAGCATTGGGCAACAAACTCCTGTTTTGTTATTTTAAGCTTTCTTGTTCTTGTTCCAAATTCTGTTTCAGTTTTCAGATGGTTGGGTGTTTTAAGACAGAAAACAGCCACAGTAAAAACAGAAATCAAATTCCTTTTCCATGCACTTGTCAGTAGTTGCATAAAAGATCTGCTTCATACTGTCCAGACCAGGTCAGATCTGTCACAGTTTAGGCTGAAATGCATTTTAACAAACAACAGTCTGAGCACACATAACAACTAGGGCTTAAAATGAACAAGTTAAACCATCATCATGATTAATCTGATTAAATATTTTAATGCAATTAACCCATCTGCAGTGCAGAATTATTCTGAACGTCTCTGCAAAGCATTTAGGGCAGTTTGCCCAAGAAGAGTTAATGTTGCGCATGCGCACACGGGCAGTTGACCCGGTAGTGACAGGAAGCAGAACCAACCCATAAAGATGGAAGACGCTGAACAGCACGTTGACCTCTGGATGGAAATATGAGGACAAAAAAACCCAGGACAGAACATAAGTATTATACACACTCTGCAGGAAGGAGTTTTCTTTTCACCGAATCACTTCCAGCTTCAAATACCACATTAACGCGAAGCATACATTAGCCATGGCTTCTGTTAGCTCTTGGGCTAACTGTTAGCCGCTAACATGTCGCCCAACACATGAAGTGCATATATATTCCCTTCTTTCTTGAGTCTGTTTGCTCATGCAAAATGAAACGTGATCAATACAGATTACAAATGAATGATATTTAATCGTGATTAATCGGAAATAATCCACAGCAACCCTGTGATTAATCTGATGAAAAATTTTGAGTTGTTTCACAGCATTAATAATATAACATACTTTATACTTTCAGAAGGTTTAGTGGCAGGAGTAAAAGTCATTTCAGTATCAAACGTCATACTTTTATG
>JAPTYQ010000024.1:12802092-12812272 GCA_029814465.1 Ostorhinchus cyanosoma | reverse complement strand
TCATCTGGCAGCTGCCCGAGAGAGAGAAAGAGAGAGAGAGAGAGAGAGAGAGAAAGAGAGAGAGAGAGAGAAAGAGAGAGAGAGAGAGAAAGAGAGAGAGAGAGGGAGAGGGAGAGAGAGAGAGAGAGAGAGAGAGATCTCAAGACAATCTAGGGGGAACAGGCAATTTTCAACCCTTCAAACTGCTCTCCCTACATTACTAACCACACACACAGGCTTATCCACGTGCACACGCCACACCATGGCAGGTGGACTCTGCCCAGATGAGTAGCGGTGGTAAAAACCCATCTTAACTGACTCACTGGGGTTTGAGCTGAGGTTTGGATCCTCCCTGACTGTTGGAGCGTGAGCAGAGTTTGGAGCAAGAGCTTCACTTTCTTCCCCAGTGCAGAGAGACTGCACGCCAGGCACGAGGCTCTCTACTCCTCCCCTCTCCCACACTGCCTTTTCCTGGGCTCCCGTCCAGAGAATGACTGGCTCCAGTGGACCCAAGAGGAGGAATCCAGCCTGAAGATACTGTGCAGCAGCTCCTGCTCTGCCTGCCTGCCTACTGGGACAGACAAACACTTTGAGCTTTTATAAATCAGCAGCTTCAACACCTTTGTTGGATTCATAGATTTTATTTAATTTTTTTTATTTATTTTTTTGTAATTTTTCATCACATCTGAAAGTCTATCTGAGCTGGGCATACAGACAGACAAACAAACAGACGGACTGACATATGGACAGAGAGCAGTGAGCACTGCGGCGTAAATGTAGCAACTGGACTTCTCTTCTCCCTGGTTACTAAAACCAAACAAGGATAATAACCAGAGCACTATCGTGTCCACTGAGGTAGTGGGTGGATGCAGCTTTCAGCAGACTGCTATAGGGGAAACCAGAGACTGTATAGAGATACCTTCAGCTAATTCACATGGTGATCATCAAGAAATGGACTGTTACCTGGCAGATCCTTGTTGGAATTCTATATCAGAGACTATTTTTCTATTAAATATCTTTAACAGAACAAAGAACTGTTGACTGTCTTTTCTTAGACTTTGCTGCTCATGCTGAGTGGACTTTAAGGCTTTTTGTGTATATGAACGTGGACTGTGTGTTTTGATGAGGATGGCAGAGTGTATAAGGACTATGCTTCTGACAGTGATGCTGTATTTGTCTCTGTGGAGTTCAGCTTGCACAGCCCACAGCATCTATCCAAGGATACGGCTCTCCCACAAAGGTAAGAACCATCAAGTGTGCGTTCTTGTGTGTGCATCTTTCTTTTATTTACTTGGAGCAGAAACAGATCATTTGGACATCCTATTATGATGATGTTAAATCAATATAAATGCCTGACAGTGTTGCAGAACAGTCACCGCAGCCTGAATGGAAATAATGTTCTCTGCAGAGTACCTTCACAAACTGAGAAGAAATATTCACACCATTTTAACATAAAGTGTCATAACATGCTGTAAAGTGAAGCAGTTTGAGTAATGCAGCCACTGTGAGTGAGTAAAAGAAGCAGCAGGTTATCATTAACATAATGAAATGGTCAGCGAAGATTTATGTTTCCGACTCAGACCTTTTAGACTTGACTTTGATCTGAAAGAGCGAACCTCTGTTTTGACTCTGTGCAGAGCACGTTGTTCACAGTCGCAGTTTGTGTTCAGGGAGCTTCCATGTAGTTTGTTTTGGTCCCTCAGCCATGGTGGCTGAGAATCCACAATGTGTCTTTCTCTCCTGCCATAGTGGCGTAGCAGCGGAGGTTTTTTTTTTAAGGCATGGGAATAGATAGAGTTGTGTATATGAGTAAGAGCAAAGTGTTTGTGTGTGCCCTTGTTTATGTGTCTGTGATGTGGATGTGCATGCGCTGGTATGTGGACTGATTGTTGTGTATCTGTAGGACAATAATGAGGGTTTTATCTGTGTAGATAAATCTCTTGAGTAAACATTGCCTTTTTCTCACAGTTTCTTTGATCTCTATGGCAACAGAAGGTGATGATTTCGCATAAGCCTGTTAGTCATGGTTGAATATAGGTGTGGAATTTGGTTGGTCAATAACTCATAAATACGATGCTGTCTCAAAATAGAGTCCATTATGAGAGGTGACACGTCAGGTTATTGCTTATATGTAGCGTATGTATTCGCTTCGGTGAATTACTAAAAGTTAATACAAAGTTGAGCAGCAGTGTCTGATACGATCGTGACTTTCATATTTCACCCAATTCATTAACTGCCTGAGGGGGAAGCTGCTCCAATGATTGACAGCCCAGCTCTCTCTCTTTCTCTCTCTTTTCAGTGATAAACCTACATGTTCTGGCTAGCACATAGCTCTATGAAAAGACTGCAGTTGGATCCTATCATTATGGAATGAAAAACATCTAAGCCATAATATATGCCTCATGGGCTCTGCCAGTGATTTTTTTTTTTTTTTTTTGCACACACCCTTCACACACAAATACACTCACACACACCCACACACATATATACACAGGCGGAAAAGTGTGAATTCTTTACACGCCAGTGACTTGGATGCAGTTCAGGGATATTGAGAGGGATGTGGTTTTAGCTATTCACCCGTAGGATTAGAATACCACAACATCTGGTATCAAAACAAGGTGGAAAAACCAGATTCCTCTTTTTTGAGACAAAGACTAATGATTGAAGGGGAAAAGTTAAGACCGTCAGCGTTGAAATATTTTTAAACTGCCTGGGGTCAGATGGGCGCTGCAGATAGCACGTATGGGATCAATAACATCTCAATAAAATATCAGATCAACTTTCTCTCAGGTTCTGGGAATGTATTCCTTTGGGCATATTTATCATGTGTTTCAAGGACGATCTTACTACCATACAGTGAATCTCTATGTGCTTTGATGTTGCCCACATTTTACACACGCTGTGAAACGATTACTTTTTCCTTCTTTCATCTTTTCCCATCTTTTTGTCTAGACTTCTGGACCAGTGAATATTTTTACCAAATACACTTCCATTTACTTTCATCCTAGTCATCCTTTCATTTGCTCACACCCTCAATTAACTCCGGTTCCAAAAGGTTGTTACCTAAATCACGTAGAGTACTGAGTTTCAATGACAGACTCTCTGCTCTCTTTAGAGTGGAATTAACTGTAATCTGTGGCTGCACAGCTTCTCTAGACCTTAAATACAGGCTATAGACCACAATTGTTTGGATTTTTTGGCCAATCAAACTCCAAAATTCCTGGATTATTATGAGTTGAAATGCCCCACAGTGAAATGTGCTGAGAGTTTAGAGCATACTGTTATATCATACTGTATTGTACTATTTTTGTGCTTTTGGACACAGACCCATGAGATTTGGATCTGCACTGTCCACTGTTTTTGGCAGCAGCCACATTCAGATCTTCAGGCCTGTGGAGTGAAATGAGCTCTTCTTTTAGGAAAGCCATCAATTCTGCTGCTAATGAGGCTGTCGCACAGCTAGTATGTGTCAGAGTCACAGCAGGTTGGAGGTATGTGGCCATGGCATAGGCTCATTTCTCTGGCCTGTACAGCACTGTGGAGAAAATGTGATGCAGCAGTTTTTTTGACCTAATCAGACCAAAGTCACTTCCAAAGTTCTACACTTTGCCATAGTGTTATTTTAGAAACTTTTTGCCACTGTTGTGGATGGAATCGTGTTAGACATGTAATTACCTTGTAACATTCATGCTGGTTCAATTAGAATTTGTCCATTTCTGAATGAATCCTTACAGACCTACGACTATTATATTCATTTTGCATCATCAGGTATCTTCATGTAGAGGTTCGTTAAAAGTTAGAGTAAAATCAAAAACTGAACGAATGACTTTTTCAGCAAACTATATCATTAATTGAAAGTAAAACAAGCATCTACGTCCAGTGTCAGTTGTCAAACTACATGGGTTGTATTGTTGATCCAATTCTGCAGAAGACGATGGGGCTTCCATGTTCACGATGGAGCCTCTGAACGTCCAAATGGGTCAAATCTGAACCGACTGCCACCGAAAAATCTGAGAAACTGCTTTTTACTCAAATTAAATCAGTGTATTGATAGGATAAGTGCTTCACAACTGTGAAACATTTTAGATCATAGATGCTTTTGGTCACCACACTGCAAAAATCCAAATCTTACCAAGTGTATTTTTCTCATTTCTAGTCCAAATATGTCATCCCATTTAAAATAAGACATAATCACCAAAAAAGTAACTTTTCAGTGAGATATAAGAACTGATTTTTAGACAATAGGTCCTGAAAATTGTATTTCATGAAATCTTACCAAGATTAATTTTACTTGTTCCATTGGCATTTTTTTTTTTGCGTGAATTAAGGAAAAGAAAAAAATGTAATTAAATAAATAAATAAATCTTCCAATGAAACAAGTGAAAATGATCTTGGTAAGATGTTCGAACTCATAAGAACTTATTTTTAGACAATAGAGCCTGAAAATCTAATTTCAAGAAATCTTACCAAGATCATTTTCACTTGTTCCATTGGAAGATTTTTTTTTGCTGAGTTAAAAATTTTCTGTTTTGCTTAAGTCATACAAAAAAACCCAACAAAAAACCAAATAAGATAAAAATCTATATATTAAAATATCTGTATATATGAAAAATACACTAGATAAAATTTAGATTTTTGCAGTGTAGTGGCTGTCGTAGGCACTTGAGGGTTAAACAGAATGAATTGCAAAGAGTTTAAACATAACTTAAAGTGATAAATCCTAAAAGAAACCATAAAATGTGCAAAGTGAATAATAGAAACAAGCCATAAACGTCTCTGCTGAATTCACTGATGGGAGCTGTGATAAGACAAGTACATTAAATATATATGTTACCCAAAAAACTAAACTGACCACAAAATCTCTCAGCTTGTCTGAAAACGACATGTTTACTCAAAACTTGTAATATAATAATGTAAAGTACAGCCATTTTTCTTCAGTGGGTTCTATAAAGGTGAATAAAATGAACTTGATGATAATTTGATTTGACAGGGTTAAAATAATACCGTATATGCTGGCTTATATAAATAAATCCATACATTTTCCCTGTTTCAGTCCAACTTTTACCTCAGAAAATTCAGAAATAAATGTTAAGCGCTGTGAAGACTTACATCAATCTCACATAAAGGGAGTGAAGGGGAAATGTAATCTGTATTTTATTCACACCGGCTTTAAGAAACAGCACATGATAAACCTTGGATTGTGTTTTGGCGTCTTTCAAGCAGTTACTTTAAAATACTGACATTTAGGAGAAAATTACGCAGAGGGAGTTGAGGTACATGCACGTGTGAACACAATGATTACTCAGCCAGCAATTAGTCTTGTCTAAACCCCCGTCCCGTTGTAAGCTGTAATTTTAAACCCTTCTCCCCCAGACAAGAAAAACCCTTCTCTCTATAGTTTACCTTGAAATGAAATGACTTTCTTCTGACAGTGAGGTCGGGGAATACCAGTATGGCCTTGAGTTCTGTCTGCCTGAAATGAAATTAAGGGGGATTTTTATTTTTATTTTTTTTTATTTAGAGACTTCCATTAATTTTCTTCCACCTACATGTGCACAGACATATAATTAACATTTACCGTGTTGGATTCTCGCCATAGGGTAGACGCAGAGCTTATATCGAACCGCTGGGAAATGTAAGGTTTGGAAATGATCAAATAAATCACACTTTAGGTCAGCAGGGAAAAGGTATATTCTCCTCTCCTCACTACACTCACTTCCTTTTTTTCATTTTGTCTGTCGCATCCTGTCCTCTCCTATTGTGTGTGTGTGTGTGTGTGTACTTTCCAGTTCATTAATGAGATGTCTGAAGGGGAAGGCAGCATGGTGAAACTCTAATATCCTTTCTGACCTTTTTTTTTTTGCTGCGATCAGGGAGTGGAGCCGACTTAAGGCATGAGAAAAGAAGAGAGTTCATGACAAAGTCTTAAGAGACTATACTGAAAAATAACAAGGTAGAAAGATGGAGAGCAACATTTGATCACAGAAATGCTAGATGTTTTTCCTTTATTTTAGTCCGAATGGGCAATAAAGTATGTTTCCCGCTTAATTTTCATTCGGAATTAAAGTTCAACTATATTTCTAATAGAATAAATGTATGCAAATGTTTGCATTTTCCATGCACTTTAATGGGCAGGTTTGAAACCTGTGCTTTGTTTTTTCTGTTGAAACAGCTTTAATGCATATGTGCCTGTTTTACAGTTGAATGAATTTTGAAATACGTGCATTGACACTTTAATCAATAACTAATTACATTGAGTTGCAATATCACATCCTAGTCTTATTTGGCACAGATATGACTTGAGTTTAATTAAATGTTAACCAAAGCATAGCGCTCCTCGCTGACTTTGTATTTTCTAAAAAGCACTTTGAAACCAGATGAATACGTGCCTTGTTTTATTAGGAGATTTATTTCTTTTTCTTGCCAATCAAAACATTCATGTCAGTTGTGACAGTATTTTCATTCTTTATAACATCACTTAAGTTAAAGCCATCCAATTTACCTCCACGCTCTATTGCAGACACACACTTTGTTCGTTCTCTCCTTTATCCTTTTTGGACAATCCATGTGGCTTTCATTTTGGGTCGTGACATCATTCCCCCCACACAAGGGGATACGGGAACACAAGGCCATAGACCGATAATGGCATAACACCCCACTTCTCCCTACTCTACCCCAGAGGCTCCAAAGTCTCACAGAGAAGCACAAGCAGAACAGACTCCCTCCTTTTTCGTGTCCCCTTTAACTCCAGTTCACTTCAATAATTCTCTTTGTTTCTGTTCCAGTACAAATCCCATTACTCTGTAAGTAAATGTAGACCTGTTTCACTAGATATATGAAACTGCTCACCACAAGTTAAAATTTGGACATGAAAAGTGTTTTTCACATTGGCAAAAGATCAAATTATGATAACAAATTTAATTTGTGTTTTTAAGTTTCCTGAGGAATGTTTTTATGATCTCCTGTGTGCATTTATCTTGGTTTCTTTGACTAAACATGAATGATTCCACTTCTGCTGTAAAGAAGCCTATAATCAAAAGAAGGGTGCTGCTGCACACATAAACATATTGTTTCCTCCCTGGTACGGAAAAGCTGTGCTTTCACACATAGATAAAGAGAAGATCAGAACGTTTATTTTTATTTCACGTCACCAAATCTTCTCAGGCATCTCTCAGCACTCCTCAGACAGCTGATGAAAGTGTTTGTCTTGAGGGAGTCCTTTTTCTCTGTGTTTTCCATTTGAAGTGGGATCACAGTAGGGCCATGTGTCTCCCTGGCTCGGCTGCTGATGGAGAAACGCTCTCCTCTTCTTCGCCCCTCAGCTGCAGGCGAAGGGGCCCTCGCCGGCTGCAGATGGGAGAAAAAGAGAGGAGATAGAGACAGAGAGAGGAAAGGGTAAATGCGGAAATCCCCTCTTTCCCTTCTTTAGTCTGACTCTGCCAAGCACTGCCTGCAACTGTCTGTGACTAGTGCACTTAATGACAGAGGAGAAACCTTTTAAACAGTGTTGTGTGCTGTGAGATGCCTCTCGCTGTGGCAGAATCATCAGGACATGCATTATACGGACTCTGTAATCATTTATAATTAAACAGATGAATCACATCAAATCAAATTGTTTAATGATATGATATGGCAACATTAAATGCAGAGTGTTCAAAGCTACACTAATTAAATATAAAAGTCACGGTAATATTTTTCTATCTATAAAATGTTTCATGGTGAGAGAGAGAGAAGCAGGAAACAGAGTTCTTGCACACGTCTACGCCTCTTTGCTGTCGATATGAATCAGGTGCCAGTCATGGTTATTAACAAAGACAAGTGAATAGATGGAAAAAAGAGGTTGGGTTTATGCACTGTTTACTCCATCACTTTAAATAGATGTCGAAGTCCATCATTTAAATAAGAAGCAGCACATTTGACTCCAAGTAAAGAAGGAGCTGATTGTTTGAGAGCTAGCCTAATTGTTGAAAAGTTGGAATGGATTGCATTGTCCTTGATCCAAGTTCAGTTTTGCTTCTTCGAGGTGACTATGAGGAGACAGAGGGGTGCCTGTGTGTGTGTGTGTGTGTGTGTGCGTGCGTGCGTGCGTGTGTGTGTGTGTGTGTGTGTGAGAGAGACAGATACAGAGAAAGAACTCCAAATGAGTGGATTAGATAATTACAGGAAGCATGTCTGAGCACTGGCAAGAACACCACTGCCACATCCCCTCAGTTTCTGCCACCCAGCCTCTGAGATTCAATGCTACTCAAACAAACATTCACTTGTCTCCACCGTACATATCTTAATGGTAACAAAATATACACCGTCGCCCTCTGCGGATATATAATCCCATTTTAAACAAATAAAACCAATCATAGGGTGTATGCTGTTGCTATGAGTAATCACAGAAATGGGATAAACACTTTCAATGTGTATCTGGGAGATCAAGTAACTCTAAAAACATACAGATGCTAAAAAAACAAACCACAGTAACCCCCCCCCCCAACCTATGCATGTAAAGACACCTCAGCATTATTTTAGCTTGTTGAAAGGTCAGAATGCGTAAAGTTGCAGATGGTGGAATACATTTTTACCCTTTACATCCAAAGGGAGCTCATTAAGGCGTAGGCATGGATGGTTGAAAATGACAAGAGTCTCGCAGCCGAATCTGTTGGTATTTCAGAACACAAAAATGTTCCAGTGCTTGAATCTGCCTTTTCAAAAGTCTGCTAACACACTCCAGATCCCACTTTTCTTCTTTTACAAGGACACACGGTCATGTGTTAATGAAAGGGTTTTCAGGCCGGTGCAGCTAACAGGAAGTGCACGCCTCTGGGGTTTCATGCCTTATTTTAAACCCTTCACCCCCCAACAGGTATCACAGATCAGCCTGTCAGATTTACTCATGTAGATAATTCAACCATTTCAATGCAAACGTCCTGCATGTATGTTTTGAAAATTGAAATACAACTTTGAGTGAGGTTTGTCTATTTTATATCTTCCACACACTGCAAAAAATGTTAATCTTACCAAGTGTATTTTTCCTCATTTCAAGTCAAAATATCTCATCACACTTAAAATAAGACATAATCACCTAAACAGTAACTTTTCAATGAGATATAAGAACTTATTTTTAGACAATAGGTCCTGAAAATTTTAATTCAAGAAAGATCATTTTACTTTATTACATTGGCAGATTTATTTATTTTTTGCTTAATTCAAGATATTTTTTTTTGTTTTGCTTAATTCAAGCAAAAAAAAAAATCTGCCAATGAAACAAGTGAAAATGATCTTGGTAAGATTTCTTGAAATAAGATTTTTTTAGGATCTATTGTCTAAAAATAAGTTCTTATATCTCACTGAAAAGTTACTCTTTAGGTGATTATGTCTGATTTTGTGTGTGATGAGATATTTTAACTAGAAATGAGAAAAATACACTTGGTAAGATTTCGATTTTTGTTGTGCAGTTCATCGCTTTGTATGATGTGAAATCAGCGTCAGTAAAAACTGAAAAGGAGTGGCAGTGGATCTGAGACTAATATCAGATTAGGAGAATGGTTCTGTTTCCTGTCTGATAAATGTGCTTCCTCCCAGTGATAGACCGTAGGGCAGACATGCAGACACATGGCAGAACGTTGTCAAAGGTCATTACTGGTAGAACGCTACTGCTGCCTGGGAGGACGTGACCTGCTCAGCGTACTCTTTTATACCGTCTGAACCTTTAATGAGGATAAAAAGCTACATCTGTTGTGCCAGTGACAGTGGATTTGCATTAAGTGAGAGGAGGCATGAGTGCCACATGAGACTTGGAGAGGAGATTTGAAGATAACCCTGCTGTTGCTCCCTGTCAATCTCTAGGGAAGCTATGAATCAGAACCACATGTTGCAATATGCCCTTGGCCATGGGAGTTGTTAGGACTCCGGTTATTGAAGCAGAAACCGCTTAAGGGAAGGGTTTGGTCAGTCTCGTTGGTTAGTACAAGCTGGAGGCAAACTGAGAATCAATGTCTAAAATGAAAAACAGATATCTTCTTTATTTATATTAATAATTAAGTAAACACATGATTTTCTTACTTTCTCTTTTATATTTTTACTCTTGTGGTTTTTTTCTTTTCTTTCTGCCTGTATACTAGTGTACTGTATGTTTGCTGCTGTAAACTGTGGAATTTCCCCATGGTGGGATCAATAAAGTCTTATCTTATCTTATCTTATCTTATCTTAT
>JAPTYQ010000024.1:12775212-12788151 GCA_029814465.1 Ostorhinchus cyanosoma | reverse complement strand
TTTTACAACTTTTTGGTGTTAATTCTACGATCTTTTTTTTTTTTTTTTTTTACAGTGCACTAACTCCTGTGTGCATCATGTGACTAAAACAGACAGAAAAGAAAACATAGAATGACTAAAAGCACTGTTTTTGTCAGTAAAATGCCATAGATATTGATGTAAGAGTTGAAATGATTTTGGTTATTATTAAGAAAACATGGAAAATGAATAGATATCAGCTCTGAAATTAAACTCTTATGAGCTAATTTTCTTGTTATCATTATATTTGTCCAAACAAATGTACCTTTAGTTGTACCAGGCATTAAAATGAACAAGAAATTGTTGAAAATAACAGGTGGTCTAATAATTTTTTCCACACCTGTATTTTCATTTTTGCATCAACTGACTCTTCTGGTCTTACATCGTTAAAATGGAAGTCACATAAATTTCCAACCAAATGCTCCACCTTTAATATTTCCAAGTAACATTACTACTGAAATACTATACTAAGACTTTAACTGCACAACCTTCAGTTTATTACATGACCATGTATTAACATATCATATGCATATGTGTCTTATTTTTAATGTACTCTAAATATTTTCCTCATTTGTTGCATTTCTTTTATTCCTGCGTAATTTTTCTGTTTTTTCTTTTCTTTTTTTACCTTATAATCTGTTTTTATCTGCTTAAATATATCCATTTACAATCAACCTACCCTATTAAGTACTTTTTTACTTTGTATATTTTTAAGTTTTTTACCCCTTCACCAATTTCGGGACGAAGGGGTATTGTAATTATTTTGTCGTCCGTCTGTCTGTCTGTCCATTCAACCACATAATCACATTTTCTGAAGAATACATTGAGATATCTGCACCAGATTTATACTGTGGATGGATCTTGGCATCGAGACGAAGCCTATTGAAAATACATGACCTTGACCTATTTTTTCAAGGTTAAATAGCCTTGAGCCTTGTGCAGTTATAATATCTGAGTACTTTCTAATATAAATATGTATGTAATAAGTTTTGCACAAAGAGAATCTAATCTAAATTATAGGGCAGTAACTTTCAACTTACATTTTAAATAAACAATAGCTCATAAATGATCTCCTGCACGTGCACTTTACCACGTTGCACATTTTCGACTTTTACTTGAACTCTGTATACATTATTTATGTTTCAGTATTCTTGTATCTCGCTAGGCTTTTAGGAATTGTGTGTTTTTGTGTTGTTTCTGTCATAACAGACAATAAAGCTTTTCTGATTCTGATTCTAAAAAGCATCTTACTTATGTTTGGCCAGAGGGTGTTAAAAGTGCACAGCATGTTATGTTTACTTTGTATATTCCATGAAACAGGATTTGGCTTTTAATGGGTTCAACATTAATTCTGTAGTTGTATGTTCATGCATCACTGGAAAACCATAAAAAAAAACAAAACAGAAAAAATAAAAGAAGGTTTTTTTTTTTTTTTAGTTTTGGATTCATTATGACTCAAACCTGCAGTGTATACTAGAGCCAACAGAGAATAAAATGGTAATAAATCTCTGAAAGTAAGTAAAGATGTCACTGTGCTGGGTGCACTCTTGAAGCACTACCTTCCTTTAATTTATTCCGCACTACTATGTCTGTAGGTTTTTAATTAAAGCTCAGACTTGGAAGAGGAGCTAATGAAAGTGCAATGCAGCAGTTTTATAAAATACCTACACACAGATAATGACTACATCATTGACTAGAAAAAAAATACCGATTCATTATTCTTTCTATCTCTTTACAGGTTCGAGGTGATGAGAGGGTTATTATGACATCACATGGTCTGCTCTTTTTACGTGTGAGAAGCTCTGATGCCGGCGTGTACGTGTGCCAGACAGTGGAACACGGATATGTACACACATTACTGCGTCTGACTTTGCACGTGCTTCGAGGGGAGAAGGTGGAGTCAGTGCTGCACAAGGCTGATGATGGAGAAGGAGGGAAAACAGCAGCTCAGTGCCACTCCTCCACGAGCGCTGCACCAGGCCCCAGCATCAGCCCTCGGGCTCTAGCGCCGTCCTCAGTCCCAGGTCCTCATTCTAGATTATGGTACAAGGAGTTTCTCCAGCTGATTGGCTACGGGGATGCCCAGAGAGTAGAAGAATACTGCGAGAGAGTGTGGTGCTCTGATAAAAAACGCAAAAAGACCAAGAGGAGGTACGTTCCATCTGGTGGCGAGAAGAGAGTGAAAGGAAGGGGAGATGAGAACTCCCACCGAGCGCCGAGGCATACCACGGACACCTGAGGAGAACAGCCATGTACTGCACATCCACACAGTTATACACACACACACACACACGCACACACATGTTGTCAAAAGGTCAGACTCACACAGTGTTTTCACCATGTAAAAGCTTTTCACTTTGCTTTATATATAAGAACACCGGCACAAAAACAACAACAACAACAGCAGCAGCAGCAGCAGCAGCCTGTCTGACGACTGCAGTTCCATTTATCACTCAGCAGTTTGACCGTGCTTTTTCCACTGGTGTAAAATAATTATCTGGTGCAGACCCAAGGCGAATACAATAAACATCAATGTCATTGCAGAGCAGAAGCCCCTAAGAGGAGATGAATGACTGATTGAGCAATATTGCCCTCTGATTTGGAGAGACATATCAGCTTCTGTGGCCTATCCCTGTCCAATTCAACTGTCAATCCAAAGGCACACAGAGAACAGAAACCCCAGCAACACCATTAAACTAACCGCTTATCATAGTAGACTCTTACCATATCTTTTATGAGTGAAAACAGATGTTGAATTTCACGTTCAAGCTAATGGCCTTTTTTTTTTAT
Organism: Ostorhinchus cyanosoma; assembly: GCA_029814465.1. NCBI lineage: Eukaryota > Metazoa > Chordata > Actinopteri > Kurtiformes > Apogonidae > Ostorhinchus > Ostorhinchus cyanosoma. Next base: position 12,785,343 of record JAPTYQ010000024.1, on the reverse strand, counting down.
AATTTTTTTTTTTTTGGTACTATAATAACTTATTTTCTTTTTTTTTTTTTTTTCCTCTGTTCAGTTCTGTAGTTGTTTAGACATCATAAACTGGAAGATATCGTGTTGTTTTTTTGTACAGTGAGAAATGCTTTAAGCTTTACAATACTGGTAATTTGATTATAACGTGGTCAGAGCTGTGGTGTGTGGTTGTGGCCACAGTACATACAATATAAATGTTGCAATGCCATTGTTACGGATATTCGAAGTATGTTTTTAATAATAATTAGGGTATCGATGAAAATAATTCCTATTTAAGCACTTGTAAATCCTGTTTGTGTAGATTAAGTGTTCTTATCAGTGGATATTATTGTTATTGTGTCTGTTTTTACATCTATAATTGTGATCAAATGTACCAACAGTATTGTGCGTATTGTATATTGTATTTATCTTAAATTCAGGGTGGCCTTTAGTGCACATCTGTAACTATAACTGTGTATTTGAAAACTCATCCATCTCTACTGCCTGTTCCCTCCCTTTTTCTTTTCTCTCTTTTTTTTTGCCTCTTCTCTCTATCATACCCCTTCATTTCCCCTCTTTTGTTTGCCTCCGACAATGTTGCAGATGGGATTCGTAATTACCACAACAGACAGCAACGTCTGCTGGAAGGAAAAGGACAAATAAATGTTTGGGTAACCATCCATGCCATTAGCAAAAACACTGATGAGTCAGTGTCATTAATATTCAGTTAATGCTGAGATGACAGAACATCATACGCTGATGTTGAAGTGAAATACACTGAAATACGCTGTACACTGTAGTTGTCTAATAATAGTTTTGCAGACATTTTTTTCCATGCTGTGCCTTATTTATCGTATTTTTGTCATTTTATCATTTCAGCCTTATGTTTTTACCATATTCATATTGGTGTAAAAACAACACCTTGGTCTTAGTCATAGCATTATAATGTTTCTACACCCATAGACGTTTGATATCCTTTCTGTTTACCATCTTTCCCCTTGTGAACTTTTGAGACAAGGCTATTTATTAGTAATAACAAAGAAGACAGATGAACATAATTCAACTAATCCTCACCTCACCCTGGAGAGTCTCATGATGCAAAATGATATTGAAAAATGTTGCCATTTCGTCAGATATTAAATTCAATACAACTAAGGGCCTGGTTATTTTATTTTTTTAAGCTCACAGTGATATGTGCATTGGGACACCGTACTCATTCAAATTCTGCCTAGGTCTACCTGAGTCGGTGGGGCGCTGAAGGCATTTGAGAATGGAATTCATGCTGCTGATTTATTCCACATGGCTACCATAGCAACAGGCTCTGAACCAGTTCAGCTCCTCTCCTCATCAAAGCGCTCTCTTCCCTCTCTGTCAAGTTTAACACTGTTCCTCTGGCCCCTGGGCCCCTCAAGCCAATGGTCCCTATAGCCACTCATATATCACACTCTAATGTCTGAGCCCAGTTAGTTAAGCTTAAAAGAGCCTTCTCCTCTTTTGGGACTGAAGATGCTGGATGGAGCCTCTGACCTCACAGACAGATGTCGTATTGCATGACTTTGGGAGCATATGCAGAAATAGAACTTAAATCTGGGGCTGCTCATATTTCTTGATGCCACACATTTCAAGCTTCAAGGAGCCTATTTGGTGTGATGAAATGCTATAAATCCCCCTTATTGATCTACAAATGGACTAAAGGTCAAAGGCCACTTCAATAGATAGGCAGCCCAGTCTTACATTTGTTGTACCCTCTCCATTTTACAGCTGTCTTCTGTTTTCCCATCATTGTTTCCACCAGAACCCAGTGTTCAAGGACGCTTTGTTCTAAACAACAATGTCAGAGAAAGAAGGAGAAGTTACGTAGTGGGTGGAGAACAAACACTTAAGGAGTCTTTACGGCTAATAGCTATCCACATGTTCACCACGTGTAGAGAATGCTCTGTATGTCTTGTGTTTTTGGAATTTATGATTGCATTAGCATACAAGCCTTCATGGATATGCCTGCATAAACAACAATAAAAGAGTCATTTGACAGTTGTCAGTTGATAGATGTCTCTCTCTCTCTCTCCCTTACTGTGTCCCCATTCTTTCTTTATTCTTCTTTTTATGTGTTATCAGTGACATGCAAAACTAACCAAAATCACATTTCTTAAGCACACCCCAGGGTAAATTATCGACCCCTTTCAAAACATTCACTTCAAACATTTTTTTTTTTTTTTTTTTTTATCTGGACCTTTAAGCTACAAACAGCTGCCTTTTAAAAAATAAATTGTTAACATTCTTGATTTGTGTTCTTGTCAGTTTGGTCGTGCAGAAACTCACATCTATATTTTAACATACCTCAACAACCCCTTTTGCCTCTCAAAATCATCAGTAAATCAACATCCTCATTTCTAATGTATCACATTTGTTTAATAGATCTTAATAAATCAGCTCAAAGCATCTCATCTGCATTTATTTACCCTTAACCACTCATTCTACCCTGGATAATACATTTATGCTTGGTGGCCTATTGACCTGAGACCCTTACCTCTTAACTTATTTCGACACATGTATTGAAATATTCTTTTTATTTTTCCGTAAAATTCACCTTGGGAATCCTCTTTAATTGTATAATATTTCCCCCTAATTTTTAGTATAGGCTTTAAGCACACACGTTCCACCCAGGAGGACAGAGTATTCCTTTGTTTTTAGTCTGTTGATATTCTCTGCACACATGTATGACAAGTAAAGGTTAAACATCAAATGCTCTCCATACTGATAAGTGAACAGATAGACATCGGGGACGTACTATCAGTGGAGGCACAGGCGGTCCGCTCTGCACATCAAGTTAGAACAAGAGATATTCCTTTTCTAATAAATGCTTATCACCAATAAACAAGATGGCATACAGACATACACAGATCCGCACTGAAATAGGCACAATACACAAAGGGAATATGAAATAATATAGACACCAAAGCAATGTACACACAGAGTGTCAACACGTACTGTATTATCTCGCTGACACAGCTGTCACTAAAGCACAGTATTCCCCCACAGCAGCCGGTACATTAAATAACCAACCAGAAGAGGTTTGACTGACCCAGCAAAATTAGTCTGAGAACATGTTGATCATTGATTCATTCATCTGATTAAGTCCACAACCTTTATTTTTTTTTTATTTGTTTTTTCCAATTACAGCTTTTACAATGCCCGAGTGCCCAAATAGAAAAAAAACGGTCCATTCATTCAGCATGATTCACCACACGTATGTGCAGTTCTCTGTGATTATCTCAGGAGGACTTGACATGTATAAAAGATGTCATCCACCCATCATCCTGTGATGTTTCCCATGGCTCACATACTTCACAACACACAGGAGGCTTACAGGGAAAAGCCAAGTTAGGGAGGGAGATGGGAGGCGTAGATCATCTGGCTTTTTCCTACTACTACTGATAGCCAAAGGAAAGCAGAGAAGGCACAACAAGTCAGTGATAGGGAAAGTGTGAAATGAGTAAAGCACTGAAAAGAGAAGAAAACAACAGAGGATAAGAAATGTGCACTTGGAGAGGAGTGTAATGTGAAGCTTCACTCTCCTCACCTTTGGGTTTTGCTTCTCAGGGGACCCAAAATCTTTGAATTATATTACTGCTTGATCTGGCAGGTTGAACTTTAAATCTGTTAGACAACTAGGACAGGTACAAGACGCAAGAAGGGAACACAGACTCACACAACCCCCAAAATAACACAAAAGAAAAACAGATTGGTGTAAATTAGTAATGCCCAGCCAAAAGAGAATGAAAGCTGGAGTCTGCTGATTTGACGTAATATATGATCTTCTACAGGATGTGTGGATATGTATGGATCAGCTGCTACTTTGTTTGTGTATAATGTTAGCACGTCAATGTTAGCATGCAATAAAGCACATTTAGTGAAACCAATACTTGAGCATGTGTGCATGTGTGTGACGCAGCATGTGCTGTGTCATTAAGCTGGGTGTAATCACTACATTTGCGTCCATGTGGGGGCTGTTCTCTACTCTAATCCATCTCTTTATCCCTGCATCTTTCTTATTACATCACTCTGATCTTTGCACTGTGACAACCCTAACAGCTGCCCTAAGCTGTAAAATAACACACTGCACTCACAAGCAATACATGCGTGTACATGCAAAGGGAAGACAGAAGAAACAAAAAAATCAGCATTATTCAAAACACGCCTCAGCCCCGTACTGTGGTTTCAGCGTTGGATCATTTACAAAAGCTTTACGTAGATACAGGACATAAAATATGAATGTATTAAGCTCTGATCCTGAGGATTCAGCTTAGGCTCATGCTTCCTCTAGATCTGTGGTTGAAATTCCCAACAGTTTTATAACATCAGAAGAAACACAAGGAATAAAAACACCTGGTATATCTAACCTTAAGTATAACCATCATTTTGCCTGTTTTGTTGGAATAAGTTAGCTTAAAAAGTGCTGCTTTACTTGATATCCACACTAACATGCACATTTTTTTTGTTTGTCTGTATGTTGATATATATAGAACTGGTTATCATCGACCAAATTGTGTTTAATGACTATAATTTAATAATTTATCCATCAAATAAACTAAAAACTTTCCAAATTAAACAGAATCACAATGCAAAACTGCATCAAATCATTGTCTGAAATGTACTGTTTTTCCAATTGGTCGATAACAAGTAGATTACATATTTAACGTATTGTTGAATTTATTTCTGCTTTTTTTTTTTCTTTTTCATTTTAGAAATAAGAAGGAAGGAATAACACAGACAACATGTTCTACCTGCCTCAACAGTCACAACTACACCCCCAGTCTGCATCATGTCCTGCATTACCTGATAAAAAAAACAAAAAAAGTCAGGTTTTATGTAATACAATTAAATCTATTAGGCAGATTTTGTATCCTTTGTGACATTTTAGAATCATTCTTCACAGCTTTTGTAAAGTGCTAATGCTTTGTAACCAGTCTCACTGCTGTTCGTGTGTTCTGCTCTGAATAAAATGGAATATAATGGCAGATTAACTGTGAAAGCTTCACTCTTCCCATGTTTTCGCTTACTTTTGATACACGGACAGTATAAGAAATGCAAATGCAATGTAAATCTGTAAAAATTTCCTCAATGCTGCAAAAAACCTGTGCACATATATCATAAATTCCATGCATATTTTCCACTGTCCATACATACGGGTATAGTATCCATATACATCTATCACTGTCCCTCAGCTGTGTGCATTTGCAGCAGCAGCAACATTGAACTCACAGCGTTTCATGATAACATGAAACAAGTCAACTATGAAATTAATTCCCACCGTTAAACACCACTACACAACAATAACGTAGCTGATACTCTGTACAGTGTATACAGTATGTGTCTGTTAAAAATGGTTTGACACAGTCAGTGAACAGACTTCCACTGGTTCTGTCTCCATCCCATATCTGATAAATGTCAAGATGCAAAATCCATTATACATAAGGTTTTGTTGTTTTGCTTACTAAACAACTTTACCTTAGATTGTAATTAATATGTATTATATATGCACAACAAAATATGAAAACAACAAAACTAGGCACTGATTATTTGTTTCTATACAAAGAAACTGCATCATTTCCTCAGTTAATCATTGTCATACCCAGAGCACTTAGAGTTATCTGTGTACGCGTTATATTAATGCACTCCAGCAAGTTTCCATTTTGGTTATGGTGTTGTTGGTATTCATAATTTAGAAGCCAATGTTTGAGTGATTATGTCACAGTGCTGAATACAAAACAACTCAGCATATGAAAAAAAAGGAACAGATGCAGAAAAAATGGGTATTAACATCAATTATTTCACTTTAAGACTGTTTATCTCATACAAATATACTTACAACTTACATCAGCCTTGATTTAATTAAAGCTGTGTTGCTGATGTTAATGCAGTTCACTGATTGATTAAAATTCACAATTAATGTTTAAGCATTTGGGTCTGATTTACTGTAGCTGTCAATGAAAGAGTAAAAACAAAAAGTTAAAAATGCATGATCATTGGAAAAAAAAAAAAAAAAAAAGAAAACCAAATCAGGATGAGGTGCACACAAACAGCTGCAAGACGGTACAGTATAGAAGACCTGGACTTTTTTTTTTTTTTGTTAAAATTTAACAGCTTGCATTTAAGTTTTTGTTTCTGTTTTGTTTCCAGGTGTTGTACTTGAAATTTAGCTGCATAAATTTAAGAGTAACCCTCAAAATGGACTGCTCAAACATTTTATGAGGCCGTTTTTCAGTAAATACATCAGGCATCAATAACACAGCTATGTGTGTGCATATAGCAGCAGGCAGCTGGGAGCCTGTGGTTGCTGGTGAATATTTGATGAGAGAATGGATCCTCTCCCTGGGCAGGTTGAGTACAGTGTGCATACTCAATTGCACACGCACGCACTAACAGATGCACACAAATTTACACACTAGCACACACATGCGTACACATACACCATGTGGTACAGTTACTCTGCTGTTCCACAGTCTTATGCCAAGCAGGTGCCAGTGAAGGTGATATTAGAGTATGCTGCATAACTCCTGGATGAAAACCACACCAGAAAGTGATGCCTCTTATTCTTTGTGGTCTCCAGCTTAGAAATTAGCAAGACACACACTCAAACATGCAAGGTCATCTTCTCGTTCTCACTGGTAGCTTTCACGTGACAAGACAAGAATATTAAGAGAAAGCTAAGAAATCTACAAATTGAGCAACTGTTATTGAAGTTGTCAATTCATGGATATTCAACATAATCATCATTTGCAGTATTTAGAGTGGCTCAAAGACTGCATTAATTTGCCCTAAAAGATGCATTTGCACTGGTTACAAATGAAACTAGCATCTTTAGCAGTAAGTGACATAATCTGATTCATATGTGCAGTAAATGCTTTTAGATTTGATGAACGACTGTAAATTGATTACTCACATTTAGCTACGACTGATGAATGAATGCAACATTTTAACTGTAATATGATGTATTCATTTTTGCGTTTATTGTTTTGAATCAGTTTTGATTTCTTTGAAAGAAAAACCTGTTATGGATATACCTGCATGTTGACTGCACAGAGTTTAACTCTGACACTGTACACTGGTACGTCAGGAGTACTCAGGTAGTCTAAAACCCCATCTTCTTTTACACCTCTTCAATTATATACAGCCTGCTGTCTAGACCTTATCACCACAACACTACGAATATTCTAATGTCCATCCCTCTGGACAACAGCAAAATAAAACCACACACCAAACAGCCATATTATCCCAGCCTGGAAGTTTACCGTCATTAAGCTCTGTCGATTCAGTCGTTGGTTGAATACGTTTCATCTGTTTCATTGATTTTCTGTCACGCAGTTGAAAATTTGTATTCCAGAAAGCTCCCCACCCTGCCATGAGAACACAGTGCAGACATGTGCATCTTCCACTGCCTACTAATGACTCCAAATACATTAGGTACATCTGACTCAAGAAAAACTGTTAAAACTTCGAACTCAAGCCATTTGCCAATTCCAATAAAAGCTTACATTAGCATTAAAACCACTGCAGCTTGGCTACGGTTTCTTCCGTTCACTGTGTAAAACCTCATCATGATTTGTTTTCCAGGCCAGTCCTGTTCTCAGATCTGCAGATAATATATATTTCATACTATAAATGTATGTATGCATTTACTACCCTTATTACCATATCAGATCCCATGTCTTCACTTCTACTGTTTTCCACTGTGGTTTTATTTTTCCCCCATGATCCTCTTCTTTTGCAAGTTCGATTCTGATCAGCAGTGGTTTTCCTGCTTGCTGATTTGTAGGATGTGGAGCATAAACAGTGTTTTTCCTAAGAATTCTCCCATGACAGGGCAGCAGAGGGAGGGGCTAGTGAGAAAGGAATGAGAAGAATAGGGAAGTGGCGATAGGGGTGATCACAGGGACACTGTTTCTTTAAGGGTATTTTTAGTATGGGAGATAGCAGTGGTCACTCGTGAGGAAAAAAGACTGGGTGGCATGAGAGACTTGTGCTGTGTTCTAGCACGATGCTGAGTGAGAAAGCGAGGAGGCAAAGCACAGACTTGCTCTCCCAGGCGACACAAAGCAGACTGCCAAGGCTTGGTAACTCTACCTGAGTGTCATGCACATTCACACAAAACCAACTTATCAGTCACTTATATTGTTGGAACACTTTTAATGCGTTCGACAATGCACTTCCGTTCCCCGCTTCATTAATAATCAAGAGCTCAAAAGAAAAAAAAATGACTGAATTTTCTCACCACTTTCCTTCTTTTAATTTAAGAATCAGTCAACAGAGTATAATAGCTCATTATACAAGCCATTATATTCCGGATCTAATTTGATAAAAACAGTAAAGCAGATCAGTTTACACCATTTCAGCCGGCCCTTTAAGCACTATTTTAGAGACAGCTTGTAAACTGTCAAACTCAATTTCACATTTAATGCTTTGAACCATTCCAGCAGTCTTTTGATCAAATTCACACAGTAGTATCGTGAGTCCATATTTTCCCCTCCTCGGGGCAGATATGTAAATTTAATGACACTGGCAAAGTGTGTGTGATCAGGTTACTGTATAGATTACACGGTGACCCTGCCAAACACACAGGCACACAGACCTAGAGACCCAGAGAGGACTGCAATACACCTTCATGCAGGTCACAGCTTCACACTGCACCGGCTCTGCTCCAAGGAAAACCATGCCGGGAAAAAATTGCTTCGCCTTCCTCAAGGGTCAACGTAACAGGTGTGTGTTCTTTTCCCAACTTACAGTAGTTTGAAAAAAGTTTGTGAGTGTATGATCGTTGTTGTTGTTGTTGTTGTTGTTATGATTCCGTAGAATTAAAGCTGAGGGGGTTAGAAACTGCCAGGCAGCACTGTGCTCCAATGTGTCGGCTTAATTAAAATGAAAGAGAGATAAGTCCGGCTTCCAAGCTCTGTTTGTTTGACTGTGTCTGTGTGTGTGAAAGCCAGATAGACAAGAGGAAGAGAGAGGATGAGATGGATGTGTGGCAGCGGAGATCGGGCTTGACCGTGCATAGAAGAATACAAATGCTCTGTAAATATCTTTCTAATGGTGTACGCCTGAGTGAGCAAAAAGGCATCCCTGTAGAAGACTGAGAGAGGAATCTGATCTACTGTCAAAGGAGACATGCCCTTATGTTTACGTTTGTGTTTGTAAAATGGAAATCAGGGTAAACTATTTTGATAGTTGGCCCTAATGGCCTCTGGGTTTCTCCTTCAGTAAATAAGTGACTCAGGGGGTCACACTGTTCACTGTTGTTATTGTGGATATGATCCCACAGTATATTTGCATATTTGTAGATATTTATAGTCCTCTTATAATTAGGGTTACTTTTACTTGAATGTTATGCTACCACTTCAAGTTCAAGTTGCCTCATTAAGTTGTAGGTCACTAGGCCAATGAGCACGTAGAGTATTTTATCTAATGCTGCTCGTCAGTGTTTTTATCTGTGAGTTTTTTTAATGAATTAATATTAAAATATATGCACGTTACCTTACATAATTTAACTACTATATCAGACTATAATGAAAGAACTCTAACTTCACAGAGGAAGTCATGTGACGATGTCAATGTGGAAAGTAAGCTTAACTCCACACGTTGTCGGTGATTGGAGGTTTGATATGGAAGCAGAGCATATGAAGATGTTCATTTGTGGTCATTTCTGCTTGGAATTATTTTGTTTTTTTGCCTAAACAGAGAAAGGCATTAAAAATCAGAAACTATTGCATCATGAGTCATTCTGTTAATGACTTAGAGTTGTGCTCATAAGTTTACATACCCTGACTGAAAGCTCATGGGACGGTCTTGGATGATCCAACATGACGATGACCCAAAACATAAGCCCAAGTCCACCTTTCATTGGCTACAACAAAAAAAAAGAGTGTCCATCACAGTTTCTTAACCTCAATATCACAGAGTTACTTTGGGGAGGAGTCAAACATGCAGCTCATGCAAGAAAACCCAAAATCTTAAAGGAACTGATGTTTTACCAAGAAGAATGGGCAGCTTTACTATCTGAAAAAAATAAAGTGTCTCATCCACAACTACCACAAAAGACTTCCATCTGTCATTGATGTTAAAGGGGCGGGGCCAATA
>JAPTYQ010000024.1:12746923-12767704 GCA_029814465.1 Ostorhinchus cyanosoma | reverse complement strand
AGAGCTGCAGCATCTGAAACCGACCACAGTGAACATTTGACAGATAAACAGAACCACAGTGCTTCAGTTTGTCATGTTTTTTATGGATTGTGATTGTCTTTGTCAACTCACCATATATATATATTTTTTAAGCAAGTTTTTTTATTTTTATCAATTACTAGAAATTTCAGGTGATCCCATTTGAATTCCAGGCGACTCCACGTGGGGTCCCGACCCCAAGGTTGAAAAACACTGAGTTAATGAGAGATTTTGCAGAAAAAGTCACTTTGTCTTCAGTTTTCTTTATTTCTGATATAATAATCCTCCACTTTAATCTGAGCTTTGATGAACATCTACATGATCAATACATTAATGTAGGAAAATACCTGATGTTCACTGAAAAACCACAAAACACGGACGATTATGTCGTAAGATTTTTTTTAATTTTATTTTGAATATGCAAAGAAACAAATAAAACAATACAAGGCAAAATAAGATAAAAACCAACAAAATAACATTCAAATACATGCAAGTCTGAATTTTGCATGGTCGAAAAGGAGTAGGAACTTATTCAATCCTACCCCTCAAGTTCTTCTACACATTTATCACAACCTTAATATAAAAATAAACCATATATTTTTCCGAATTTAAGCATTCAACTACAACTAATACATAATGCAGTAACTGTGATAAATCACTTAAGAAAACTTAAATTACAGAAAAAACAGATTTTGGAATTGCCACAAAAGTAACACTGGGTCTTCCTGATGAGTTTAGGTAGAGATGGACAGTCCAGGTAATATATTCTGCTGAACCTCCATGACTGACGACACATTTAATATTTACTAGAGCTGAAATCAGCATTTCTGCAGTTGCTCGCTCGTCCATCATCTCTAAAATAATCCCCTCATCTCTACTCACAGCCTAATCACCACAGTGACATTTCAAATAGAGGCGTGTTAACAGTCGATTGGGAAAATGTGCAACGCATCAGGCATAAGGGGACATCCTAAGGTCTTCGCAGCTCATCACACGTGACATCAAGGAAATAAATCGCCTTGTCCCCTTTAATTTCAATTTCCGTGCGTGATATATATTGTGATCACCTGTCAGATGCGGCGCCTGCGCACTAAAGTAGGAGGCGGAGTGGATGCTGATCGCTCTCTATCTGCTGCCCTGTGCCCTCCATCCCTCGGCGATCAGACAGGCACGGACAGGGGATATCCGAGGAGGTTTGGGGCGAGGATGGGGAGACACATCTGCCGTTGCTGAAGGTATCAGTTCCCTCGGTTTCAGTGGGAATACCGCGCTGCTCCGTTTGACATTGTGACCGTGGAGGGTGAAGGATGCTCGGCAGCAGGATGGGAGGAGATGAGTGGGGGACACGGCGAAAATAACAGATGGTATTTGGGAAATGCCACCGATGACAGGCTTTTACTCGGTTTTTTGTCGCTCGTTTTTGGGTGGTTTGAAATCATTCTGGGAAGTTGATTATAGATTTTTCTTTTTTTTTTGTTTTTTTAAAGAATAGAAATCTTGTCAAGGGCACATAAATAACCGATAATGGCTTTTTGCATCCGCTCTTCACCCGTGTGATCGGAGCTGCCATCACCTTGTACCCTTTGCGGACAAATGTTGTCGGGTTTAAAGTGATTGGATGTGATGCATGCCTCTTTTTCATCTCGATAAAATGCTGTGAATATATCCGATCCGCTTATCCGTCTGTGGATGAACCACTGCCACCAATGGCCTGAACATAGTAAACGTTCCATCCATGTGTTATCTATAGAAAGGCAAATCCACACCACAGAGCAGTTTTGCCCTTGATATTGTGCCTATTTCTATTTGTATACACTTCACATTTAATCAGTTTTTTTTTTGTTTGGTTGTTTTTTTTTATTTTTTTATTTTTGGACCCCTTCCCGGATGTGCCAGCGGTTTCTCCAGAGACAGATCACCAGGTTTCCTGTGTTTACTCATTCTGCAGCTGTAAAACATGTCCTGCAAGAGATTTTTCACTCTTCCACGAGGTGTCATTTTAGCGATGAATGAGAAAATACGGGTGGAGTGATTAGCAGGAAAAAGTCCAGTGTATTCATGGTGGAGGAAAGCGGTAACCGGGACTTGCGAGTCAACCTTAAATGGTCATATGAATTGGGTTTGTAGTATCCGGATGTATTGAAAGATCCTGTGCTGCACATTGGATGCTGTTGTGTTGTCTGAAGGAGGGGGGGGCTTGTATACTCTGTGATCAACGGAGCGACTCTGACCCTGTCCATGGTGCTGAAAGCAACAGTCGGAGCGGAGTAAATCAAAGTGAGGCTGAATCATTATTGGCTCTCTCTGTGTAGAGGCGACGATTGCTATGCAAATGATAATGGCTTCACTCGGGTGAATGTAAAATTTATTTATCAAGCGGTGTGGGATGTGAAAGAGGTATTTTGTTGATTTTTACAATACCTTGTAAATGTCTCTGTTGTGCAATATATGGATTATGATAAAGAAGACGGAGTATAGTGCAGAGTTAACCAAACATTATATAACACATTAAGCTGCCTTTAGTGGACCTACCATACTAGGGATTCCTTGATTAAAACCCAGCCTAAGGATCATAAAGTAACATTATAGAACCAGTGAATGAAGAACTATTATTGTTCCTGCGAATCCATCATACTTAAGCAGTGTGTGTTTATTTGTCTTTACCTGACAGTGTATTGGCTCAGACAGTACTGTAAATGTGGTTCACAAATTCTCACGCTCTCTTTCATCATCCTTCCCTCTTGTCTTGTTTCCTGCCATCTCACACTTCCTCTATCTCTCTACGCTGGTCTTCTATCTCCCTGTCTATCTCATGCATTTAGGAAGTCCGATGTAGATGCTGAGCCAGAGGAGAGCCCAGGCAGCAGCAGCAGCAGCAGCAGCAGCGGGGCTGTAAATGCCCTGTCCACAGCTCCGGCCCCCCCTCAGGCCTCTGCAGGAGAGCCAGGACAGAGAGGAGACTCCTGCTCTGACTCTGATAGTCCTGTAGATTCCAGCTCCTGTGAGGAGGAGGAGGAGGAGGAGGAGGAAGAAGAAGACGAGGAGGAGGAGGAGGACGAGGAGGAAGACCCCGCAATGTTCTCCTCTAAGTTCCTCAGTGGGGCCAACCCCCTCAGTGCTGTTTCCACTGCTGTGAATAAATTTGGTTTATTTGGAGATGATGGGGATGGGGATAAAAATCAAAAACCACCTCCCCAGCAGGGAGTGAAGCCTCCTGGAGACCAGCAGCCAGGAGGAGGCCCTGGCAAAAGTCCTCAACAACAGCAGAGACGCCAGACTTCAGGCCAGCCCCCACCTACTCAACAGAAACAAGGATCACCACAGAATGGACAAACTGGGCCTCAAAACAAGCCTGGGGGGCAGCAAGTTGCTACAAAGGCAGAAGGTAAACAACCTGGCAGCCAGATTAAAGGAGGGCCACAAAATAACCAGCCAAAGGGCCCACCGCAGCAAGGTTCACCTAAGCCTGGAGCTCAGCAGCAGAATGTGACAAAGAGTGGAGCACAGCCTGAATCCGCAAAGGGGCCACAACAGGCTCAATCTAAGACAGGGATGCAACAACAAGGTCCTACTAAGACTGATCCACAACAAAAAGAACCCATAAAGACTGGGGTGCAAGGGTCACCAAAGGCTGTGCCACAAAAATCTGGACCACAGCAAGGCTCGCCTAAAGCAGGACAGCAGCCGCAGGGGTCACCAAAAACTGGACAGCAACAGCAGGGGTCTGGTAAACTTTTACAACAACAACCACAGGGCTCACCGAAGGCTGGGCAACAGCAGCAAGGCCTCAGGACTACACCCCAGCAGTCTTCTGACAAAGGTCCTAAAGGACCTGGAACACCTGGTCAATCCAGGGCAGGATCTTCATCACCTGGAGTAACAAAAGCTGGATCTCAGTCAAAAGCAGCAGCTAAGACCCTTTGTCCAGTGTGTAATACAACAGAACTCAATACACACACCAAAGAACCACCTAATTATAAAACCTGCACACAGTGTAAGTCTGAAGTGTGCAGCTTGTGCGGTTTCAGCCCTCCAGACTCTGATGTGAGTAATATATTCATATTTTTCTAGTGTGAGCATTTATTTCTTGCATTATATTTTTATTTGAATGTGCATGTGATTCTGCTCAATCACAACATTTATTTAAAATGTAATATTTAAAGTTTTGATTAATAATTTCATTTTATTTTTTTAAATCACAGAAAATTCATAGTAGTGCAGTTCTTATTGCAGTTCCTTCATTGTGAACTTTGCTGCTTACATTTCACTCATGGACATGGTGGACTTTAATTATATTTTCACCCTAATTCTATTATTCATATATTTTGAGAATCTTCAAAAGCTTTCTTGTATTGTTGAATAAAAATCCAAAATAAGCAATGAATGAGCAAGCAATGACTCTAAACAAATGTGACATGTTCAGTAACAGCTCTAATATGCATCAAAGTGAGAAAGGACACAGCAGCTACTTTGATATTTTACTATTTTAGTTATTGTTTACATATTGAACTGAATGTTATCTTTGTCCCTGTCTTAACATTATGTCTTTATCATTGTAAATATTCATTGTTTTTCCACAGGGACGTGAGTGGCTTTGTCTTACCTGCCAGATACAGAGAGCTCAAGGAGCTGCTGAGCCATCAGGACCCCCAATGAAAAAGGCAGTTTCCCCTGCACCTGCAAAAAAAGAGATTTCAGCACCAAGTTCACCTCACAAAATGCAGCCTGACAAGGCTGAAGCAGTAAAAGGACCAGAAAGTCAAAAACAAGTTACCACACAAAAATCATCGGGAGCCCAGAAGCCAGGGTTGAGCCCTCAGCCTGGACGCAAACAAAGTAGTGGCACCGCCACTCCCCCACAGCAGTCAGGAGGTTTGTTTGGCTTTGGTGGTGCGAAAGCTGAACCTGCCAAGTCTGAAGAGTCAGTGACTGGGAAGATGTTTGGTTTTGGTTCTTCTATTTTCAGTTCTGCATCTACTTTGATAGCTTCAGCTGTTCAGGATGAACCTAAAACACCACCAGTCTCTCCAAAAATGCAACCAGCAAAAGAGACGAAAACCCCTACAGGCCAAAAGTTGGAGCAGGAGAAGAAACAAGACCAACCCCAGCAGGCAAAAGCCCATGCACCAGGACAGACCAAAGTGGACAAAGTTGAGACTCAGAAGGAAGCAACAACCTCTAATGCTCCTAAAGGTGCCCAATCCACTTGTCCACTGTGTAAGGTGGCGCTCAACGTGGGCACAAAGAACCCTCCCAACTACAACACCTGCACTGAATGCAAGAGCACTGTCTGCAATCAGTGTGGATTTAACCCAATGCCAAATGTTACAGAGGTAAGCCACTGTATGTGAGAAACTGAAATTTGACCTGAAGACTGAAACAAAAGTTTAGCAAATTTTATCACCATCATGTCCAAGATTTTCCTTTTTTTTCTCAGTGTACAGCAAATTTTATGACCAGTATTGAAATGTTCCCTTTGCTAAATAACATCTGGAAAGGTTACATGTGTGATTTTAATCATTTTGACATCAAGAAGGATGTGATTGGTTGTAGAATGCTCATCATACTTCTGAATGAAGCTCTTTGAGAGTTCCTTTCTGATGCCAGAGTGGTTGCTTAAGTAGTTTCCATGTCATTTCTTTGGAGTGCTATCCCCAGATGGTAGCACTCCTGTACATGAATAGCAGTCATCATTTTCAACATACAGTCCAATTCTTTGTACAAGCATTTTTCTTGATTTTTACATCATTATATTGCTATCGTATTTGTATTTAATTGATTCCATGTCCGTCTGACAATGTGTCAAACCCTTTAGCTAGACCAGACAGATGAGAGCTGCAGTCACATACAGTATGAAAAGAAATACAAAAATAGTGTTACACACATTCACTGTCACAATGCTGCTTCCTCAAGTAATACAGCAAAAGATTGCAAAAGACAGTTTAATTTACTTGTAAATGCAGTGTTATTCTATGGTCATACTTATAACTAAATACAATATCCTATCCTATCCTATCCTATCCTATCCTATCCTATCCTATCCTATCCTATAATAAGTCATGGCTTTTAAATTTCATGATTTGCATGATAAAGACATTCTATCGCCATAAGAGAGCTGAGTTCACACTAGTTCCCACATTAACATTTACTTTCACATATGGCCAAACACACACACAAATACACATGTAAACACACACCTAAAGGGAATCACCTTGTGGGGATACCACATACAGGGTAAATGCACATGGTATCGTGCAGGCTATCTGAAGAAACAAAGGACCTGATACTTGACTCTGTAATTCAAGGCACAATTCAAAGCTCGTAGCCTAACTGCCAAGGACACTCCAAGGCTACTTGTTCTCATGATACTGATGTGTTCTTTTCAAACTAATGGCTAAATTAGTAGTCATCAGCATTAATGCAGAACTAAAATCCTTTTGTGCATTTTGTGTGTTTCTGTTGAATGATATGTCACCACTCTGGGTTTTTACCCCAGCTCCCAAAGGGAAGGCGAGGGATATTAATTGCGGTTTGGTTTGTTTGTTAACACTTTAGCCACAAAACTATTGGTTGAATTCATACCAAATTGGGTTTATAGATTACCAGTAACCCAGAATAGATGTGATTACATTTTGGGAAAAGTAGGTCAAAGTTAAAATTTTGTATGAATTTTTAAAATCTTTTTTTCCTCCCATTTACTTATAATGGCCTGAAATTTCAAATGTCTATAAAAACGTAAATTTTATTTCAATTTACTTCAAACTTGGCACATATGTAGAGGCAATTGTTATACATCACTCTGACATAAAGCTAAGGCATATATTGTATATAACTGAAACAAAACAAAATCTTTCTTAAAGTAATCTCAACACTCTTTTGCTTCAAATGCTGACATCAGCACATGCATACCCGCTGACATCACCACGCGCCCAGACATGCTGACATCACCGTACGCACATGTATATAGACATGATTAAATCAGGACACGTCCAGATATGCTGATATCAGCACATGCATAGACATGATGACATCGGCTGAATTGATGCCAAAATAAGCTATGATACGTACGAGGTGTGGGGTTTGTTGTACCTGGCACCACTTGTTTTCTTACTGTTTTATTTTTTTTTATTTAAAAAAAAATTGAAATCATAAAATATTTACATTATTTTTCTTTTTTCCTTTCAAGGGGAAGGAATGGCTTTGTCTAAACTGCCAGGTAAAACGTGCTTCTGGAGGATTTGAACCACAAAGTGAGACATCTTTGGCCAGTTCGTCTGTAAAAAAGACCACCCCAGCACAACCCACACCGCAAAAGACTTCTGCACCAGGCTCCCCTCAGAGGAAAGCACAGCCATCTAAGGTTGAAGCAACTAAGGGACCAGACCGAGACAGTCATAAAGAGACCAGCCCTGCTACTACCCAGAAAAAGCCTCAGGAGAGCCAAATGACAGGTCCCCATAAACAGCCGGACCAGACAAATCAGACAGCACAAAGCCAAAGAAATGCCACTCCAGCGTCACAGCAAGAGACGGGAGGCTTCTTTGGTTTTGGTGGTTCTAAAACTCAGGCTGAAGCTGCAAAGCCAGCAGAGTCGGTGACAGGGAAGATGTTTGGCTTCGGATCATCATTCCTCAGTTCTGCCTCCACTTTCATCGGTGCTCAGGAAGAGCCCAAAGTTACACCACCGGTTTCTCCCAAAATGTCTGCTGCAAAAGACTCCAAATCCCCCACTGCCAAGAAACCAGAGCAAGAGAAGAAACCTGAGCAACCCCAACAAACCAAGGGACTTCCATCAGTACAGCCAAAAATCAGCAAACCTCCATCAGAGCCACCACAGAAAGGATCAGCTTCTCCTGTTGTTTCTAAAACAGGCCAACATGTCTGTCCTCTATGTAAACTGGAACTCAATATTGGCTCTAAAGATCCTCCAAACTACAGTACTTGTACTGAGTGCAAAAATGTTGTCTGTAACCAATGTGGATTTAACCCCATGCCAAATGTTAAAGAGGTAAGAAAAATCTGCAAATGGCAAATTAAGTTATTGTGAAACATTTTTTTTCCTATTACATTATCTTATTGATTATAGTATATATTGTTAGACATAAACACACTCTGCTTTATATTACAATACTGATCAGTGTGGTCTGATCTGTTTGTTCTGAACAGGTGAAGGAGTGGTTGTGCCTCAACTGCCAGATGCAGAGAGCACTGGGAGCATCTGAACCTCCAGGAACTCCTATGATGAAACAACAGGCCTCGTCAAATAAAGCCTCAGCACCTGTTAATGCTGTAAAAACAGAAACTCCACCACAAGATAAAACACAAAAGAAAGACAATTCAGCACCTTCTGAATCTCAACTAAAGGGAGGCTCCACACCAGCCTCCCCCAAGAATAAGCCATTAACACCAGGGCAGCAACAGGCAAAGGCTGAAGTTCCTAAAGGACCAGAATATCAGAAGCAGCCTAGTCCAGCTCCAGGACAGAAAACACCTCAAGAGATTCGGAAGACAACTCCTCAGAAACCACTAGAGCAGACAGGTCCTGCTAGAAGAAAGAGTTCTACTGCTTCAGGAACACAAGAGGAATCAGGAGGGCTCTTTGGATTTGGTGGTTCTAAAACTCAGCCTGAAGCCACAAAGCCTGCTGAATCATTAGGTGGGAAGATGTTTGGATTTGGTTCTTCCATATTTAGTTCTGCATCCACTTTAATTAACTCAGCTGTCCAAGATGAATCCAAAAAAACACCACCAGTGTCTCCCAAAATGCCTGCTGCCAAGTCAACCACATCACCTGTTGCTCAGAAAAAAGACCAAGAGAAGAAGCAAGTTCAACAACCAGTTGCATCTCCACTTCTCCAAGCCAAATCAGAAAAAGCTCCATCACAGCCTCCAAAGGACAAAACTGCTTCCCCAGCTGCTCCCAAGCCACGCCAGTCTACATGTCCACTCTGCAAGGTGGAACTAAATTTTGGCTCTAAGGATCCTCCAAACTATAACACCTGCACTGAATGCAAAGAAACAGTCTGCAACCAGTGTGGATTTAATCCAATGCCAAATGTGTCTGAGGTAATACAATCAAATCACATAAATGTCTCAAATTTTATTTAATGAAGTAATAAATGTTGAGTTTTAATTTTATGCATTTTCTCATTTCAGGTGAAAGAATGGTTATGTCTGAACTGTCAAATGCAAAGAGCTCTTGGTGCATCTGAGCCTCAAGAACCTCCTATGAAATCACAAAATGCTAAAAAGACGGCCAACAAGACTTCTCCAGCTACTACACAACAACAGACTACAGCTCCAACTGTTGAAAGCTTAAAAACTGAAACATCAAAAACAGGGGCACCTCCAAAACCAGAAACTCCTGCACCAGATACACTGAAACAGAAAGAGAATTCCTCACCAAGTTTAATGAAGAAAACACCATCTAAAACAGCAACCACAGATGGTAAAGATTCAGAGATTAATGTACCAGCTAGCCAAACTTCTAATCAGATGACTCCTCAGGATATCCAAAAGACATCAGGGTCTCAGAAACCAACTGCCCAAGCAAGTCAGCCCAGTCTAAAACAGAGCAAAGTTACCCCAGATACAGAGCAGGAGTCAGCCAAACCCCTTGGGTCAAGTGGACCTAAAACAGCACCTGATTCTTCAAAAACAACAGAGTCTGTGACTGGGAAGATGTTTGGCTTTGGTTCCTCCATATTCAGCTCTGCATCGACCTTGATAACATCTGCAGTTCAAGAGGAATCACGTACGACACCACCAGGTTCTCGAAAGATGTCTGCACCAGCACAAGTCTCCCCTAAGATGACCCCTGTTCCCAAAGCCTCCCCAAAAAGTACACCAACAGTTTCACCCAAGATGTCACCAGCAAGAGAGCCCAAAACTACTCCAAAACCAGAGCCGGAAAAGAAACCAATCCAATCACAAGAGGGGAAAGAAAAGAAAGCTCCATCACAGCCAGAAAAGACTCCTCCCATTGTAGGCAAAACATCTTGTCCATTATGCAATGACAAGCTCAACATCAACTCCAAAGACCCTCCCAACTACAACACCTGTACTGAGTGCAAGACCATTGTTTGTAATCAATGTGGATTTAATCCCATGCCTATGGGTGAGGTAAGTGAAAAAAGCTGTCTCAGTAAGAAAAGAGATTGTCTCTTTGCTTACTGTACAGATGCATTTTAGTTTTGAATAAGCTGCTCCTCCAAATGATTGGGTTCATTTACAAGTAATGCAAAAGCAAAACTAAACTAAACCTCTGCTGTATTTACATTTTAGGTTAAAGAGTGGCTCTGTCTTAACTGCCAAATGAAGAGAGCAGTGGCAGCATCTGAGCCTCCAGGGCCTCCAACACTGAAGTCCCAGACATCACCTAAAAAAGTTCCTACTCCTGCTGCGGTCCAGAAGACAGATTCTGCCAAACCAGCTACACCTCAACAGGGCACTCCAGAGTCTGCTTTACAAAAGAAGGAAACCCCACAATCACCTCAGAGGAAAAAGTCTGTTTCATCTGTGCAACAGAGCAGTCCCACGCCAGATCATAAAACAATACAGCAGATACCTCAGAAAACTCCCGATCCTGGAGGTCAACCTGCACGGAAGCCGAGTAATGCATCTGCAGGTACACAGCAAGAATCTGGAGGCTTCTTTGGGTTTGGTGGTCCTAAACCCCAGATGGATACCGCAAAGCCAGCAGAGTCAGTTTCTGGGAAAATGTTTGGTTTTGGTTCATCTATTTTCAGCTCTGCCTCCACTTTAATTACCTCAGCTGTTCAGGACCAGCCAAAAACAACTCCTCCAGTTTCCCCAAAAATGTCTCCTGCAAAAGAGATGAAATCCCCAGCTACCCAGAAAGCAGAGCAGCAGAAGAAACCAGAAGCAGCCCAGCAGACAAAGACCCCTCCATCAGGACAGGCCAAAGTGGACAAAACACCTTTGGAGCCAACAAAGACACAGGCAGCTTCTCAAGCAGTTGTCAAACCAGGCCTGTCCACCTGTCCACTTTGCAAGACTGGACTAAACATAAATTCAAAGGATCCACCCAACTACAACACCTGCACAGAATGCAAGAACACTGTGTGTAACCAGTGTGGATTTAATCCTATTCCAAATGAAACAACGGTAAGTCTAAAGAGAACATTTTTTATTACAGCTGTTCAAATAATGTATATATCTAAACTGTTTATTTGAATGCCTCCTTTCCTGGCTCTTGTTTTGAAACTGATTCAGTCTTTTCATGAGTTAAAAAAAAAAAATTATTTATTCCCACTGTATAGGTAAATATAAAACACTTGGTTCCTGTGAAAACCTTGCAAAAATAATCATAATCTTTCATCATTTTTAGGTCAAAGAGTGGTTGTGTCTTACCTGCCAGATGCAGCGGGCACTAGGAGCGACACAGGGTCCAGGAGCTCCTTCTGTTAACCCTCAAATACCTGAAAAAGCCCCAAAGAAAGATATCATAAGCTCAGCTACACCCGAAAAGAAAGACTTGTCAGCATCACATTTGGATCAGAAGAAACCTTTGACCACAGTAGAGCAACCAGCTCAAAAGACAGAAGGTCAGAAACAGCCCAGCCCAGTTCCTTCTCAGAAAATATCACAAGAGCCTGGCCTTAACAAATCACCAGACCAGATGAGGCAAACTGGAGCTAAGCAGAGTAAACCACAGACACAGCCAGACTCAGGGGGGATCTTTGGCTTTGGTGGTGGTAAAAAGCCTGATACTGCAAAAGCAGATGAACCAGTGACTGGGAAAATGTTTGGTTTTGGTTCATCCCTTTTCAGTTCTGCATCTACTTTGATTACCTCTGCTGTTCAGGACCAGAATAAGACAACTCCACCAGTTTCTCCCAAGATGTCTCCAGCTAAGGAAAGGAAATCACCAGCTACCCAGAAGAAAGAACAAGACAAGAAACCAGAACAACCTCAGCAGACCAAGACTCCCCCAGTGGCAAAAATGGACCAAGCTTCTTCAGAACCTGCAAAGGCTAAAGTGGTTTCTCAAGAAGCTGTTAAACCAGGGCAATCTACTTGTCCACTCTGTAAGGTTGATCTCAACATGGGCTCCAAGGATCCACCTAATTACAGCATTTGCACAGAATGCAAGAACACTGTCTGTAACCAGTGTGGATTTAACTCCCTGCCAAATGTGTCTGAAGTGAGTTTAATTCACTCAATAACAGCCTAATAATGAATTTGATATCACACATCCTCTACAACATTATAGAAGTACATATTTTTCATGAAATAGCAGTCAGTTATTATGCAAATGTGTATACTAACAATAATGTCATTTTTTTTATAGAAATCGGAGTGGTTGTGTCTGACATGTCAGATGCAAAGAGCTCTCAAAGCATCAGAAGCAGTGCAGCCACCACCGATGAAACCTCTAGCATCACCCAACAAAGTTCCAACACCTGCTACTGCCCTAAAAGACACCAGTGCAAATCAAAAGAAAGATATTACCGCTGTCCAAAAAGCAGAACTACCAGACAAAAACAAGGACATCTTACTGCAAAAGACAGAGGAAACAGATGTAACCCAAACATCAACTTCTTCCTCAGTTCCTGCACCAGACACCACAACCTCTGTTTCAGCCCCGGTGAAAAAGGATATAAGTGGTTCAGTATCTACCAAAGAGGTTCCAACTGCAGAGGCTACAAAGAAAGCAGTTAGTGCTTCGCCTACACCCCCTCTTGAAACAGGTAATGAAACCTCTCTTCAGAAGAAAAAGGATCAAACTCCCCCAAGCTCCCCTGCATTAAAGAATGTACCAGAAAAGAAAGAGAAAATAGTAGTTCAGAAATTAGCTGACCAACAAGTAAAATCTTCAGATGAGGTCCAGGCACAACAAGCCCTCAGCAAGGACTCAAATCTTGACACTTCAACTGCAGCAGCTCCAGCAGCACATCCAACTAATAAGGACTCAGGAGGTTTCTTTGGATTTGGTAGTCCTAAATCTCAACGTGCTGCATCAAAAACCACTGAAGCAGTAACTGGGAAAATGCTGGGATTTGGCTCGTCTATTTTTAGCTCAGCATCTACTTTGATAACATCTGCAGTGAAAGAAGAGTCACGCACAACACCGCCAAGTTCCCGCAAAATGTCTGCCCCACCACAAGTGTCAGGCAAGACGTCAGTATCACAAGTTTCTCCAAAGTCAAGCCCCCCAGTTTCTCCAAAATCTTCAGCAAAGGACTCCAAACAGGCTGCTGCTCCGAAACCACAAGTGGAAAAGATTCAAGATCAACTCCAGAAGGCCAAGGAAAAAGAAGGTCCACCAGAGCCTGCAAAAACAGAATCATCTGAAGTGCCCTCCAAAGTTGGCCAGTCTGCTTGTCCACTCTGTAAAGTGGAACTTAACTTGGGCTCCAAAAATGCACCCAACTACAACACCTGCACTGAATGCAAAACTACTGTCTGCAACAAATGTGGATTCAGTCCAATGCCAAATGTATCAGAGGTAATTTAAAATATGCAAGTACAGTCCAATAAATTAGATAATTTAGTTCAGATTTTGTAACTTAAAATATTGCACTGTTTGTAGACTGTTTTAATGGAACTATTATTTTTTCTTTTTAGTCTATCATGTCCTTTCCCAGATCCAAATGATGTATTCAGAAGTTTATTAAACAGCTAAGAATGTTATTCCATGTTTTTGTTTTATAGGTAAAGGAATGGCTTTGTCTGAACTGCCAGATGCAAAGAGCACTTGGAGCTTCTGAACCTCCTGGCCTTCCCATGATGAAACCCCAACCACCAACAACCAAAGAGGTCCCTGTCACCACACAGAAAAAAGATACCCCATCATCAGCTTCCAAGGAAGATGTTCCCAAACCAGTCATACCCACAAAGGAGCCCGTTGACGCTGTTAAAGAAATCAAATCACCTGCCGTTGGTGCACCAACCAAGGAGGTTACACCAGTAGCTCCTTTGCCTGAGAAAACGGTTTCATCTACCATTTCTAAGACTGATGTTTCTCAGCCTTCAGTAAAGCCTTCTGAAGATACAACCAAGACACATCCTGGAACACCCCCACAGCCTCCCAAAGCTGAGATTTCTGCTACTCAGTCTACTCCTCCACAAGGCCCAGTGGTAGAAAAGCCAACTCCACAACTGCCTCCAAAAGCTGAGGTCTCTGCTACTAAAAGTGCTGCTCCACCAGGCCCCGAAGCAGGAAAGCAACTGCCACAGCAGCCTCCAAAAGCTGAGGCTTCTGTTGCTAAAAGTGCTGCTCCGCCAGGCCCCGAAGCAGGAAAGCAACTGCCACAGCAGCCTCCAAAAGTTGAGGCTTCTGTTGCTAAAAGTGCTCCTCCACCAGGCCCAGATGCAGGAAAGCAACAGCCACAGCAGCCTCCCAGAACTGAGACTCCTCCAGGTAAACCTGTACCTGCACCAGCTCCAGCTCCAGCTGCCCAGCAGCATGTTGGTACACCAGCAACAGTAAAACCTTCTCCAACTGCAAAGCCAGATGTCAAAGAAGGTCTTGCAAGGCAGGAAGTTGCAAAAACACCCCCACAACAACGTTCAAAATCGCCAGCCCCTCAAGCAAAAGCAGCAGCACCACCAGCCCAACCTGCAAAGCAAGAGTCAGGTGGCTTTTTTGGTTTTGGTGGTCCTAAAACACCACCTACAGCTCCAAAGTCAGCAGTTACTGGGAAGATGTTTGGCTTTGGGTCATCTTTCCTGAGCTCTGCATCCAATTTAATAACCTCAGCTGTCCAGGATGAACCTAAAACAACACCACCATCACCTCGTAAAATGTCCACCACAGCCCCCATTTCTCCAAAACCTACACCACCAGCCTCTCCTAAAACAGTCCCTCCAAAGGACACCAAGCCACCTACAGTTCAAAAAGAGGTGAAGAAACCAGAGGAACAACAACAAAAGGCACCCCCAGCCACACAGGCCAAAGTGGATAAAGTTCCAGCAGGACCCAACAAGGCACCAGTTGAGACCCAAGGTGTTACAAAAGCAGATAAGGCCACTTGTCCACTCTGTAAGGTGGAACTGAACATAGACTCCAGTGACTCTCCCAACTACGACACATGCACAGAGTGCAAGACTACTGTTTGCAAACAGTGTGGATTTAATCCAATGCCCAATGTCACAGAGGTAAATCTGAGCATCAGTAAATATTAGATTTTAATAATAGAGAATGAAGGAAAATTTGAAATGATTAACTGATTATGGCCCAGACAGTGGCAATTGATTAAGGGTGACATATTAATTGTTATGGGATTAATCCATTAGAGTAAATTTGATGTTTTAGCCTTTTAGAATGTTCAGTGTCACATATGGGTGATGTAGCCGAAACTATTTTAACACCATGTAGTGAATTTGGCTGAAAAACAGTCTTGGCATGCATTTAATTTCTAAACTAAATATATAGCAAACATTACTTTTTGGTCCATTCACTAAATTTATAGTGCAGACCCACTATAGGATTGTGTCAATTGTTACAGTGTGTTACAATAGACAATAGTGCAGTTTATGTAAATTATTGATGAAAGCACATTATGCTCAATATTCTATATTTGTTGACACTGTATAAAACCAGTCTCTTTTATTCATTTCTTTTTTCCTTTTTAAAAAAAAAAAAATTAACTTACATGACCTTTACATTCACTTGTACTGTTTTTGTTTGTTTTTTTCGCAGGTGAAAGAATGGCTTTGTTTGAACTGCCAGATGCAGAGGGCCTTAGGAGCTTCTGAACCAACTGGACACCCTGCAATGAAACCACAGCCACTGACCACAGAAAAGAAGGATATGCCTTCAATCCAGAGGGATAAGTCTGCAGATTTACCAGTGAAAAAAGAGATCATTCAACCATCTCCACTCAGCAAAGAAACCTCAAAGGCTGAAGCATCTGTTCCAGCTGCAGTACAAGAGGTAGTTACACCTCGCAAGGACTCTATAAAGAAGACACAGGATCTTAAAGGTGCTGAACAAGGAAAAGCCATGGATATAGCTGGCCAGCAACAGCCTGTTGGAAAACCATCTGCAGTAAAGCCTTCTCCAACTGCAAAGCCAGATGTCAAAGAAGGTCTTGGAAAACAGGAAGCTGCAAAAACACCTCCTCAACAGCGCTCAAAATCTCCAACTCCTCAAGCCAAAGCACCAGTATCACCAGCTCAACCTGCCAAACAGGAGTCAGGAGGCTTCTTTGGCTTTGGTGGTCCTAAAACACCACCTACTGCTCCTAAAACACCACCTACAGCTCCAAAGGCTGCTGAGTCTGTGACTGGGAAGATGTTTGGCTTTGGTTCCTCATTCCTCAGTTCTGCATCTACACTGATCACCTCAGCTGTTCAGGATGAACCTAAAACTACACCGCCAGTTTCTCCTAAAATGTCTCCTGCCAGGGAAGCCAAGTCACCCGTTGCCCCGAAATCAGAACCACCTAAACAAACCAAGCCTCCTCCATCAGTACAACCCAAAGTGGAGAAAGGTCCATCAGAGCCTCCAAAAGCAACAGCAGTGACTAAAGACACCACAAAAGAAAGTCTCTCAACCTGTCCACTCTGTAAGGTTGAGCTTAATATGGGCTCCAAGGATCCTCCAAACTACAATACATGTACGGAATGCAAGAACGCTGTCTGCAACCTCTGTGGATTTAACCCCATGCCTCACACAGGAGCGGTGAGTGAAAATAATGATTATATAATTATAATGATCATTCTAATACATTTTACAACATTCTGTTTAGGTCTATATTGGAAAATTGAGGTTATCCTTGCTATGGAATTTCTGTTTTGTGGCTGTTTGTTACCTTGTCAGCAGAATTATGTGTACGCTGCTATTTAAATTGTTATAAAACCTGGAGGAAGGAAAGGGCAAGGGCCAAGGAAGATTTTATGGAGTGCATTAACAAACTGACAATTGACAGAGTAGATCCTGGAAGTTGTTTTTTTTTTTTTCTAACATTGTATCTTAGTGCAGAGACGGGCTCTAATGAGTTTCTTTCTAAGTTTTTATTGGCCTGTTATTTTGGTATGGAAAACAAAGTTGCCATAAATTGGTGTTATTTGCTTTGCTGGATTGTGATGATATTAATAGCTTTGAATTATAAGTATAATGAGCAGCAAAACATCGGAAAGGCCACTTAACAGATAAGCACATACAACTTCATTAGGATTAACTCTGTTGTGCATTTTAAATTGGGCTCAAGTACAAGAAAAACACATCAGAAACAAATAAAGGAACATCTAGTGGATCTTAAAAAAAAAAAAATAGCCATTTAAAGACATGTTAGTTTTAAAAGTGTGAGGGCCTTTAGATAACACATTATGTCTGTTTTCCTTCTTGTGGCTTGTGATTGGCACTAATGTCTCGTCTTATTGGACATGTTCACTGTCTGTAAATCATTGTTGTGCAGCATGAGTCTGGTAATGGTGAATGAAAGAGGGTGGCCTTGTAGAAAAAATGAGGAGAGTTTGCCTGAAACAGTTTTCAGACGGTTTATTTTCAGCATTGATTTGTGTGTAGTTGACTGATTTAATTGTTGACCTACTAAGATCTTGAGTAAAATCAAGGACAAAACCAAATACAGACTACCTGATGGTCGACTGTGGATATCCCTCCACTAGAGTGACTCGGGTTATTACGTAACAGCTCATGAGAAGAGTACTTCAGCAGACCAGCCTCAGTGAAAATGTATTAGAGTGATTGAAGGTTGTGCAACAGCATTAGTGAGATGGGATCTGCTGCCATAGCAGACCAGTAGCCAGGGAATCTCCAGCCCCCGTGAGAGATCTGAGATGGCAAAGCCCTGTGATATGCCAATAAGTAGAGGTGAAACGGATTTAGTCCATCATAACACGGTGCAGTACATTAGACCAGCAGACATTTCCTTTCAGGCCATCTGCTCTTTCACAGATCAGTGGCTCCATGTAATTCAGCAATTCCACATTTATTATACGTGGGTGACTGCAGTACACATTCACGTACCTGCTGCGACTCACCCACACAAATATGGACTACTGTTGAAAGCAGGGTCGTGTACCCATGACTTTTTATATCCTTTACATTAGATACCTTTATGATTTCTCTATTTTTTCCTCTTGGTAACAGGTCTCCTCTCACCTGTGTGGGAATGGAGTTGTTTCTTTTTCAGACCCATCTAGAAAATTTCAACTCTAAAATTTCATAACAAATAACACAAAAAAAATGCCGTGATTGTTTTTTTTTTAATCTTTGGTGATTGTGCCTCATAATTTGAAATTGTATAAACAGAAATCTAAATACATATTTATACTTTTATATTGACTGAACAAGTAACATTTTATTTGGATGCTGTTGACTCTTAATAAGAGCCAAATGTATTTATATAGTGAGTGAGTGAGTGAGTGAGTGAGTGAGTGAGTGAGTGAGTGAGTGAGTGAGTGAGTGAGTGAGTGAGTGAGTGAAGGGCAGTATGATAATTCTTCTGTCATTGTTCATGCATGTTTGATTTCACAGAAACAGATTAACCGCACTCTGAACTCAAATGGCACATTATTGTAGAGAAACAACACTGGCAGAGATAGGCCTCTTATGTAATTGACACTTCTCATGTTTTTCAGACACCAGAGTAGATGAAGAGCCAAGGGTTATAAGTTGGATGGGGGAAGGGACAAGGATGGCTGCTGCTGTGTGTACAACATAGATTAGTTCCTCCTAATAGCTTGGGAAAACAGAAATAGCTTGGCCTTGACACAACTGGATAGGATGAGCTACCATACTTACTGCTGTCTGAAGGCCTGCTTTATCCACAGGGAATGAGGCTGTCAATTCTCTTCCATGAAAGCATCTGAGTTTTGAAGTAGGAAGGTAGAAATGCTTCCTTTACAATATAAAAAAGACTTCCATTTGAAAGAAAAGCAGGCCACTTCAGGCAAAGTGAGTGCTAGCGGCAAGACTATCCATTCTTCCGTATGCTTGTTCTGCTTCAACTGATGCCATCAAAAGCCTGACTGTTGCCTTATAACTAGGACACATGGAAGTTGAGCTTTGCCAGCATGTCTGTGTGACAGGGCAGTATGACAGATAGTTCCTCTATGTAACCACATGGCTAAAAATCTCACTTTAAACACAAGTTAAGTGTTTAGTGCTGCCTTTGGCTTATATTCTGTTTTGGAGCTTTACTTTGTTGTGAGATTAATCTTCTGTTTCTACTTGCAAAAAAGCTGGTAAGAGAATGAAAAAGGCATTTTTTCAAAACTTGTCCAATTCAAGACAAAGGTTTTGGGTGCATATCATCACAACTGCAATGTGTAGCTTTTGAAGTCTTGCAGCTGACAACAATTTTGTCTTTGTCATAAGGGAACTTAGATCTGTGTAGTATCAGAGATGTTTTTTTTGTTGTTGAATTCCTGAAAACTACAGGATGCTGGCCCCACAATAAGGATGAGACCCCCTTTGGTGCACCTAGTGACAGTATTAATAATAGTCACACTAAGGGGGACCAGCATAGCATACATACCTGCAGCATCCCCACTGTTTCTCCACAGTCTGTTTTGGAAGGTACCATAGCTGATGCTAATTCTGAGAAAAGTCATGCTGGGACTTGATGCGGCATTAAAAGCACACTGAAAATAGTGAAACAAATATTGTTGTATCCATTTACTGCCACAACTCTCATTCTCTGTGCCGATTATTTTGTTACTCTATTTGGGGTTAGTATAGAGTAAATTTGATCCCTCATGACATTTCAAAGGGCGTCACACTTATCCCTCAAGCTGCAATGATTTCCCTGGGAATGAGAAAGTGATCCGTGTTGCTATTTTAATACATGCAATGGTTTTCTGTCAGACAAGATGAAATAGGACCTCCCCTAAGAAGTTTGGCTTCATTATTGCACATCCTTGTGTCTTTGTTTTCTATCTGTGACACACCCTGTCTTCCAACCCGGACTTTACATTTAACCTAGCCATCATGGAGTTTGCAGATGTGCCATTTGTCAGATTAGAAAAAGCAGGGGGTGTCTTTCCCTGTCTTTAGAATGAAGCACTCTGCTTATTACAGATTAGTAGGTCAACATTCCCTATTATCAGAGGGCTTGATTTATGAGGAGTTCTGCACTGTGGGGGCTGCTGAAAGCCAAGTATATTAGCCAGCTACAGTTTGCGCCAAAGGCATTTGCCAGAAAATCAATAAGAACCTTACTAGCTGCAGAATCAACAGCAGGAAGGCACTGAGTAGAAGCTGTGAAATAGTAATGTAGTCCACAGCCAAAAGGCCGTTCCCTCGGTGTCCCTATCAGAAAATGTAAATAGGAAAAGTTGTGCCTCTTGGATGTGAGAGGCCCACATTAAACTGGTGACATTTAAAACTGTAGTATACTCATTTTTGCTTGAAAATAAAACGTTTTTAAGCAGAATATATTTGGTTGGTGTTATAGTAAAAGAAAAGGACAAAACAATTACATAAACTAGCCTAGGGATACAGATTAGGATGTTTGTTTTAGAGTAAAGAAAGGGACTTCTGCTTCATCTAACCTACCCCGTGTTTTCTTATCTTAAATGCCAATATAACTATTTTTTTTTTACCAACTTTTACTTTACAACAGCCTTATTTATGAAAATCAGTAGTGACAACATGAACCTTAACCTCAGTTTTGACACATAGTTTTAACTCAAAACTCTTGCTAAAAAATTAGACATAATGTATCGGCTTGTACAAAAAAGTGATAAACTGGTATTTTATTCACACATTAGCATAGTGTAGAAATGTAATAATTTGTTAAAGTAGGTTGACATTTATTTCGACGTTTT
>JAPTYQ010000024.1:12709741-12744382 GCA_029814465.1 Ostorhinchus cyanosoma | reverse complement strand
CCTCTGAACGTCCAAATGGGTCATATCTGATGACCATGAAAAGACGACAAACTGCATTTTACACCAGTTATTTACATGGATTGATAGAGTTAGCGGTTCAGAAATTATTAAACATTTTAGCTCAGTGGATGGTTTCGGTCGGCGGTGCCTCTTTGGGTCTTTATGGGTGAAGCAAAGAATCCACTGGTGTCATTCCCAAAACTTTAGGCCACAACTGTACAGTTTCCCTTTGTCGTCATCACCTTAATGAGTTTCATCATCTCAACTTAAAGGCATCGTAAGAGTAAACATGGCTATTAGCTGATTTATTAGATATTAGTTTGCCATGAAATATAAAATTATTATCTTTATTTGCATGACTCTCACCATCTATGTGTCAGATATGTTATACTGGTTAAATGAATGAATGTTTGGATTATGGTTGGTAGCAGCACCTGGAGGGATGAGGGTAAGGGTTACATTTAAACTGCAGGAGAGAGAATAGATGTGACTGGCAGAAATACTCAGGGATGCATGGTCATGGCTCAGCAGCCATATGTGAATGCTGCTCTTTGATCTTCAGCGGTATTCTCTCTTAGCTCCTTTCAAGCTTGTCTTGTTAAAGGGAAGCATAAATACAATGATGAATAGGCAACAATGTGAAATATAAAAAAAATGTTTAGTAGTTTTTTTTCTGGCTGTCTTAAAAGTCTGCTTATAGTGGATATCTGTGTTACACTGGGGGTTAAATGTGCTAAATCTTATATACTTTAATAAGATAAATTGGAAATCAAATTACAAGAAAGCCTGGCAATGTTTCAGTGTATAAGATAAAGTGTTATTACACAGATATATTGGTTTACGTACATTTATACACTAGATTTATGAATCCTCCACTTGCAAGAACGTGAAAAGTGAATGTATTGTAAAGTGTGTAGACAGTGTTTTAAAGTAGATCTGGTAGCTCTGAAACAAACTTTTCTTTTGGAGTAAAAACAATTCTGTTATTAATTCTTAGAATTTCACATTTTGACCATAAACTGTATTTTGGAAACTATACTTCCTCTACACATCACTACTGTACATTTATTCTAGAAATACGTTACTTGCAAATCACTTAAGGATATCTAATTTACTACCACCTAAATACTGCTGAAGGTAAATGTTTATATAGTGGTTATGCTTTCATATATTTAATTGATGATGCAAACAAATATAACTTCATTAAAATATTGTCTCAGGAGTTTTTTTTTTTATAGTTGGTCTGGTTTTTACATGTAATCATACTTCATCTAAAATGAACTACTGACTTTTACTTTCATTTTGGTTCACATTTTAGTTTGACAACACATGTTAAAACTGCATGATTTCCCCTATAGTATAATTGATTTTTGGAAGTATTTGTCCGTACAGTGCAGTCATAAGTCATTCTGTTTTTCAGTGATGATTGCATTGATGCATACAGTATATGCTGCCCCTGATAGGGCCATTGTGCTGAGTCTACAAGACAATCACAGAACAGAGAAGGAGCAGCTGGAGTTTCTAAATTGTGTTTTCTCCTCTGATGGCCTCAGTAGTGATATGATTTCTCTAATTAACATAATTATGCAAAAGGGGCACTTTTGTTGGAGCTGTGATTAAATCCTGCAAGTGGAGGGATGTTGAGGAGTTGTGTCATTGATAGATGTTGAAGAGAGAATATTTGACTTACAATGACCCCCTTTGTTTCATTAAATATAAATAATAAATCATTGATTTATGAGCTTTTCTTTAGTCAAAGAACTGCAAAGGGTGCAAGTATCAATCTTCTTCTATAGTAAGTCATTCAGTGAGGCTGAACATGTTTCAAAACTCATAAAGTGGGGGTTTGAATTATTAAATAGTTTATACCATTATCAGCATCATGCATGATGACAATAAGGCTTTTTTTCTTTCTGTTATGGATAAAGGTGATTATCATGTCCTTAAGCCACTGCTCTATGAATAAAAGCATCTCACTATCAGTGGGCATCAGATTTCTTTTATATTTGACTTATATCTTATTATCTACAGATTCATCAGGCTGCTTAAATGAATATCTTTAGCTGCCGTCCTGTTTTCTCTGAATACATCCTAATCAGTGAAACATTTGCATTAATGCAAAACTTGCAAGTCTTAAACAGTTTGCTGCACTCAGTTTCAGGACTGCGTGTCAGCATTTACCTTATACTCTTACATGTGTTGTGCTTGCAGTACAACTATATTTAAGCAAAAATTTCTCTCAACTCTTTGAAGTTCAATGATAATAGTTCCGCCAATTACATTTCAGAATGGCAGTGACACAGGATATGAATATGCTTCTCTTAGATTTGTCTTTGTGTTCACTGTTGTCTGTTGTGTGGAGTATTTGTGTGGATTGTAAAAGCTAACCCAGGTTATGACATGAGGTAGATTACATCACTCAGAAAGATCAACTCAGCATGTGTGTCCATGAGCTAAGGCATTAATTGAGTGGGTGCACGCAGAGTGACATCCACATACTTGTCCTGTTTAAGCACTTTATGAATATGTGTCCATCTGTCCATTGTGGTTTTATAATCAAGATCTACTGTACCTGATTTAGTACTTTATTGCAAGGATGAAGTAATTAAAGTCTAATGGTGTTTCACAAACAGGATGTGTGAGCGATGTAATCTCCTCCTCTGTTCTGTGTATCGGAACTGCTCTCTCTGGCTCTGCAGAGGCAGGCGCATTGCTGTGATTTGGTCTGCTGCTACACACACACAGATTGCCTTTCTCTGCTCCTTAAATGTTCATTAATAGGGCTTTGATGTGATAAGGAGTGTACCTTCAGAGGATTAAATTTCAAAAGTAATAGCATTGCTTATAAGATGTGATTAGTTCTTGTGCAAGGTAAGCATTTTTTAATGCTATTTTGTGGCGATGGTTCTAATGCAATAACAGCGACAGTGTTATTATCTTTAATAATTGTAATAATATTTTTTTAAGAAATGCTTTGGTTTTTGAATTGTGGAGTAACTATAGTCTTTGTCGGAAATTGAATTTATGTTACTTCTGCTGCTATGGAATTACTCAGCATAAGAGACAGTTTTTGTTGTACAAGGGAGTTATCAATAACAAGTCAAGATGTATTAAGTAGTAAAAAAAAATTGGACAAGTACAAAATTGGAAATATAAGACAAATGTGAGTCAATGTGAGGTTGTATTTCTGTTTTTCACTGCAATGCATACCCTGTTGTCTTGACACAGGTACTCTGCAGCAACCACATTTAGTAACTTTAAAGACAATAAATGTAACATGATATTTTGTTGAAATATAGGTAATATAGGGTGCTTTTTCATACTATCTGATACTTTGTACGGCACAAATCCTTTTTGTTCTTAGTTTAAAAAAAACATGTTGATCATGTCTTTTTTTTTACACGAAGGAATAGAAATTGAATCATACTGAGTTAATGTCTTCTGTACTTTATTTTACTTGCTTTGTTCAAATTTGTTGTTTGGTGCAATCTGGAAGGCCTTATATACAAATAGATGAAACCCTCAGGTGGAACATTCAATTTGCAAACATTGACTTGTGAGCATTGTTAACTGTGAGAATAGTTGTCTGTTCAGTTCAGCTCAATGTCAACATCTCACGCTAGTCTCCATCCTGGACTTGTTTACTGTTAGTTTGTAGCAACAAGGAGTCTAAAGGGACCCTTGACACCTTTACCAAACAGAGGCAGCACTGGTAGTTTATTAACGTGGTAATATAGAGAGTATCAGCACATAAAAGCCAATACTTGCATCAATATTATTACATTTTATGAATCTGTATACAAGTAAATGCTGAATGATCATGAAGCATAGCATATGAGCACGATATTTTCAATACTGTACAAGTAAAAAAATCATTGTACGAGGTTAATTAACTTTTTTAAGAATACATAATGCACAAGCTATAGTAACTCCAGCTCTCTAGCTCAATGCCTATAGTAGTTTTTACCCCTCGGCTGAATGGGGGGGTATTGTAATCACTGTGTTGTCTGTCCGTCCATCTCTCCATTCTGGCTGAAAGATAATAGTGTGCAGCATGTTATTTTTTGGTCTTGAAACCTGTTTGGAAGGGATGCTTAATCTTGGATCATTTGGGCTTTTCTCTTTAACATTTTGATAATTTCAAACAATGACTAATCAAATATGTATTATATGTGATTTACAACAAGTAAAGCTTCACAACATATCTGTGTTGGTGTATATGAATATACCTTTGTATCCTAATCCTATTTTGTGGGTTTTGTTTTTTCTTTTTTGTTTCTTTTGCAGAAGGAATGGCTGTGTCTGAACTGCCAGACTCAAAGGGCTTTGTTGGGACAGCTGGGAGATTCAGGGAAAATGTCTCAGCCTTCACCTGTATCTGCCAAGCCAGAGACCCAGCCCATACCTGCAGTCAAGAAGTCAGACCCCAAAACTATGGAAACAAAGCCTATGCCTGCACCCACAAAAGCACAGCCCACACCTGCTCCCACAAAGACAGAACCAACAATCCCCATCACAAAAGACAAAACAGAGCCTATGTCTGCCATGGAAACCAAAACAGCAGCAGCTGTTACCGAAATAAAGCCAGAGACCAAACCCATCCCCACTACAGAAGAGGTTTCATCTGTTGTAGCAGCAAGCCAACCTTTACCACCAGCCAAAGAACCCATTATGCCCCCACCCCATGTGCAGGAGACAGTAGTAACACAGAAGGTTGAACCACAAAACATAAGTGTTCCTAAGACTGTGACAGTAGAAAATAAAGAAAATGTAGTTAAAACTGAGCTTCTCAAAGGTGACGATTCAAAAGTTGACCCCGCAAAAGTTAAAGATGAAGCAGGTGTGGCCGTGATCTCCTCTGTTCCATCAACTAAAGCTACAGTAGCACCAGTTTCCACCGTTTCTGCAGATGTGTCAGTGGCTCAAGTTGTTCCAGTATCTGAAACGAAGCCAGAATTATCACCAGCAGAGAGGATGATTAAAGAAGTACAGCCTGGTGATCACATCAAAGTGACAGAGCCCACAAAACCTTTACAGCAAGTTGGGGTCGAACCGCAGTCACAAAAACCACAGCCAGAAAAAGAAATTAAACCAGTCACGACAACTGACAGCAAGAAGGTGGCTGATAAGTTGGCTGAAAAGGTCACTGAAGTTCCCTCATCTGTAGAACCAGAAAGATCTACACTTGACAACATCATAAAGGTAAGACTGTATCATTTTATATAGAAAAAATATGAGATGAAAAGTATGCAGCTGCCATATGTATTTTTATAAGTACATGTATTTCAGTGACACTGGTGGTGCAATTGGCTAACTGTAATATTTCACTATATAATACAACTATTTGACAAAAACAGCTTAAGATGTATCTTGATTTTATAAAGGAGGGAATTACTTTGTTTTTTGCTCCATGAGCTAATGTGCGTACTATGTGTTCATGTGCATGTCTTTAATGTTGTCTTGTTTGATTTTATTTGCAGGAGGAAAATGAAATTAAAATAGAGTCATTAAAAGAAACTGATCATCGCAATGAACTGGACATTATCCCTGTGACATCTACTGTCTTACGAGAAGTGCATGATGAAGATCATCCTCAGATTTTACCAACATCTCAAGAATTTGAGGCTGCAGAGGTGGTTAGTGAAACAGTGGGAAATGAAAAAGCAAGTCCACCATTGCCAGTAAAGGAAGAAGTTAAAACTGAGAGAAGGCGCCTAAGTTTTCAAGCAATGGAAGAAAGCAGTGGAAGTGAGCTCACACCTTCACCTATAGTCCAGAGGAGGAGGCTAAAAGTGACCAATATTTCATCTAGCAGTGAGGACATCAAAACAGAGAGTGCTGACTCTTCTGTAGAAGATGAGGAGTTTATCCGTAAACAAATAATGGGTATGGGTGATGATGAAGAGATGTCTCTTTCCGAAGATGAAAAGGAAAAGAACTTAGAAAGTGATGCAGTTGTCAAGGAAACTGACCTTGATAATGTACCAAAAGAAGCCAAACCTTTGACCAGAACAGGTAGCACAGACAATGAAAGCATCCTAGCTAAGAGTACAGCTGTCCAGAAAACCAGCACAGCATCTACTCAGGATGCTTCTGAAATGATCCCCAGCACTACTTTGAAGAAAGCCATTCCAGTAATGAGACAGAGACAAAGCACTGACGAAGAAGTGGAGAGCATCACAGAGTCCCTGTCAAAGGGATCCTCTAGTGTTCAGGCATCTAGTGCCACTCCAGGATCATCACCTACATCGGCCTCATCTTTAGAGGAGGATAGTGATAGTAGTCCGAGTCACAGAAAAGTTCGTGGGGACAAACAACATCGCAAAGGTAAACACAGACAGTCAACTCAACCTCTTCCCACCATTGAAGATTCCTCTGAGGAAGAAAACGTGAGGGATGAAGAGAAATCCAGGAAAGATAAAGATGAACTTATTGCTTATGGCCAACCAATATCTGCATCTGAGGATGTATCCTCCACTGAGGATGTGAGAAAGGTGCCTGTATTGGATGAATCCCAACAAACATCAGGCTCTGATTATTCTGCCAGTTTAGAATCAGACCCAGAGGCTAAGCGAGCTGTACAAAGAGGACGCAAACCTTCACCGACAGTAATACCATACATTTCCTCTGAACCAGTTAAAGAGAATACTGTGATGGTAACAAAAGCTCTGAAGAGTGCTGAAGAAGCATATGAGGAAATTATTCAGAAGACAAAGGCTATTCCAGGAGAGAGTCCTCCAGATATTGAGCCACTCTATGGAGGAATGTCAATAGAGGACTATCTTTATGAGTCCTTAGTTGAAGATCCTGAAATTAAAGTAAGTGAATCTCAAATTGAAGAACTGAACTTAGACACTGGTCCTGAACCTACAAAGAAACTCAGGTCCCCAGAGGAGGTTTATGAAGAGATGATGCAGAAGAAGAGAGAACTGATGTTAATAGAACATGAATTTCAACAGGCCCAGACTGCAATGGATTCTTCATTATCAGGGGCAGCAGTCAGTGTGGATGAGACCTGTGTGGTGACAATACCCACTGAGGAGACAACCATCGCAGAGCAAACTGAAATCATTGTGACAGGCACTGAAATTTACAGTGACACGCAAGTGAAGAAAAAGAAACGCCCAGCCCCACCGCGTCCTTCTGCACCTCCAAAGCGCCCCGAAGGGACTGTTGCTCCTAGTGCTCCTACTGGCATAGGTTTTGTTAGACCTATGGTTCCACAGGATCCTGCACTCAGAAAGGCACTGTTCCCAATACCAGACCTCAAAATTACCCAGTGCTCGTCTGGAGAAGAAGAGGATGACAGTCTTGCAGATGAGTACGGTGTTGGTGTTTCCTCTGACATTACCCCTAGCGATGACTCTGAGACTAAAGAACACTCCATCAGCCCACCATTGTCTGATACTACTGAAGTGGAGCCAATCAGTATAGTCTGTGAAATGCCAGAACCAAAACCTATTCCAACTCCAATTTCAGCCCCAGAACTAACCTCTACACCTTCCCCTATATCACCAATGTCCCCTCCAACATCACCAGCCACACCTGACTCAAGTTTGGCTTCCAATGCTACATCGTCTTCTTCTTACCACATTCAAACACCTCTTTCATCAGATTCAACTCCACTCTCTACACCAACACCTCCGACTTCAATTGTAACCTCTTCACCACCAGAGACATTTTCACCATCATCTGCCACAGCTGCAGTGGTACCTCTAAATCTTGGCTCTGATGCTTCTCCAAACACTGTTGTGGTTGCAATACCAGATGTGGTGTCTGATCCATCTAAAGTTCAAGGAAAAGAAGTAGTTAAAGATAAAACTTCTGCAGTTCCCACTCCAATCCCAGTTCAGACTTCAGTTCCTGTACCTGTTGTGGTTCAAATGCCAGATTTGGTATCATCTCCATCTCAAATGCCTATTGAGGCTTCTGCTGTTATACAAGTTTCTGGGCCAATTCCGGCTCCTATTGTTGTCTCTGTTCAACCTACAGCACCCACAACTACACCAGTTGTTGTACCTGCAGCC
This sequence comes from Ostorhinchus cyanosoma, assembly GCA_029814465.1. NCBI lineage: Eukaryota > Metazoa > Chordata > Actinopteri > Kurtiformes > Apogonidae > Ostorhinchus > Ostorhinchus cyanosoma. The sequence goes on along the minus strand of JAPTYQ010000024.1, from coordinate 12,736,355 downwards.
AGTCCAGTTCCACCCCCTATTCCAGCTTCAATGCGTGTTTCAACTTCTGCCACACTGGCCTCCGGCTCTGGGCCAGTTATAGTCCAGATGCCTGATCTGGTGTCAACAACATCTCCAATCACTGCACAAACACCACTACCAGTTTCAGCTCTTGTAACTACCCCATCCCAGCCCCAATCCAAAGTGGTTCATTCAGTCGCAATTCAACCAGCAGTTCCATCTATGACTCCAATGATTGTCCCAGCTCCAGTTCAAACAACACAGACAACAACGACACACCCTGTACCAGCACAGGCCTCAACAACTATAGTAAAAAGAAAGGTCCCACCCCCTCCTCCCCCTCGGTCTACATCAGTTTCTTTACCTGAACCTGAGACAGATCTTGCAAAAACTATCCGGCATGTGTCTCCCTCTGTGACTACTTCCACATCTGTTGGAACTACTCTGGCTGGCCATCCAATGCAGTCAGTAGTTGTGGATATACAGCCAAGAATGGAAGAAATACAACCAGATGGTGTGGCTGTACCTCAAGTAGTAACCCCAACTAGACAAGGACATGTAGTTATCATTGTGCCCAGTATGGAAAACTTATCTCAGCTTGGTCAAAAGCAAGATGTACCGAGCACAACATCAGTAACCTCCACTACTTCTGTGGTACGTAGTGGTCAAATAACCACACAACCTGTAGTTGTTAGTGTCTCCCCCTTTCCCACAGCTGTATCAGATATATCCATTACAGCTACATCCTCAGTATCCCCTAAGGTATCAACAGTACCAATAACTTCAGCTCCTGTAATTCCACCTTCAGAAACTGTAGAAATATCTGTAGCAGATACTCCTCCACCACCTCCTACCACAGTACCCAAGCCAAGTCTTCATCCAAAGCCACAAATCCCTGCTGCAATGACAACTGCTACAGCAGCAGTTGCACAGGTTTCTGGTACCGCAACTGGCCCTGGTCAAACTGCCAAGCCTCCTCCACCAATACCACCCAAGCCAGTTTCAATTCCAGCAGGACTGGTTTTTAGCCATAAACCAGGAGAGAGTGTCAAGCCACCACCTCCTCTCATGGCCCCCAAAGCTGCAACATTGCCAAGGACAAAAGAACCCCCAACTGCTCTCTCTCTTAGTCTCACAAGACCTGGTGAGTCAAAATTGGGTACAACATCCCCTAAGTCCCCGCTGTCTCCTAGACATGCCAAATGTTTGCAGACATATGTGGTAATAACCCTTCCATCTGAGCCTGGCTCACCAACAGAGAGCATTACAGTCCAGGCACCTGTCAGACGAGGCTCTATCCCATCTACAAAAGTGTCAGGGGTACGGACCACTCCTTCAGAGCAGAAAACACCCAATGAGATATTCTCAGCCCAGGCTACAGTTAGGAGAGCATCTGTACCCACTGTAAGGCATCCACCACCAATGCCAGCACAGGCATTCGCTCCAGAGCAAATCAAATCTTCTGAGATTGTTTCAACTGAAGTACAAGCCAGGAAAGTTTCTGTATCATCAATGCAACCACCTTCATCTATGAGTAATGTCACAGTACTGCCATCAAGTCATGACACACTGATTCAAGCACAGAGTGTACCTCTTCCAATCAAGAAACCGTATGTTCCAATAGTAGAGCAACAACAACCAACCACACAGCCACTAAAACCATCTGAAACAATGTCTGAAGTAATTGTAGTGCCTCCAGAGCCAAAGCTTCCTATTCAGCCACAAACAGTCCAGGTCACAGCCAGAGCTCGGCCCATACCATCAGACACCCAGCACATAGTCATGGAAACAGTTCCACCAGAGATTTCTGCTGACTCACACATTTCTCAATTCCCAATACCAACTGTACAGCCACAGGTTCCGAGAGAAGTAGTTGCTGTGCCATTAGATGTATTTGTTTCCACAACTGCTCTTCCTCCACAAGTTGCCGCTCCAATTGAAGTGGTGAAAAAAGAACAGGATACACTTACTGGTGTAATCACTGAGGCAGTACTTGAACCAGTGACTCAATATATAGAGCAAGGACTTCCTGCAAGTGTAAACACTACTCACATCATAGTTGAACTGCCACAAACTGTTCAATCACTTGAAGATTTACCTCAACTGACAGAACAGTCTTCTCTGCAACAACCACTTTCTGTTGCTGGAGTGGTTACCTGTCCTACAAAGACTGCGTTACCTACTGAGTTTAAAACCACTAATGTTGGAATACCAGCATCTCCACCAGTGTTTCCAATACCTTATCCAATACCTGTAGAAGCTGAAGTTAGAGAGGCTTCAACAGTTGCTAAAGTAGCACCATCTCCTATGTTGATGGAAGTTCAACAAATGACAGTACAACCAGAAGTAACCCCTGTTTCTTACATTCCTGGCTATCAAGAATCAATTGCCTCCACCGTTGTGCCACATTCAACACCCCCACTGGAGGTTATTGCATTGCAGCCTGAGCGTGAGACCCCGACAGAAATAATAACTGAAGATGTTGTAATGAGGAGAGCTTCAGTGCCATCATCAATGATGCAGCCTCAGACTGGGATGCCAGTTGGAGTTATTACAACTGAAGAAACCACCAGTAGGAGGAGAACATCAATATCATCCATAGTACAGCCAACATACATAACAAATGAAGTATTTTCCTATCCCACAGAGTATGAAATGCCAACACAAGTAGTTTCAACTGAAGCCTATTCTGCCAGGAGGGAATCCATAACCATGCAACAACCATTACTCATGGCACAGGTAGTAAACATGCCCGCTGAAAAAGATGTTTCTGCCAATAGTTTTGTGGATCAGGTGCCCTGCAGGAGTGGATCAGTTCCAACTGAACAACAACCATACACATTATCATATAGTTCTGAATATGATCAAAGAAGACCTGATGAAACATACAACAGAAGGCCCTCAATTCCTACTCAGGACATCCCGCAGGGTGGATCTGTGGCTCCAGTAACCATTACCAAAATTCAGCAGGAGTCAATTGAGAGCCAGGAGATTCGAGGTCAAGAAAAAGTAGTCTCTAGTATGAGTCATATGTATTCTTCTTCAATCTCCACCTCAGGTCAACCCCCTGAAAGCCTACCTAACCTTGTTACTCAGGTTGTCACAACAGAGGTCCAGAGGACCACTGTCTCTGTTGTCCATGAAAGACTACCCCAAGTCCCTCAACCCAGTGTGGCAATCACTATCCAGCCAGACATTGCTAAAGTCCCACCTCTACCAAAACAGAATGGTAAAGTAATCTATCCCAGTGATGTGATTGATTTACGAACAATGAAGATTGGTGTCAAGATGACTGATCAGGGAATGGACTTGACACCACCTGAATCATGTCGACAGTCTTTTTCAAGTGACTCTAGCGGACGTCAGATTACAGCTGTACAGCCTGAAATTGTAAATCTTAGTGCAGAAATTGCTCCTTCAACCACATTATCTGTTGTCACAGACAGCATCACAATAGTCACTTGCACAGCCACCATTGCCTCATATAACAGTACTCCAGCTGAGAAACCTCTTGATTTGCAGGGCCCTGTTACATCATTACCTCTACCTTTAACCACATACAGGTCTTTTGAACCACTTGCACAAATTGTATATAGACCTGTCAACTCCCAGCCTGCGGTCACTGCTGTTACATCCACAGTTCAAGACATACCAATGAACCTTTCCTTTGGCGCTCTTGTCTCCTCGAGTGATAAACCACCAGTGATGTTTGACTCAGGAACTATCAGCAATGGGGAACCCGTGCTTTCTTTAGAGGCCACAGGGGCCATGGATTTGTCAAACTACAGACCAATGAGAGCTATGGTAGCATTGTCTGGTACAAGCCCAGGAGTGGTAACTACTGTTGTAGAGGATGATGGGACCCCTGTTGACCTCACAGCTGGAAGAAGGAATGTTTGCTGTGATGTCATTTATAACCTACCATTTACAGGAAGCTGCAGAACACAGCCCCCAGTCACAACCCAGCCTGACAACCGGTTTGGCTACAGAGATGACCACTACCAGTACGATCATGCTGGACTGTATGCTATCAAAGGCTTGAATGGTATAAAAGCATCAGTGTCAGAGACAAACCTGAATGAGGCAGGACTGATCTCATATGACCAGAAGAGTGACTTTGAGTATCTCAGTGGGTCGTCAGATGGAGCCATTGACCTCACAGCTACCAAACTTTCTGCCGGTGAGTATAACCTTAATTCTGTGCTATTAATATTATGATTTGTGTTGCTTTATGTCCTTGCTTTTTTAAATTGATTTTGCATTTTCAATTGAAGTTTGCTACCTTCATCCCTAAAACATTTGTGGTTGTTTGTTTCTAAGTTTATTATTCACGCCTTGCTTTGTCATACTTTGCTTGTTTGATTTGCATGTGTTTAGTAGATAAATATTAATATATACATGTTTTGTTCTTTTTTTCTTCCTGTCTTCATACAGATGCATGTGTGTGCCTGCGTGTTCTGCCTCACTATTTTGGCTTTGCATCTTGCTAGCCAAAATGACTGCATAGATGCATGTATAAAGCAAGACTTTACAATATTAAATTGCATGACATTTAATAAATACATTGCATGTTTAATTCCAAAATTAAAATGTATTTATGATATCGAAACATATATATTTTTTTAACTTAATGTGGCAGGTAAACCTCTGGACTACACTAGCAAAGCTACTGGAGCCTACCCTGAGATGACTACTGCTCCATACAGCCAAGTTCCTGCAGCTGGGTTTGGTGTAAATAGTGTTTTGAGGACCTCAGATGGAATTGTATACTCCTCTGTTGCTGCCCCAGTTCCATCAACATATGCAATTACCACTCAACCAGGCTCCATTTTTAGCACTACCCTGACACCAACATCAACAGTTCAGAACCAGTCAATGCCACATCCTTATGGCTTTATCCCCACTACTGATCCAGGACACATAATTCCTTTTGAAACAGGGATACCCAAGGAGCTGCTACCTACAGCTTTGGCTGACATTATAACAGGCTATCCAGACATGTACTCAGACACCACCCTGGAAGCAATTGCTGCTTCTCTCGATGCCCTAGCCTCTTCCCCCATATTCCCTGGCTTAGATAACACCAAAATGGCCCAATATCAAATGGAGAGGGAGTTTCTTGAGCTAGAGAAACTTAAGCAGTTATGTCTTGCTGAGGAGCTAGAGTGGGAGAGACAGGAGATCCAGCGTTATCGTGAACAGGAGCAGATAATGGTTCAAAGAGAGCTTGAGGAACTTCAGGCTCTAAAACAGCAGCTTCTAATGCAACAAGAAGAAGAACACCATGCCCACATGGTGGCACAGCAAGAAACCTATGCCCAACAGAAAGAGCAGCTACAACAAATCCAACAACTCCAATTGCAACTCCAGCGGCAGCTAGATGAACACTATGGCACTACCACTGGTAATCTCCTTGATGCCAAATATGCTGGGGTAGGGGACAGTGGCCAATACTGGCCTGTCAAAGATGAATCCACAACTCCAGCTATTGGGACACAGTTAGACGACAGTCAGGACCATCTTAATCTAGTAAAGAAGCTTCAAGCTGATCAGGATATAAGTAAAAAGATAATTGATAGTGGAGTGCAGACAGATGATGAGGACTCAGCAGAGAAGCAGCATGTAGGAAGAAGAAAGAAGAATAAAAGAAATATCGAGAGTCAAAGTGATGATGAGGATCAAGATGAATGGGATGCTCCAACCAAAGCTCGGCGACGTTCACGAAAACACAGCAGTGAAGGGAAGCATGGTTCTAAGGTCTCTAGTATTGCTATCCAAACAGTGGCAGAGATTTCTGTCCAGACTGACCACTCTGGAACTATTAAACGACCCAACGTTCAGATGGACACAAAAGTGGAAATCATTAAACACATCTCAGCTCCAGAAAATTCTCAGAGAGGTGGAAGCCTGAGCTGTCAGACAGACTCAGACCGAAGACACACACCCATTGAGATTGGCTATAGCACACACCTAACGGCAGATGTTCCGTCCAAGTCAAAAACATTCTACACTGCAGTTTCCCCCCTATCCCCAGAAAAGTCACTTGGTGGGCAGAGAATGCTGACTGCTGACCCAAGCAGATTTTCCTCTGGCCCTCGAGTGTTGAAGGCTGGCCAGAAGTCTCTCTCTGATCCTAAATCCCTCAGTCCTTCCACAGAAGACAGGATGGGTGGCTACTATGCAGACAGCTATTCTGTAAGTCATTACAGAATTTCACTGTGCTTACTACTGATAAATTTGATGTGTTAATTTGTTTTATGCGTAAAATTATATTATATAATAAGCAGCAAATTATATTTTGAGTGAATTTTAAATGTATTTTTATTACTATTATTATTATTATTATTATTATTAAGGATAATATATACTGTGTTCTAGGGCCGAGGCTCTCCATCTAGTACAGGTAAGAAAGTAAAGAGGACACTACCAGATCCACCTCCTGAGGATGAGTCACTGAGTGGACGGTCGGGCTACAGCACCAACTCTGCTCGTCGTCGCCTCGCCCGCAGTACAACAATGGCCCGTGCAAAGATCTTGCAGGACATTGACAAGGAACTTGATCTGGTTGAAAGAGAATCCTCTAAACTACGCAAGAAGCAGGCTGAGCTAGATGAAGAGGAAAAGGAAATTGACGCTAAGTTACGGTGAGGGGATATAGATTTATTTTCATTTATTTAATACAAGACATTGGTAGTTTTCATTTTTCATGTCTGTCCTCAAACAATACTCACATCATCACATGCATATTATGTGCTACAATTTCTCCTGTTCCCATATTGCTGATGCCTTCATTTGATGTTGGATTCATTTTAGAATATGTTTTTAAACAGATCATATTATAAGACATGTTAATTACTTGTTGGTCAACACTGTCATATTGGCACATCCCAGTTGTTTCAGGACAGACTTAAAAATTGTGGTTATGTTTATGTATGTGCTAGAACCTCCATCACTGCGTTCATCCATCTCATTCATCTGCATGATTCCCCTCTGATTAATAGCTTATGGGCTAAAAGGCTGCCTTGACATCACTCAGTGAGACCTCTCCACACTCACACATTGTAAAAGGTATTATGTGTGAGAAGCTGGAACAATATTTGCCTCTGGTTGTAATGTTAATAGAATTTATTTCTGTAAAAAATGTAGAATAATAAAATGGTTTCTTATTACTTTAGGTACCTGGAGATGGGCATCAATCGGCGTAAGGAGGCCTTGCTGAAGGAGCGAGAGAAGAGAGAGAGAGCCTATCTCCAGGGGGTGGCAGAGGAAAGAGATTACATGTCAGACAGTGAGGTTAGCAACATCAGGGAGGCCAGAGGTGATGGCCTGGAACGACCACGAACAGCTCCTCAGTCTGAGTTTGACCAGTTTATTCCCCCGCAGACAGAGGCTGATTCCCAGTACAATACATTAACAAGTCCCTACTCTCACTATGCCCAGTATGTCCCCCAGACCCAAACCACCAGCCACTACACTCAACAGAACCTGTATCAGCAGCAGTCCCTATACCACCAACAGGTGTCTCCTTACCAAAATGTTCCAACCCTGTCACTCTCCCATGCCCAGGGTCAGCCAAGCAGCTACCAACATGCTCTGCTCTTGCAACAGGGAAAGCAGCGACAAACCACCCTGTCTGACTTAGAGCCTAAAATCACCACCAACTATGAAGTTATACGCAACCAGCCTCTGCTCATTGTGCCGACCTCTACAGAAAGTGGGTATGGCGTAGCTCACCTTGGAAGTAAGTATGGAAACTTGGACTTGAGGCTAGGACTGGAGGAGAGAAGCATGGCCTCTAGTCCCATGTCTAGTATTTCTGCTGATTCCTTTTATGCGGATATTGACCACCACAATGCCAGGAACTATGTGCTGATAGAGGACATAGGGGAGCTAACTAAAGCCTCAGCTGGGCTTGGAACCACTGGATTTAACCTTCCTGATAAGGAGTTGTCCAAAGCAGACAGACTACTCAGAGCAGCAGAAGTCAGACGCACAGCAGAGGTGAGCATGTAATTAAGTATATTTATCTGTTTTTACCATCAATTCATTCAAATCAGTTTATTGCTATTTTTTTTCTAATATTTACTTTTTATTTCACATCCACCACATACGAACATCTTATAACCTTCTAAGATTCTGTAACAACAAAACTACACAGGTTTTTTGACGAAAAATGATGCTGAGTATAACGCATCCATTTGTTCAGCATTTGAATTCTTTATAAGTGTCAAAACAGGTACATTCATCTGTCTTAAAATTCACTCAAATAACTCATATTTAGACACAATACAAGTAATGCTACATGCACAAATCCACATCTGTTTTTCAAGGACACTTAGAGTGTTGTGTACTGTCTTTCTTTTGTAGGTGGCAGACTTTTTAGGCTCCTCTCGACTTCAAGGTTATAGTAAAGGCGAAGATGACACTATGGAGGAACCTTATGAGCTGAAACTACTGAAACAGCAGATAAAACAGGAATTTAGGAGAGGAACCGAGGGACTAGAACACCTAACAGGCCTAGGCCTACCTCAGTATCTTCCTGGTGACGCCAGTTTTCGCCACTTTCCAAAAGGCGAGAAGTATAGCATTGGCAGGCTTACCCTTGAAAAACAGGCTGCAAAGCAACTACCAGCAGCTGTACTTTACCAAAAACAGATGAAAAACAAAAAAGCCCTAATAGACCCAAAGGCTATCACAAAATGTTCTCCAATTCAAGAAAGTAGAGATCTGGAGCCTGATTTTGGAAGCTACATGGGCTCTGGGGCTTCCTCTGTGACCAACCTCGCTGCTAGAGCCAGGTTGCTTCAGGATGAAATAACTTTTGGTCTGAGAAAGAACCTGTCTGAGCAGCAAAAGTATTTGGGTTCCTCCCTGGGTGCCAACCTTGCTGGTTCTCTTAATCTTGGGCAGACTCTTGGACTGGCATCTACTATCAGAGCCACTGCCCAGGATGATGGCACCTACCCAAGCGGCAGCCGCTCCCGACCCTCTTCACGCCCTTCTTCACGCCCTTCTTCTGTGTATGGCTTGGACCTGTCTATCAAACGGGACTTATCTAGCTCTTCACTCAGACTTAAAACAGAGGGAGAGGTCCTGGATGCAGCTTTTGCCCCTGGGGTGGCCAGAGCAAAGCCCACCAGTTTACCTATCAGCCAAAGCCGAGGCCGCATCCCCATTGTGGCTCAGAACTCTGAGGAGGAGAGCCCTCTGAGCCCAGTGGGGCAGCCTATGGGTATGGCTAGAGCCTCAGCTGGACCTCTTCCTCCCATCTCTGCTGACTCCAGGGACCAATTTGGGTCTAGTCACTCTCTGCCAGAAGTACAGCAGCATATGAGAGAGGAATCTCGGACACGTGGCTATGATCGAGACATCGCATTCATCATGGATGACTTGCAAGGCGCAATGTCTGACAGCGAAGGTAAATGGAGCCTGAGACTGTTGCAGCAACTCGACTGTGTGGACCTGCTTGTCATGCATGCTAATGCTGAGTGGTCTTACTGACTTACTGCATTAACTGGTTCTTTCTCAGTCATTAACTGCAACTAATTGTTGTTGGTTGTTTGTTACTATATTTTCCGATGTCACAGTAAATGTCACATTAGATGTCTGCATGCTTCTCCCTTTCTTTTTAATATCTTTCTCACCAATACATAATACTCTTGGCTTGAGTTTATGTATTTCACTTGTCACTTCTAATCATGTTTGCTCTGTGATCCAATAGCACGCTTTGTCTCTTTTTTTTTTAATTTTTGTCTATTCTTCTATTTTTCCTCCTTAGTTAAAAAAAAAACCCCTCTATTCTTAAATTCATTGATATAGCAATTGCTGTGTACAGAATCATCATGGACTTGCTGAGTGCATATTATTTTCATAACTGATACTGAAAAGTGCATGCCAAAGAAGAGATGTTATGGCACATGATGGCAGATTATTTTTTTTTAGAAAATAATTTTATCATCATTTAAAGATTTAAAGAAAAGAACAAGAATGTCACAATGGATCTTATCACAATATTTTTAACCTTTCAAATGAAATTTAAGAAAACCCTTTTACATATGAGACTGAATTTCATGTTAAAAGCTAAAATGTGTAATGTTCAAGTTATTGTTAATAAAGAAAAATAAATAATTGAAACTGGCACAGTGTATTATTTGAGCACATTTAATACAAAGTGCCTTATTATAACCATAAAGTAAGTCTGTGCATGAATAGAACATACATGTTATAAAAATGTTATGTCAACGGCATTTACAATGTTTGTCATACAGTTTAGATCATCTGGAAGCTTTTTTAACTGAAAAACTGTACATAAAGGTGTAACAAAGGATTCTATTTTGCTTTTCCCTCACTTTCTATCACCAATCTGTAGACCAAAATAGTGTCTTTGTGAGAAGTAGGTCATCATCTACGAAAGATCTATATGTGCTTCCTTATGCCCCCTTTAGCTGTTGCAGAACAGCCAGCAGTTTCCAAAGGATTACTGCTGAATCATGGTGTCTGGATGTGCTCAAGTGTTCAGCAGATGCAGTCAGAGCTTTCGCTTTATATAATCACGTTCCTCTTTTCAAGTCAGTGATACACCTGCCAATTCTAAACCAATCCAAACTGGAGGAGTTTTTGCACACTTCAACCCATATTGTAAAACAATGACTCTTTCTCTCAAGGACTACTATAGTCATGTGCACTGTTAAAAGTTCTGTGCAGCTTTATATGATGTGTGTCTTCCATGTTTGTGTTTGTCTTCATTTCTTTACATCTTTTTTTTATCTGTATTTGATTTTGCATCCTTGCATGTTGTGCATCTCATGTTTACCATTTCCATCTTAATAAAATGAATGTTTTTTCTGCCTGTTGGTTGTTGTTGTGGATGTCTCATTGCCATGTGAGATGTCCATGTTCCAAAGTGATTGACAACAAATACAGACATGTACAATCTCCATCTACATTTCGTGTGGGATTGGTATTGTTCCATTAAGATAGGTAAATTTGGATAAATCAATATTAATTTAAAAATACATACATATTCTGAATACTATAACTATTAAGATTTATTGTCAGTATCTCTTCATTAGGAACATGCAAATATAGGCAATGTGAACAATTATTATGAAAGGACAGTGTTTTCTACAAGCTGCAATTCTTTTGCCTGATTAGGGCTCAATGTAAGATGGTTTAATGTCACCCACTTTGGTTATTAGAAATATTTTAGCAGTAACAAATGTGTTTAGCCATCTTAGCTTTCTGAATCATTCTTTTTTAAAAAGCACCAATATGGATAGATTCCTGTTAAGAAAGTAACATCTGCCCTGACCCCACATAAAAGTGTCCATCTGCCTTGATTACAGCACTAAGTGAGCCCATGCTGGTTTTGAACAGAGATGATGCCAGAATCTTTCATGAAAGTATCAGACACGGTAGAGTATCTTAAAGTACTAGCTGAAAACACTTTCACTCTCATGGTTCTACTACAGCTCAGTCTTACAATAATTGATTCTTTCTACCCTGATGTACTTGCTGAATGTTTTAAATGTTTTTTTAAATTTCTTAGTTGTCTGGCTGCTCAATAACGTCAGACTTACAGTAATTTCAAGCATGCATCTTACATTGACTATTGCTTTCAGTGCATGTGCTGAAATATACTCGCAATACACATGTAATATTAGAATACTTCCTGTAGTTTGTTAGAAATATTGAAATTATGTTGAACAAATTTCTGAAAAATACATTTAACTTTGTATCCCAGCTGGAGGCCCAAACTGGAATATAGAAGGTGAGACAGCATTCCATGTAGTAACATAGAGACTGTACGCCTCCATGCCACACATCATGGTTCTGAATGATCCACTTGATTTTGTAAACATACCAGACTCATTCTGGAATGACCCATATGTCAGTGGTACACTTTACATGCCATTTAGTAGTTCTGTAGTAGTTGGCACATCAGATCCATTCTGGAATGATCCCCATTTTAATGGCACTCTCTCTTATGTATGTGTCATATGCTGTAGTGACTTAAGTTATACATCATTCTGGAATGAGTATGCATTCTGTAAGCATATCAGACCCATTTCCAGTATTCATGTTCATGCACTTCTGCAAAAAATCACCTGTATATTGTGTGATCATGCATAAGTACTACCTCTAAAATAAGGTCTCAAATGATATATAATGCATATTTTTCCCTAAATTGTGAGCAAAATCACAGGGTTGATGTTGCCGCTCTGCACTAGATCAGATGATGCAGTGTAATGTTTGATTCTTAAGTACCGTTTACTCCAAGATATTTAGTGCAAGCAACATTTACCTCCATCTAAAATGGTCATTGGGTCATTTTCTTCATCATTATTGGGTAATCTACTCAACACAATTAGATCATTGGTAATACAAAGAGACATTTTGCAGACCTGTGCACATTAGTGCCAATCTATTGCATTTCACACCAAAGTGATGACTCACAATCCTGATATAGTGCATTCCCCACCAACAGAACTTGTTACCATGGAGTTAGACAATTTGTACAAGAGATAGAGATATTAGGGTAAAATCTGACATCTAATATGTTAGGTGTTGCAAATTTTGATGAGCAGTGGGAGACTTTAGAGCACACTGCATTTAACTCGTAATTACATTAACAAACAATGAAAGTGTAATTCTAGATTAAAAGCTTTGTGTTTTTTTCCCTTCCCAACAGTAGTTATGGGACAACTCCAACCCACAGTGTTTTGTTTGATCTGTAATCTATGAAAAATAGATAAAATAAACTATATCTACACAGGGAATCATTTCACAATGAGGTTTCATAGAAGCTATGCAAACCGAAATAGCACTCACACGTAGATAGGAAGCACTGCATGGTACCAAATGCATGCCAGTCTTAAAATGCTCTTGAAATGTCTCCATTTTTCATTCCCTGTTTACAATGACTCTTTGATCTTACAGACAGTATTGATTGAACAGATTGTTAGAGCAGAGTTTGTAATTATTAATTTTATCATCTCTATCATCTCTCGATACAGACTAGAAACCTACTTCTGCTTGAGTAAATGGGGATAGATTTGTGACCAATGTTGTGATGTACATATACATAAACATATATATAAAGTTGTTTTCATAACTTGATTGTAAGATTGATCTCTGTCCAGTGGGTCTCAATCATGTCTGAACCAGAGGTCTATCAAGCAATCAGGCGTGTGTTTGTTTACACACAGCTTTTAATCTTGCATTTTCCCACCTAGCTTACCATCTAAGGAGAGAAGACACAGACTGGTTTGATAAGCCAAGAGAGGGACATCCACAGAGCGGACACATGTCTGACAGGAGACAGGTGAGATACAAACATGGTTTCCTTCCTCAATTTTTTAAGTATAGTAAACATTTTATCTAATTAAACTGTTTTGTTTTATTTACGCTTTTGTACTGTTTTCTTTTTTTTATTGTTTTTCAGATGAAATTGGTCCCTTATGCCTTCCCTCACACACGAATTAAGCTTAACAGGGACCTGAAGGACACCAGCGTCTCAGGTACAAGTCAAACACAAAACACATACAAAGGATTTCAGAGTTCTTGTTTGTTTTTCCTGGTTACAATAGGCCCTTTTCCACCAAAATACCAGGAACTTTTATAACCAGCAATTTATTTACCTAAGTAAAAGAATTCCAGGTAATCTGTCTGCTTTGCATGTATTTTTTGTTGTTTATTTTTTGTTCAGGGAATGGTCTCGGAATCCGTGTGGTTGGTGGAAAGGAAATTCCAGGAAGCCGTGGAGAGATCGGAGCATATATTGCCAAGGTTATCCCTGGTGGAGTGGCAGAACAAACAGGAAAAGTTGTAGAGGGTAAGAATACAATGAGCACATTTGCATTAATCATGTGCTTGATTATGTATTATATGTATTTCTGAATCATCAGTTTTCCTCAAAAACAAATCCTGTGGATAGTAAGCTCTAGGAGGTGCTGCACATTGATTTGACTATTCTTGGCAATGTGCATTTTGAAGGCTCAGCAATTAAAGTTTAATGATAAATCTATACATTCGCTAAAAATCCCACACTGAATCATAGCTCCACGCAGAGCTGTGAGTGGCTGCTGTAACCTTGTCATGTCTGATTTCCTAATGCATCACATCCACACACAGAAAAAAAGCCTGTCGACTCACCCTCCATAGAAGTTGGACTGCATTAGTCATTAGGCTATACTTAGCATCAGTATACACGAATACACAGGCATACACTTACGAAGGAAAATCCTTGTTATTTAAGGTTTTAATTTGCACAGAGAACTTTAGAAAGAGCATTGACATAAAGGTATATTCTCCCAGTTTTTACTTATTTTCGAGGTCACAACAGGGGATGCCATAAATTTGCTTTGGCACAAGAAAGGAGTTGACGGGCATCCAGTTAAAAAAATATTCTCTGAATTGAATGTGACTCTATTTTATTTACTTTCAAATGCAAAAACAGAAGAGTGAAAACAGACTGAGTGTATTTGTCATTGCATTATTGGCTCGTGAAAAGCAATAGTGTTGGTGCTAAGGCTGGCAGTATTTACTTCCCCACTTGTGCTGAATTGTATCCATGCAAATATAATGTATGTTTCAGTGACATAAAATGGCGATGTAACATGCCTCCAGGTGAAAAGGAAAATAATGTGGGGGAGGATAAGGAAAATAATGTAGAGGGAGTAGAAGGAGCAATTCAAATGACTACTGGCTTATGCAGAAGGATATGCAGATATTAATTCATGGCTTTATTGTCATAGCATATGGTGAGTTACATCGTAAACAGAAGCCTAAACTGAAGACCAGCGTTCAGCTGTGTAAGTGAAGGTCTCATGCAACTCTGGCTTTGGATTGGAAATTTGAGTTTGCTGTGCACTGTATAATATGTAATCTTTATCATTTTAAAGGTTCTATTTCAGATTACTTGCTTTGTCTCAGAGCTTGTACCGCTGACAATCCATTTTCAGTGTGAACACAAAGAAATGAGAATGTCTGCAAAAGTCACGTTGCTGTGCTGTGTGCAATTCCATAATGGTACAATACCCAAATAATGCAAAATCCTGATTGGAAATTGAGTTGTAAATGGTTCGATACACATTTAAATATTACTTCTGGTGTGTGTATGCATGCATGCAGGAATGCAAAATTATAATAGAGGACTGTTATCATTTTTGATACAGTATGTAAAAAAGACAGGCTTCAGCATGGGAATTATCTAAATCTGTTTGTTTGTTTGTTTTTCTTGCCTTCATACCCTATTCAAAACTACAGGAATGCAGGTGTTGGAATGGAATGGAGTCCCCCTGACAGGAAAGACTTATGAAGAAGTGCAGTGCATTATGGGCCAGCCATGTGCAGAGGCGGAGCTCTGCGTGAGACTGTGAGTTACATCTGTCATCATTTAGCCCTCTGTCCCACTGAAACTCAGCGTTTAGTTGCAATATGGTGACTCTGCATCCTTGTACACCTTCTCTCCTTCATATTTTCCGTGTTTTTTGTCCACACCCCTTCATCTGACAAATATCACACATTAAAAATGATTACTGCTACTGTAAGATGCACTCGCTGGTATTCCATTATAAATTTCCTGTATGGATCCAAACAGCGACCTTAATATGCTGTCTGACCCTGAGCACCCACAAGCCCTGGAGCACCATGTCCAGCTTAAGGCTGGTATGTACAAGGATTTGTTGCTATGTTTGCATGCATGCATGTATCTGTGTACCTATTACACACAAACACAATCCATATGACAACGACCTTTCGACTCTGTAGGTGGGCAGCGTTCCCCAGGTGTGGATCCTAAGCAGCTGGCAGCTGAGCTACAGAAGGTGTCACAACAGCAGGCCCCTGGTGTTGCTGGAACTGGAATGGGGCCTGGAGGTATGGGGGTCCTCTCTGCACTGGAGCGCTCTGCCCTCCTCCACTCTGGTACTGGATCAGCTGCCTCCAGCGGCGTCCCAAGCCCAGGCCAGCCTGCATCTCCTGCCATAAACAAGAAACAGCGACACAAGGTAGGGGGTTGAGTTGTTAGCAAGATACTTGTGTAATGTGAGGGTTTGTTGGTGGTTAATGGTTAACTCTTTAGAAAATGACAGCAGGGAGGAGATGGATTTCTACTTGAACAGAGCTTTACTTTTATTTTTTTTTAAGCTTTGTACCCAACAAACATGGGAATTTCACATTCCGTGTGTCAGTGTGGCATACATTTCCAAAGGCAACACATCAACAGCTAGAAAAGCACTCAGAAAGGACATACCTCCGCCAAGACAGACCCCCCCCCCCCTTTTTTTTTTGTGGCTGTATCAACATTTCCTGAAAATTTCATTAAAATCCTTCCATAACTGTCTGAGTTATCTTGCTAACAGACAGATAAACAAACAAACTACCAAAGGCAGGCGCAGACCTCCGCCAAGGCAGATCAGCCCCCCACCACCGCCAAAATGTAATCATTTGTTCCTTGTGTTAGCATCATTTCCTGATAATTGAATCAAAATCCTACCATAAGTTTTTGAGTTATCTTGCTAACAGAAAGACAAACAAACAAACCAACAAACCCCTTGGCGGAGGTAACAACTGACAAATATTAGAATATAAAAATGCTTTACTTTTCACACACGGCTGGTACAGCCACAACACTTCCTGATCCATGTATCCTCACGTGACTGAATAAACCAATCAGGAGCTAGCAGTACTTAGCTTAGTAAATATAAGTGATTTAGACAGGCAGATTCAACAGATTATATTAGCTGCTGGTATACTACAAATGAGGGTATTTAAATGTGTAAATAATAATTCTGCAAATATAAATATAAATAGTTAATTGGTTAAACACTGTCAATATATTTCTGACAAATGTATGAATTAACTTATTCCCTGTAATATGACTTTACATCACTGTTAACCCTTGCATTTCTTCAACATAAATTACCTTAACTTCTGAGTCTTACACTTATTAGCAGGCACTTTAGCCTGAACAACCATTCTGTACTGCACTGTGTGGGCCTCAGTTTTTGTCACTGTGATCCATCTTTCACCTTGGCTGCTGTGATTCCATTAGCATTACACCATACAACAATACAATGTGGAGATTGCTTGTGAAGGTCAGAGTGTCACTGTTCACCAGAGAATGACAGGCCAATCGTGATTCAATAAGTGGTACGATGTATAATCCTTGGACTCAGTTTCTGTTACAGCAGTAATGTGTAAAAAAAAAAAATATATACACTTCACCAGAAATATTTCCATTCTTGATTTTTGAAAGATATGTCTCATTGTTGAAAAAGAGAATAATAAAGTATCACAAAAATACGATACTGTTAAATATTGAATAGGCACTTTAAATATTGTTGTACTTTGGGTACTGGCTCGACTGAAAGAGACTTTTTTTTTTTTTTTTTAATGTCAGACTCCCTCAAATAATTGATTAACCTTCTTAAACTTCATTCGAACACTTTTCCAGTCTATTACACCACTCTGATCGTCAAATCCCTCCTGAGGCTAATAGATCCTGTAAGAAATTTTTAACTCAGCATCTTCTGTACGACATCCCATTCATCTGTTAGCTGACCATGTATATTTCAAGAGTGAAGACAGAGGAGTCTTTACTGCAACCCTACCTCCCCCATATACCCCCACTTTCCTCCAACCCCCCTGTTAGGTCAGGTATATTACTATTGTCTGTGTCTCTTTGACTGATCTTGAAATAATAAATTTTTTAACCACTGTACACTTCCATTTTTTAAATTTTTTTTTTAGCCTACAGAGATTATGAAGACACCTCACCCTATTACTGGAGAAATTCAGGTATAAAACTTCTTCAAAAAATCACAAGAATATGGCACTGAACCACGTCATTCATTCTTTCTCACACGCCCACTGTTTCTTTCTTCTCCTTCAGCTCCAGATCAACTATGACAGGAACCTAGGAAACTTGATCGTCCATGTCTTGCAGGCCAGAAACCTGGCCCCGAGGGACAACGACGGCTACTCTGACCCTTTTGTCAAGGTCTACCTCTTACCTGGGAGAGGGTGAGCTCTGAGTGTGTGTGGGTGTTCACTAATGGTCTGGTCTTTGTCTGCCTTTCTGCTTTTGTGTCTGTCTTGTTTTCTCTCCCCCTATTTCTTTCTGACTTTGTATTAACTGTGCTGTATGGAACTTACTAATAACCTTAGTTTGTATGAGAGACTGAGATGGGACACAATCATGCAAGGCTGTCAATTTATGGATAGCTGTTTCAGATTTTAAAGCCAGTCGATGAGAGGTCATGTAACGCACTACTGCCACATTATGTGTCATATTAACGGTGCATATGACGCACAAGTGCAAATACATGATTGAGTATTTTAGTTGTGCTCCTTCGTATAAAGGCTCCTTAGCCTATCCCTGTCTGATTCACTGTCCTCCCAATAGCCGGTGAAAAGCAAGAACAGGGATCGATACAGCATTATCTACTCTGTAACAGTATCTTCTCTTAGATAATGACCCCATCAGACTTGTTTATGAGATTATAAGTCCTCTCTGCCTACATGTTGTATAGGTTAGAAATAAAAGCTCCGGAGGAAAGCACTTTAACTCTCCAGCTGTTCCTTTGGAGAGTATTTCACATGTATTTGTCTCATATTAACAGTCGACTACATCACTACAGTATCTCTGCAACAGTTTGGAAAAGTGAATTATTTACGCAACCATGAGCCAGCTTTAATCATTATAAGGTTTTTTGGACTTGCGTCACATGTATTGCTCAGGCAGAAAAACGGTGATACACCCTGCAGTGAATATTGATTGCCTCAGCTCTCAGTCCTTTACTGCCTTTTCTTTGAGCTCTTGGGCTTCTCTGACTGGTTTTTGTGTTTTTGCTTTTCTTGTTTGTGATATCTGCCCTCCTCTTCCTCTTCTGGACTCCCTCAGCCAAGTCATGGTTGTCCAGAATGCCAGGTAGTGTGGTGCTGATCTTTGCTTTTAGTTGGTGTTTTTCGTTTCTTTTGACTTCTATTTTAAGTTCTACAGATTATGTTTCCAATGTGGTTTTCCATCCTTTTGTTGTGGCCTTTGTTGTTCGTCCAATTATCTGTTCTATTTCACGATGTTAGGAGCACCTTATCATTGCTTTCTCTCTCCATGACTCACACTTTAACAACCTTCTACCTCTATTTCTAAAGCAACTGTGATTTTGTATAAACAATTTAAATTACATTTTTCATGAATTTGTTTGCAATCAGATGACTCTCTGAAGTCTCCACAGTAGAAGATACTGCATTTATGAATTAAACCTGTTTATTGTGCATTTACTCGAGTTTTTCACAGTTTGGTGAATGTTTGCCAAAGGGTTAGCAGGGGAAGTTGGTTTTTAATTACTACTAACAACCCCCTATTGTGAATATCATGCCTCTTCAGTGCTGATAACAAGAGAAGGACCAAGTATGCCCAGAAGACCATGAATCCTGAATGGAACCAGACTGTCATCTACAAGAACATTCATTTGGAGCAGGTAATGTGTTGCTTGATATCATTGCACATTCACAGCTGAGTGTCCTTATGTGACTCTGGAAACAGAATAATGTCCCAGTAGCATAAGTTTACGGCTATAGACACAGAGACACACAGCTTTTCTTGGGTAGCTACTGAATATCCTATAGGCAAAGAGGATGTACTATACTCTTATTAGGATTCTGTCCCCATTCCTTGTCCTCGGGACTGTTCAGTATCTCCGTGCAACCTCTTATCAGCACTTCCAAGCCTCAAGTTAACAACCATCATTTCTGCTCTCACACAGTACCAAAACAGACAGCCTAAATGTGTGTCATTTCATAAAAAAAAAAAAAAAAGAGTTGGTGCCTATGTGCGCATCTGCTACGGTTTATGTGTTTGTTCCAGGATATGTGTGTTTATGACAGAGAAACCACCCGGACAGTAATTACAAATGTTAGGCTTGAGTGCAAATGCAGTAGCTTTAGTGGTCAGAAAAAAAAAAAAGAGGTCGTCCATGAAGGCAGTGGATTCAGCGTGTCCTCTGGGGCTGCCGTCTGTTAATCACGTCTCTTCATGTTCAAAGCTGCTATTAAAATTCTGCTGCATCGTGCCCACTTCCCTCGGGATATGTTTCTATCCCCTCCCACACCTTTCTGTACACACATGCATGCTCGCAGCTATGTCCACGTGAATGTACAGTACATATAATGAAAAGAACCAAATCTAATGTAAATGATTGCTTCCTTACTGGCCTATATCTTAGCTGTTTACTGTCATGCTACCACCACCCACATCCACATCCACACCATCGCAGGCTCCGACTCCCTCTCTCTCCCAATTCAATTTTGCTTTTTTTCCCTATGTTATGCGTAAATGCATGAGATATCGCTCAACGTCACTCAATTTGTGTCCCTCTCTCTTCTTTTTTTCCCCCCACTCTCTACAGTTAAAGAAAAAAACACTGGAGGTGACAGTGTGGGATTATGACAGATCTTCTTCCAATGACTTTCTGGGAGAAGTGAGTGAGGTTTTTTGGAACTGAATCCCACATCTGAAAATGTCAAATGTATTGTGGTTTGTAAATCTGTATAGGGAGTAGAGCTGTTTACTTGGTGCTAAATGCCATGTTCAATTGTGTAGCAAATGGACTGCAGATATTGTGCTATAGTACGTCTTTTCTTTCCTTCTTTCCTTCTTTCTATGAATCTTAAAATTGTATTCTATACTATTACTATTTCACCCTTTCATGCATGCACTGTTAATAAACTTGGAGTATTTTTTGACATAAAAAAGATACAGTTGGATTTCTACAATATCTTATGTCTTTTTAATACCAAGCTATTGATGCATCAATAATTTAACATGTAATGATATTATTTTTGTAAAGCGTAAGTGCATCCATAAAGCTCTTTCCATGAAGACAATATATCACTGCTTTAAGAAAACATATATCAGTATAAAATGTCCTCAAGGATTATATTCTGGGAAATTTCATTTACTGAGGCAAAATGACCAAAACCATAAGGTCTAAAGTGTGAACAAACTGTTCCCTAAACTGCAAATTATTAGAGAATTTCTTTGTAGCCACATGGTTTGGATTTGTTAAACAATATACAGTTGTGCTCATAAGTTTACATACCACGTCTTGGTTGTTTCAACATAACAATGACCCAAAACATAAGGCCAAGTCGACCTTTCATTGGCTACAGCAGAAAAAAGTGAAGCTGAAGGAGTGTCCATCTCAGTTTCCTGACCCCAATATCATTGAGCCACTTTGGGGAGGAGTCAAACAGGCAGTTCATCCAAGAAATCCAAAATCTTAAATGAACTGAAGGTGTTTTTCTAAGATGAATGGACAGCTTTACCATCTGAGAAAATAATGTGCATCATCCACAACTACCACAAAAGAATTCAAGCTGTTATTGATGTTAAAGGGACTAATACAGAGTTGAAGAACGAGGGTATGTAAACTTATGATCAAGGTCATTTGGATAGTTTCTGTTGTCGGTATGATTTAAAAAGAGCAAACACATTTGTCTAATGATAAATGGCTTCATGAAACCACTAGCCACGAGTGAAAGAAAAGGTTTTGTATTATCATTCATTCACAAATTCTGCTAGGGTATGTAAACTTATGAGCATAACTGTATCAGGATAAACTAAGACTTTATTTACTGGAGTTGGAATTATTAATGCAAACAAGTGTAACTTTAATTAAAGGCTGAATAACTGTTCACTGCAGTAATGTCATGCATGAAAGGGTTAATGCCTGCCCATATCTGAGAGCATGTATATTTCAGCCTCTTGATGTTATTTATTTGTATTTCAGGTGTTGATTGATTTGTCAAACACTGCCCAGCTGGATAACACTCCTAGGTGGCTACCGTTGAAGGAGCAGAGTGAGAGCATTGAGCACAGCAGGGCCCACCACACTGCTCAAGGCCCTCCAGGACCTGGATCTGGTCACGGTCATGGTCAGGGTCATAGTCAAGGACAGAGTCATATGCCAGGGTCTGGGATGGGGCATGGACATAGCCTGGGTCACGGCCAAGCATTGGGACAGATGGGAGAAGGGAGTCATGATTCACCTCTAAACTCTGTGATCAAGAGCAGAAGCCATGGAATCTTCCCCGATCCGGCCAAAGGTAAGTGTCTGGAACTACCAACGAACAGTTTTTATTACCCCGACCCCAAAGGGGAGGTGAGGGTATTGTTTTTGGTTGGTTTTTCTTTGTTTGACTATTTGTCAGCAACTTTATGCAAAAACTACTGGACCGATTTCCATGAAATTTTCAGCAAAGGTGCAAGATTATTCAGAATACACACCATTAAATGTGGGTGAATGTAGGCCAAAGGT
The DNA here is from genome assembly GCA_029814465.1 of Ostorhinchus cyanosoma. Lineage (NCBI taxonomy): Eukaryota > Metazoa > Chordata > Actinopteri > Kurtiformes > Apogonidae > Ostorhinchus > Ostorhinchus cyanosoma. The sequence continues at coordinate 12,714,030 of JAPTYQ010000024.1, read as the reverse complement.
CAAGGTCACCAAAAATGTGTTTTTGCAATGATATGAGAAATATGACAAATCAGGTAAAACATTTGCGAGGGGCAGGGTATGTTGTGCCTAGCACCACTTGTTTCTATGGTTTTCAGGCAATTTATTTCAATTCTTATTCATATTATTATGCTTGAGAGGTTTCCAGAAAGAAAGTCATTTATAAAGTGGTCATTTGGTTGCCATGGTGAAAGAGACTATTGCCATAGAAACAAAAATGATAACAATTTCTTGACATCTGTAATTACACTTCATGTGAATGTCAAATTCTAAATAGCACAAACGGGCACTATGCACTACAAAATACAATAGAATACATTAGTGCGAGTTATTTTACAAATCTTTATCTTTATTTCACTTTAATTTAATCTTACAGTCTCACAGAGGTTAGATACATACACAAAAACACAAACACCAAATGAGAACAGAACACACAACACAAAAAGGGCTTAACAGTACCAAAAAATGGTGAAAATATCAAGTAATAATCCTGCAATTTGAAGTTACATACAGCTGAGTCACTGTAAGAGGTTCATTCATTTTATAATGTGTGTAGTCTTGGAAGTATAGTTCCTGATATCACCTCTGACACCACTGGCGCATACAGGGATATCTAAGGTAAAGTAATTACTGGATTCTGCACTGTAATTACTAGACTTATATGACAGGAGAGATTTAAGGTAAGTTTGAAAGTTTTAACTTTATGGATGATTAACATTAGAAGAAAAAGAGAGGATTATAGTTTTTTGCGACTGTAAAATAGTGGGGATTATAGTCATCCAACTTCCGTGGGTCCAATTAGCCAGTCCTAATCCTCCATCTCACCTCTTCCTCCAGATATGCAGATGTTACCTTTGGAAAAGTCACACAGTAGCCCAGGCAGCTCCAAGTCTTCCTCTGATGGCCAACTTCGCTCCCACGGCCCCTCCCGAAGCCAAAGCAAGAGCAGCGTCACTCAGGCCCATCTTGAGGATGCTGGGATAGCCATTGCTGCTGCAGAGGCTGCCGTGCAACAGTCCCGCCTGCAACCAAGTAAATCCCTCCCCTACCCGTGATACAATTCCTCTGACATGCTTCCTTTTTTCCTGTGCATGTATTCGATTTAATTTTTGATGAAGCCTAAACTGCCATGCATTCAGCTCCACAACATTGTTCCTTTGCATTATACTCTCCTCTTCTTGCAGTTTCCCAAACACAGTCATTGATTTTTTTTCAATAATTGTAGTATCAATAATCTTAATTCTGCCTTGTCGAAGTAGGATAATTATAATAAAATCATAAACAAAACACAAGATATAAAATAAAGAAAATAATTATCATATATATAATTATAGTTATTTATACATAATACTTATTTTTCTTACTCTGCACCATAAATTAATGATAAAATTCTATTTAATCTATGTAAGAAAAAAATTTAATATTCCAAATATATTTACATCTATTTAATATTTTGCTTCCTATTTATGTCTCTTGAGTTGTCACATTATTCTAAATTCATTCAATCAAACATGGGAACCCCAACCCCTTCTGTTTCTACATGGATAGTGCATGTGCCAGTCCCAATGATATGGTTTCTACAGAACCCTAGTGTGGAGACCTACAATCCCAATATAGAAACCAAGCTGGGACGGCTATCCCTCACACACACACTGCGTGTAACATTAACCTGATTAAAAAAAAAAAAAAGAAAGTCTGCTAATACTCACTTCTAATCACCACTGTGTTTTAAAATGAAAAATGTTGTTGTGATCCCTTTGTGAGTTAGGTTAGCTCAGTGTCAAAGCCATTACAGCATGCACTTGCAGCTTCCCTGCCTACTGTTCCTTGGCCACTGAGGACTGTAATGCTGCAATCTCTGTTTGTGTGCATGCTTGTGCCATACAAATCCTTAAAAAAAAAAAAATCACAAAACACCCACTGACACACACAAGTATGGCACAGAGGCTTCCCTCCCTACCCTGCCTTCTTCCATTCCCCCTGCCTAAAAACAAAGGAAATAAATATGTGAGACACAGATATACCCAAGGGTTCAAAAGTCAACAGGAGGCTCATTCTGCACTCATCGGCCAATGAGAGTAAAGCGGTCAGCTAACCCTGAGAGGAACAGAAGTGTCAAGGGAAGGTGAGACAATATAGGAAAAATACTAACAATTATTTCTAACTATATTTTCTTAACCATAATGCAATAAAAACAGACAAAAAATAGTTTACAAATAACCAAATGTGTAAATAAAAGAGTGACTAAGTATTTTAGGTAATTCTAATTTAAAGGGGTTATATGTAGTATTGATATTACAAATTCTCAACAGCAGGGGGAAGTTGTGCATCAGAACACACTTATAACTACCAAAACCACCAACGAATCAACACTATGTATCCACAGACTGCATCACTTACTGAAAATAGTACACATTGTATACACACATCTGTATTATGGTATCATTTTTTTTCCTTCAACAAAAACTCATGGCCATGCCCAGCCAGCATGTCCATGTGGGCCCCAGAAGGGTTACATTTGGGCTGCATATAAGGGTCCCAAGTGGGTTTGTCCACAGTTTCCATGGTGGTCCCACATGTGTTTGTCCATATCAGAATCACAATCAGAATATCTTTATTGTCATTATACCAAGTACAACGAAATTGAGGTAGAGCTCTTATGTTCAGTGCAAGAATTTACAGACAACAAATATCAGTAAAACACACAGTTATTTACTTTAAAAAAATAAAAAAGTATTAAGATATTTGTAAAACCTAGAATTTAAGTCGTGCAAATGGCATGAAAGATAAATATTGTGGGATAAATAGTGTGAAAAATAAGTAATATGAGATATTCAGATCTCTGATTCTGATATGGGCAAACACATGTGGGGTCACCATGGAAACTGCAGACAAACCCTATGGGACCCTTATATGCAGCTCAAATGTAACCCTTCTGGGGCCCACATGGACATGCTGGGTGGGCAGGTTTTTTTTAACACTCAGTCAAACTAACACTGTGTCTTATGCCGTGTTTCCACTACATGGTACTGGCCTGACTTGACTTGACTCAACTCGCCTCGGAATTTTTGTGTTTCCATTACGTAAAAGAACCTGGAATCTGGTACCCGGTACTATTTTTTTTTTAGTAATTGCTCAGCCAATGTTGTGAAACAGGTGAAGAGATAATAAAATGTGACGTGTAAACACTGCAGACCACTGATTGGTCAGATAGTTGTCTCTGCGTCATTGCAACATCAATGCGCAACTCACTGTTTAAAAAAAAACCAAACAGATTTGGTAGTTTATGACCGATGAAAAGATTCAGTGTGAGCTTGTTTGGGGCAACATGCAACCAACAGAAAGTCGGTAGTATCCTGTAATGGAATTCCATTTACAGAAATAGTACCTGGTACATGAGTCGAGTCAAGCCGGTACCATGTAGTGGAAACGCAGCTTCATATTGTCCACATGCTCTAGCAGCCAATAGTTTACATTATAGCTCTGTTAGCTTAGCTTTTTTATTGGACAGAAAACAACCACAATAAAACCACAAATTACATCTGTTTTCTGTATGGTTTGTCTTTGCGATAGCTGCACTAAAGATATGTTTGGAATCATTCAAACGAGGTCAGAACTGTCACAGTTTAGTCTGAGCCATGGATCAATAACTTAACAAAGATAAAAACATCACATAATATTTTTATACTTTCATAAACTTCATAATCAAACTCACCCGTGTAGAAAAAAAAAAGCTGCAGTATCAGCATTTCAGAGTCACTTTCTTTGACTCTAAAAGTTGTTTCTTAGTGGTTCTCATCCCATCTGGTCACTTTCTGATCTTGGTGACGTTCTCACCATGGGAGACCAGTAGAGTGACTCACTACTTCATAAATCTTCTGGCCCGTCAACATAAATATATTCAGTTCATATCTTTACAAGCCAATACATTAGCGTCTCTGGCGTAACTTCAGAGCTTTTTATTGTAAATACACTATTGATTGGTAATTTTTATTAAATGATTTTAAAGTAAATACTACATATAGCTCCTTTGATCATTTTCATAGATTTAAGTCTGTGAGTGTCTGAGAATGTATGTGTCGTTGTCATGTTTACATTGTGAGGCTGGAACAATGGAATCCCCAGATATTATGTTGGAGTCAGAGGTCATGGGGGGTGGGGGGGGGGCCGGCTCCTCTGGTCCATGAATCCGTTTGTACTCAGGGATCCGTTTGCATGAGTGTGATTGATGAGCTGGAGGTGGAGGGTGTTTCCATGAGTGAATGTGGGTG
>JAPTYQ010000024.1:12607311-12640517 GCA_029814465.1 Ostorhinchus cyanosoma | reverse complement strand
GTTTGACCCAGAAGAATGGGAGAAAAGAAAGAGTCTGATCCACAACCAACGACCACAAAAGACTAACATCTGTCACTCAGGTGAAAGGGGCGGGGCCAATACAGAGGAGGAAGAACTGGGGTATGTAAACTTATGATTATTATTTTATTATTTATTTCTTTTTGATCCCCATTAGCTGCTGCACACCTCAGCAGCTACTCTTCCTGGGGTCGTCAACAACATAAAAAAACAAAGCACCACCATTTCCCAAAACTCACTCAACATAGAGGATGTACATTCACTAAACTCAAGCACAAAAAACTAAATTCAACAACAAACACATAATGCAAAATAATTACATGAACAATACAAGAACAAATAAATGAATCCAAAAAACAGAAACAACAAAAGACAGGAAAAACAAACCCTCACTGTTGGACCTGCAATAACTCACACACTTATTTTTGGGTAAATATGAACATTCTAAACCTTTTAGTGAAACTAACAGTTTGACTTTCTGAAATTAAAAACAGTGCCAGTGTTTTCCGTAACACTATGGCTCTATGTTGGACTCATCCTACAGACAGGAAACAGGAAACGTCTGTCCTCCTCATTTGGACAGTTTCTGTTTTCAGAAAGATTCAAAAAGAGCAAAAACATTAGTCTGATAAGAAATGGATTCACAAACCAAAAACCATCTGTGAAATTAAAGTTTTTCTTTTATTATTCATATTCTTTAAAAAATGGACCAAAAAAAGCACAAATTCTGCTGGAGTATGTAAACTTCTGAGCCTTTTTTTTTGGTCCATTTGAAAACTCGTCGTCCTCGGTGTCTTTATTTTGACAGGCTGCCTCTGGGACTTCCTGGTGGTCCTGCTGAACCCGGTCCGCCTTGATGGCCCTGTGGATCCGGAGGGCGGTGAAGGGGAGTGGATCCACACATCTGACTGACAGGAGCCTGTAGTCCTGGATCCAGGTCCGAACTTAAGGGACGGAACTGGGATGAGAAAAACCAACGGACGCAGCTTCTGTTCACAACTTCTGATCCCAGAGCAGTTTCATGTGCGGAGGCTTCAGCCGGAGACACTATGTGCATCCTCTGACAGGGACAGAGCGGCTGTTTGGGGTTTTTTTTTTGGCTTTTGCGCTTCTATAATTTACTTTTTGGCTCCATCAGTGCGCAACATCGTGCATCCGCGATCGCCCTGGCAACGGACCCTCTGCATCTGCATCTTCAGCTCCATCTTCAGCTCCATCTCCTTCTCCAGCTCCTTCTCCATCTCCTTCTCCAGCTCCAGCTCCAGCTCCTTCATCCCCCTCCGCCGCGAGCGCGTTGCCGGCTCTGCACGCGTGCGTTTCCGAACCGTTTTTACCCACTGAGGTTCACGTGCCGTGGAAGTCTTCAGTCCCAGCTCCAAAATGCCAGTGAGACGCGGTCATGTTGCGCTCCAGAACACCTACCTGGACACCATCATCAGGAAATTCGACGAACAAAGTAAGTGTGGATCGAACCGCGTGACGTGAAAGTCTTCAAACATCCTCAAACCACCTCACGCGGATCATTCAACGCAAACAAACGCGCGTGTTTTCACTTTGGAGCGTCTTTGGCTCCGTTTTCAGCCTCGTGGACTCCCATGGATCCGGATGCTTTTAATCACAGCTGCAACGATTTAGTCGATTAATTGAAATCGACGACTGTTTTGATGAACGACTCATCATGTTAGTTATTTTGAAGCCAAAGTGGTGGAAGTTCTCATTCAGTTCACCTCAGAGCATCCACAAAAAGACAAAAGTAGGTGGAGGTGTTTCTTTTCTAACAGGGTCTGAGATAAAAATAAGAATGACAAATGTCAGAAAATAGTTTTATATTTAGAGAAATATCATTGGATTGTTTGGTCGAGGGTTGTGGGTGTTCCGAGTCGATGAGTAAATGAGTGAAAAAGACCAAAATAACAAAGAAAATTCACCAAATGAGCAAAAATGAGCAAAATAATCAACAAATGAACAAAGATGGACAAAATAATCAACAAAATGAAAAAAATAATTTAAAAAAATGAGCAAAAATTGACAAAATGATAAACAAAATGAACAAAATAATCAACAAAACGAACAAAAATGGACAAAATAATTTCAAAGTACAAAAATTAACAAATCAATGAAAATATTGGTGTTTAAACTGTACGGACAAAAGTATGTGGACGTGTTGACTTCAGGTGTTTCTTTTCTAACAGGAGATAAAAACACTCAGAATCTAGTTTAATATTGGGATAAACACCATTACTTTGGTTAATTTGGTTTAAATTATCTTTGTTTCCAAAATGCCTCAGAGATGTTTTTTTTTCTTTTTTTTTACTGAATTTCTCTCATTGATTTTTTTTTTTTTTTTTTTTAATCCACGGCTCTGATTTTAAATGTTCTTCCTCTAAATTTCTCAAATATTTTTCATGCGCTGACTGTAAATAATAATTTTCTACCACCACTAACCATCTACTTTATTCAGGAAGAAAAATCTACCATTAAATTTTAAAGAAATATTGTTTTTAAACTATATGGACATAAATATTGGGACACATCAGCTGTAACATGTCCTGTTCAGGAGGATCTGAGATACAAATGAAAATATGAATAATCAATGTGATATTTATCCCAAAATAAAACTATATTCTAGTGCTTGTCATTATTGTTTTGTATCCCAGACCCCTGTTAGAAAACAACTGAATGTGTCCCAGTGCTAGTTTGTCAGCAACTTTAAGATCCCATTAACTTTTGGTGAATGTAGGTCAAAGGTCAAGGTCACCAAAAATGTGTTTTTGCAATGAGAGAAAAGACAAATCAGGTCAAACATTTGCGAGGGGCGGGGCTTGTTGTGACGGGAACCATTTGTTTTGTTTATCATTTTGTCCATCTTTGTTACTGGTTTTTTTCTTATGCTAATGTGAGATATTGACATCTATATTAATGATCAATATATTTATCCCAATAATGTAAAACTATATTATAGCGCTTGTCATTATGGTTTTTTATCCCAGACTCCTGTTAGAAAACAATTCAGTGTCTCAATACTTTTGTTCAGTTTGTTCTATGAATTAGACAATTATGTGCGAAAGCTAACGACATGTGAAGATTTATCGCTGTTTTTGGTTGTAAACTCTCTCTATTTTTCTTCCTATTAAATGTCAGATTTGTTGATGCATCAGACTCAGAAAAAAAAAAAACCCCAAAAAGTTCATTTTGACCTCCGTTATAAAATGTTTGTTGCCTTTTGCAGAAATCTGAATGCACTTCTAGACTAATTACTCATTTTCTTCTGGCATCAAATGAATCTCATATGTCTCACAGCTTTGTGAGTTATGAACCGACACTATCTGATATTTGCTCCTTTTCCCCTCATGCTGTTTGTTTTATTGATGCCGTCCACAGAATGACAGTAACATCTCTCTTATAAATAAATGTATCGTCCACATGATCAGACCCTTCTGCACCTTTTCTGTCGGCCTCTTTGCACCTGCATGTCTGTTTGTGTGTCATTTTCCATGACCTCCCATGTTCCACTGGCTCCGAAAACAGAAGGAAAACACTCTTTGTCTTCTGAGCACGCATCACTAACTCACATTTTTCCATCATTTGTGGTTGAAACATCTAAAAGACTTTATACGCTGCATGTCTAATATGATGTAATCTCTGGTTTTCAGCCTTTTTTTGTTTCCCTTTAATGCGTCTGTTTCATGTGGGCTCATCCGGGCTGTTTGGAGACTGAAAATGAGCCTGATTCAGATGAAAAAGTGACCAAACAAAGACAGAGCCAGTGTTCACTGTAGGCTAAAGAGTTATGGAATATTCTATTCACTTTTGAACTTTCTATTTATAAGGAAATGATATAATATTATAAAAGATTAAGACTTAAGTTTAGTGAAGTTGGAAACATTGAAGCTTAAAATGAATAAAATCTGAATATTCAGCTGCGAACCGACTTATATTTGAAGAATAGTTTTAGTATTTTAAAGCCAAAAGGAATCAAATAATATATTAAACTGTGATGTTACAAAAGTCTGTGGACACGTTGAATTCAGGTGTTTGGGAAATAAAACAATCACGATAAATGTCAGAATATAGTTTTATGTTGTGATAAATATCCCACATATGGATGTTTTTGGTGTGGAATCACCATGAACACGACCTTTTACATCAGTTGGACTTTAATCTCAGAATTCTGACTGTTTCAAATATATTTTTTCAATTATTCTAAGATTTGATTAAAGTCAGAATTCTGTGGAAAAAAGTCTGACTTTTTTCTGAGAATTCTGACTTTAATCTCAGAATTACAATTTTTTTCTCAGAATAATAATAATAATAATAATAATAATAAACAATTATTGAACCTCAATTTTCTTTAATTTATTTTCCAGTGGTCTTAATCCACGTCCGTAATATTTCCTTAAAGTTTAATGAGAGAAAATAAATGATTAGTTGTGGTAGAAAATTATCATTTAAAGTCACAGCACAAAAAATGTTTTAGAAATTTAGAAGCAGAACATTTAAATCATTGTCATGGATTAAGAAAAAGGAAGAAAAAAAACAAAATCAGTGTTGAGAGAAATTAAGTAAAAGCATCTCGGAGGCATTTTGGAAACAACGAAAACACTTGAAACCAAACTAAACTAAACTAAACTAAACTATGCAGTATTACGTCTAAAACCTGCTCCTAAATTTACAGAATGGAGAAAATCAAAGGATCATTCCACTCTAAGCGAATGATAAATAGTGCGTTTCATATGGATTATTAAAAGACTGTAAAACCTGTCAGATGTTTGAGCTGCAGCAGGTTTTAGTCTTAAACTGTTTCTGAAACCAAACTAACAGTATTTTCCAGTATTTGGAACCTCGGTCCCGCCTCCATAAACCAGCAGATATTTAGGCCTTTTTACCCTCTTAACTCCACCTTAGAACCACAGCATTATAATTACACACAACTATATTTGTGCACAATTATTCTGGATATTTCTTTAATTCTCATACTAATAATAAATTGTCTAGAACACACTCTACAAATTGCTGTTCTAATTTTGTGTCGTTATAGTGTTTTAATGGATATATTTGGTGTATATATATATGTTTATTTTGTATATGTTTGTATATTTAGAGCTTTCGATATGTTGTTATATATACATATTTTTTCTTTTTCTGTTTTATTGATCATTTCTTTCCTGCTACGTTTTATTATACTTGAATGGAAGATCTGATTCTGATCAGACGTGCACACGAGGGGGAAGTTCATTGGAATTATAGTGTGTATTTATATTGAGATTGTGAAGGGAGTTTATTTTCAGTGTGTAAATGTAGACATTTGGATGTGATTTTTCTGGGATCTGTTTGCATTTGGGGAATATCATCCAGTACGATAACACCGTAACATTTAAATTCACATTTATGACATTTAGAACAATTTAACTTGACTAAAAATAAAAGTGTCACCTGTGACTTGGCCACGTTGCAGTTTTGATCATGAAGCTCTTTTAGAAACATGTATTATGTAATGTGGCTGTACTGTAGGTCTGTGCACGCTCCGCCACGTGCACGCCCAGGTGAGCGCACATGCCACAGTGGTGCTGCTTAGCAACCGTGTGACGATGAGTGTTTCCGCTGTGAGTCCCAGATAATGACTTTGGACAGGATGTGCTCTACACCAGAGCAGCATGACTTTAAAGAGGCTGTCGGAGGTCTGCTTAACCCGGGTTATGTTGGAGGTCTGCTTAACCCGGGTTATGTTGGAGGTCTGCTTAACCCGGGTTATGTCGGAGGTCTGCTTAACCTGGGTTATGTCGGAGGTCTGCTTAACCCGGGTTATGTCTGAGGTCTGCTTAACCCGGGTTATGTTGGAGGTCTGCTTAACCTGGGTTATGTTGGAGGTCTGCTTAACCCAGGTTTGTGTTGGAGGTCTGCTTAACCCGGGTTGTGTTGGAGGTCTGCTTAACCTGGGTTATGTCGGAGGTCTGCTTAACCCGGGTTATGTCGGAGGTCTGCTTAACCTGTGTTTGTGTCAGAGGTCTGCTTAACCTGGTTGACCCGGTTCATGTTCTGTTTAACCCAGTTCGGTTTGCGGCTCCCTCAGTGGGTTTACGACTCCCTCAGTGGGTTTGCGGCTCCCTCAGTGGGTTTACGGCTCCCTCAGTGGTTTTACGGCTCCCTCAGTGGGTTTGCCACTCCCTCAGTGGGTTTGCCACTCCCTCAGTGGGTTTACAGCTCCCTCAGTGGGTTTGCGGCTCCCTCAGTGGGTTTGTGGCTCCCTCAGTGGGTTTGGGGCTCCCTCAGTGGGTTTATGACTCCCTCAGTGGGTTTGCAGCTCCTTCAGTGGGTTTGGGGCTCCCTCAGTGGGTTTACGACTCCCTCAGTGGGTTTGCGGCTCCCTCAGTGGGTTTTTGGCTCCCTCAGTGGGTTTGCGGCTCCCTCAGTGGGTTTACGACTCCCTTAGTGGGACAGTGCAGGTCCAATTGGTGCGTGTAGTTCATTGTTTCCAGTGTCACAGTCATATATATTTTCGACAGTTGCTTGTTTTGCACTAGTTTCGTTGAACAAATGGAACCGGGTTGATCCTGGTTGAACTCTCAGTTGTGACGGCTCAGTTTCCTGTTGAAGGAGCAGCTCCTCAGACTCGTTCCCTGGAGTCTCAGAGCATTAACTATGGAAAGGACGGCCGTCATGAGTTCCATTCCGGCTGATGGTGGAGAACTGGAGGCGTCCAGTAAAGGCTGTGACTCGGACGGCGTGTGTTCGAAGCCTCGTGTGTTTTAACCCAAAACGATCAAATGCAGGTCGATCCTGATGGTTCAGACCTGACGCTAAACCACAGACTGTTCTGGAACTAAACCAGTGCTGCTTTTCAGATCGCAAGTTTCTCATCGCCAACGCCCAGATGAAGAACTGCGGCATCATCTACTGTAACGAAGGCTTCTGCCAGATGTTCGGTTTCACCAGAGCTGAGATCATGCAGCAGCCGTGCACCTGCCAGTTCCTAGTGGGACCCGGGACCATGAAGAGCGCCCTGTCCCAGCTGGCCCAGGCCCTGCTGGGCTCCGAGGAGCGCAAGGTGGAGATCCTCTACTACGCCAAGGAAGGTAGGTCCGGATCAGAACCTCTAAACCACCTTGAACCAGGACCCGCTCTAGTCCAGGGTAGATATTTAAACCTCTGCCTGGAAGGAGGACCTGGACTCTGTGACCCGGAACACTGGACCCTTTAAAGACTAGACACACAGTTCAAATTCTTTTGGAATCAAAATGTTTATTAACCCATGAGCCAAACAAACAGTCACCAGATCATTTGGTTCATCGTCACTGTCGGGTGGAAACCTCTTATGTCCAAAGCAGTTATTTTTCAGGAAACTGGAAAAACAATGCATGTTCTAAATAAATGAATGGAATTTAGTGATTTATTCACAAACCGTTTCAACACGTTGGGAAGGGAGGGGTGGGTGGGTGTGCATTGATATTTGATGGACGTATTAGGCAGCCAATAAATGTAAAGATGATCAGTACATTGATTGGTCAGAGTTTTCCTCTGATTACACCCTCTAGACCGGACCAAAATGTTTCGGGTTTTTTGCAAACATTCTATTATAGTGTGTGCAATGGGAATGTGAAAAGGTTTTCAGGCAATATTTTAAAAAAGAATCACCTACCAAACCTTTAAAATGAACAAAAAACTGAAGAAAACAAGGGATGGGCTAATAATTCTGTATATGATCAGTAAAATAAATACTGGAAAATACCTGATTTTCACAGGAAAAATGCAAAATACAGAGGATTATTTCACAATAATTGGTGACAAATCACTCAAGAAATGTTAAATATAGAGAAAAAAAAATCATTTGGGAACTACCAGAAAAGTAGAAGCAGATATTTATGGGTTATGAGCAGCTTTTATTACACACTATTGATGTTGCATAGAGTTTGAGCTGCAAATAGCCTCTTTATAAATGAGTTTTCATCTGATTTTCTACTATTTAAAAAAGATACTGATAATCTCTTGGATGTTACTTCTATTAAAACCTCTTTTTTTCTAACATCTATCTATCATCTTTTTTGCAGAGATACATAGATAGAGGAGTTCGGACGTACACATTTGCACCAGTCAATGGAACTGACTACAGGTGAGTGAGACACACCAACTAACACACACCTTTAAAAGTACTTTCAGATTCTCTCACTGACTCCCTCTAGTTGATCGATAGCGTTACTCAGGCCAATAGGGGTCACTCTAGTTTCTATCATCAAACTCTACTAAGTTGAAGCAAAATACATTATATTTGCATTTGCATTTTACTGAATATATAGCAAGTTATTTCTAATTTCAAGGTTTATCTGAGTAGCATTTGTTGTTTTGTTGTTGTTTTTTTTGTTGCAGGGTATTTTAGAATATTAGAAAATATCAGTAAACACTCACATGCTTTAAATTAATCAGCACAATAATAAGACTTTCTATTTGATTATCCACATGGCCTCGAACAAATCAATCTTTTATGCGTTTCCTCTCCAGCCTGGCCCTCGTTTTGCCCAAATACAGTGAAAATTTCATTCAAGCTAAACTTGGGGATGACATGAAACAGGCGATGTGTGAGTATGAACTCCGCTCTCATGCTTACGGTACTTTTCTTCACACTATCCCCCACTTGCTTTGTATTAGTTGCTCTTCGCTCAAACCAAAACCACTCCTTTGTATTTGCCTCTCAGATCAGCGGATCCCCAGTGTGCGTTTCTTTTGTAGTGTAACCCACTGGTCAGTCGCTCTTCACTCCCACACACATCCACATCCACATCCACCCCCCACCCCCCCTCCTCCTCCTCCTCTTCTCTCAAACCCAACCCAAGCTCTGGCTCTTTTGATCTTGTTGACATTCTGCTCTTCTCTTCTTCTTTACTCCCCTCTTCTGGCCCTCTGTCTTGCTTAGAAAAAAAAGACAAAACCTCGCCTCCTCTCCCCGCTCATTATCGCCTCTCCTAACAAACGTTTGTTTTTCTTCTGCACTGCACCTTTTTTCACCACGTTTCACTGGCCCAATTTTATCTCCCAATTCAGCCTGCCTCTCTTTAGGACAATGATTTCTATCCTAATATATTTCATGGGGTAATAGGCTAACCAAAGCAGACAGGCTTATTTTCTCTGTCTGTTTCTCTGTTTTTCTGTATCTAATCTAATCAGTAAACCTGTCCTCACCTCTCTCTCTTATAGCTCTTAATATGTCTCACTACTCCCTTCTGTTCTTTCTCCATTTGCATTCCCAAGGCTGTCTGACTGTATGATGCACTCTGCTCGCTGTTCTTAACTGCTCTGACTATAGACAATAACCGCTTATAAATCATAAGGCCAAACTTATCAGTATACACACATGTGCTTTATTTACTCCTTTCTCATTTTTTGTCCAATTTCCTCGACTCTGATACGAGGTATTCTCTCCTGTCTCGCTCCTACGCTGGAATTTTACAGCTTCTCCTTGGGGCAAGTACTCACTCTTCTGTTTTCCCTGTTTTCCTATTTACCACGTGATGCACTTTACTGCATATGCACAATTGTTCCCTAAATGCTTGCATGGTTACGTTTCATACAGAACGTAGTGTATGTAAGCGATGGATGGATGGATGGACACGGAGAATGAATGCTTAATGATGATTTTATAGATGCATGGGTGGATGGCAGCTTTGAACAGGGGGATATAATTAGTAGAAAACCAATGAATTCAGCACATACCCATCTGGCTTTGGCTGACTTTTTATAACTTTGATGTGACGCCACTAAGCATAAACGGCTAATGGTGCAGTTATTCCAACAGATGAGATTTTGACTGAGTGTTTCGTCCTCTGTATCACTCCCTCTCTGCTATAACGAGTCTGTCACAGCGCCATAAAGGCTGTCGGAACGTTTACAGGCCTGTTAAAGAAAGTAACACACCATGCCTTGCTGCCACAGACCACTCCGATAGGGAGTTTGGGACTCTAAAGTTCTCCGTTCAGCCATCTAGAGTTTCACGCTGGAGACAGACCACCAATACCTTGATTCATCTTACCACTTTCCTGCAATAGATTGCTCCTGCAGCCACATGTCCTCCTGATACAATAGAGAGGGACTGACCAAGGGAGTGATGGATGAACATAGATTTTTTTTTTTTTTTTTTTTTTAATAGGAATGCTGTTTGTGTTGAAGAAATGACCTAATACAAAATTTGAGGAGCTGGTGACAGAGAAGCAAAGAGCAAAAAAATAAAAAATAAAAAAAAAAAATAGAAAAGAAAGAGTGTATGGTGTGAAAAGCAGTTGGCCATCGAGACACCCTGCCCAGTCTATAGAGACGGAGGGACAATGAATCTGCCTGTTACGTTTTATGTGAAGGACATTGTTTCATCCTGCACCAGATTTCCATGACCCCAGGAAACTCAGCGCTCAGTAATTGTTTTCGCAGACTGCACCACACGACTCAATATATTTTAAAGGCAATGTCCAAACTGTCTTGATTTTAAGAGACCAGTGAATGATGGCCAATGATGCCTGTCATGTCATTTATGAGATAAGAATTACCAGACAGTATATTAAATGAATTCCAGAGTCAAGGGAGACAAAGCATAGAATTGGAAGAAATTTGCTTTTTATCGTTATGCTTCCGCGTCCATGTGGCTCCCCCTCACAGTCGGCTTTCAAGGCTTTCATTTCTCAGTATTTATCTTTTGCGCTGTATGTAATATTCTATCATTACCGCGACGTTTTATTACCTACTGTGGGAAATATTTACAATTTTCATAATATTTTACAAGGTATGACATCATTTGTCAGATGATGAATGGATTTTTATCAGCTTTCTTCTTTCATACTTTTTCTTCTTTTTATCCTGTTCTCTCGGGGGTCACAACAGGTCAAGAAGGCAAGTATTTATCTGTCAGTTATTCTCTTACGTGTTTTCATTGCCCTTCCAGCCACACTCTGTATCTTAATCCATCACCTCATATCTCTTTACTTTGGTGTGTGTGTGTGTGTGGTTTCTTAGCCCAACATGTCTTATTACATTATTGATGTGCAATGTGGTCATACGTGCATTAAAAGTACAATATTTGGATTCATACCATCCTCTCATAGCTCAAATTCTTCTGTATTTACATCACTTTTCATCACCTCATGCTTTTGTATAATATCTGTGATAAACTCTGAGCTTATAGCAGGTGTTATTTGTTTTAAAAAGCCATGGAAACCATACAGCTGGAGAGGTTTGATGAGTTCGGTTACACCTACATCGCTCCAAGGTGAGTGACCCCGACGCTACTGTACAACCCACGCTCACTCTATAGGAACAACCATGGGGTTGCGATTGAAAATGATCAATACTGTTTCTTCAGGGATTACTGCAAAGAACTGAAGTTGTCAGACAACAACACCCAGTTTCTCCTCGACTTCAACCAGTACATTGATAGGAACACTCCAGATGCATGTGAGTCATGCATCTCTTCCACTGTTTTCAATCGACTCATACAGTAGTTGTGATGTCAGTTTGCTGCATGGTTTGCGCTCATATCAGTATTATAATTCCACTGACTCACTTAATGTCACCTAATCAATATACAGAAGGCACTGCAGCGGTATGTGGGTATAAAAGAAAGCAGGGGTTTGCGTATCTGTGTATACGTACGTGCACGGTATGGTTTGTTGTTAGTCACTGTGGGATTTTTTCACTCTACTTTTGCAGTGGTCAGCATCCGAAGGTCAGAGCATGACTTTAGATATTAGATTAGCACGGTCTAAGCAGGGTGACATCAGCCTCATCGACTGAGTTTCCTAGAAGGCCGATGCTGTCATTCTACTCCGTGACTCATGCTGTTTGATTTGTCATCATCTAATGGATCTCAGCCGTAGTATGGCTTACCAACACCATCCAGCTAATGGATCTATGTATCTTTGATCCATTTAAACCAAGGTCAAGACTCATACCCAGTTTTTCATAACCCCGATCTTCCCTGCAGTAAATGCAATATGTTTTTACTGAGTCTTGAGTTTACCAAAAAAAAAAAAAAAAAGTTATGGTCGTGATTACAAACCTCCAGGGAAGTTCTAAAACTCCGGATACTTTGAAACCTACTTTTTGAAATGTACTGTGCTTGTCAGTATGATTCGAGCTCAGCGTCTTGGCATCGCATCTCCTATAGGTAGAACAGCCAATACCTCACAATGCACTTCCTGCTATCTGACTGTCTAATGTTCACTCAGAGAGGACCTACAAAAACATGTCTCCCTGCTAGATGGTTTCCTGACAAATGCCATGAGATCATTTTTTCCCCTTCATTTATCCAGGCAAAAGATTTGGCTGAACATACCTGCTGTTTTTCATGCCCTGACTTTTACCTTTATACAATTAATCACTTTGATCCAGTATTCTGTACTGTAACCCAGGGAACAGATCCAGTGAACTGGTGCTGGATTAATGCCTTGCACAGCAGCACTTCAGCAATAATTCATAAACCAGTCAGATATATTGTTTATTTTGTTTTTCTTGCTCTAATTTCGCTGCAAGCTACTGGGATTAAAACTGCCAACGTTGAAGTTAAAATGCTATGATAGTAAGGTAGAGTAGGCTGTCATTGGGTTTTCCCTGTTAATGTAATGTTTTGAATGTGTAGAATGGATTTTGCCTTTTAGGTAATGTGTCCCTGGTGAGTCGTCTGATCCTGGACGCTGGTCTAACAGCTGAACTGGTTAAAGTTTGGAGTGAGCAGACAGCGTGAGTGCTTTTTAGTTTTAGTACCATATAATATTTACCTTAAATGTTACACCAAAAGAAGTTTTGTTTAGTTTTTTGTTTTTTTTTTTTCATATGAAAATCTGTTACATCTGTATGCTGTTGCTCTGGAGTACCAAAGCTCATGTTTATTTCATGCACAATTTAGTGACTTATTGAAGTCTTTTCCTTTTTAGTTTGGATGATTTGATTGTGTGTAACCAGTGAAACACGATGAAAGCAAAGTACAAAATGCGTATCACACCCAGCTGTACTGAACTTTGCCAACATATGCTGTTTTTTGGAAAATAGAATAATTACAACACTGTGTTGCCTTTCATGGTGTGCCCACTTGTCTAAAATAATCTGAACACATCATTACATGCACTGCACAGTATCTGTTTAACATTAGGGCATAAAGAGACAAGTAACTCTAGAAATAAAACAATTTGTATCTCTGTAGCTTGATCATACAGACAGCCAATATTGTGCTTGAAAATATGTATTTTTTCCTTTATTGTTATGTTATATTTTCTTCATGGTTTGATTTGATTTGATTTGTTTTCCATGTTCTCAGGGATGGCGTCGTGGCCAGGTTTGTAGCCACAGATGGAGGAATCACAAGAGTCTATCCAAGAAGGTACTGTCTGTCCAGTTCTTCTCAGTTTCACTTTTAGCGACAGCTCTGGCGTTGTTAAACAGCACAGCAAACTTTGCCCAGCTATCTGGTGGTGTAAATGTGTGAGATGAAAATGGATACAGACTGTAATACTCTTAGGCTGAGTGATTTTGGCTGCTGTACTCACCTGCTCCGCTGGGTTATTCTCCAGAACATGGAAGATTAGACTCTTTGAGCTGAACTCCCAGAGCTTGCCAGGCCAGCACAAGACATGGGTCAAATCCACAGATGCAGCAGCCAAATACAGTTCATTCTCTTCAATTTCCTTGCTGCTACGGTACTTTTATCTGGGATACATTAGGGGATTCCATTTGGTTAGAATGCAACATTAGAGCCTATGATAAATGTATATTCCCTCTGACTATTAAACATAAAATACAATCGATTATTGCTTTTATTGGATCACACCCCTGTCATATATTAAGTTTTGGGTGAGAACATTTGGCTATGGATTAATATTTGAAAAAAATCAGACATTAAACACATTTACTCTGTTTGTTTATGCCTTTAATGTGCCATTTATTATATTATGTGACTGTATTCATGTTTTCAGTGCTGGGGAAGAGTGGACTGAAAATCCCGAGACATACGAGTCCAGCTTCTACAAGAGGACCCTGGACAATGAAATTTATATTTTCACTGCTCCATCTTTCAACTGTAAGTTTTTGGAGAGGTTGAGCATGTGAATGTATACGCACATTTTTGTGCATGAGCATCTTCCGTGTGGTCTGGCGCTGGGCCTATCCAGCTCTCTGCGTTTGGACGTCATCCCAATCCTACTGGCAAAGATCACACTCTGAGGACTCTGATATCACTCTCTTTATCCTTCTCCTTTTCCTGCTGTGTCTTTCAGCACCGACCCCCCCGCCCCCCTCCCCGTATACTTCCTGTTATCTCCACTGATCTGTCTAACAGACATCAGGAAAGGCGACGTCCAGTGTAATGTGCCTGTGCTTACACTTGACTGGATTAACACATGTACTGGCTTCACACTCCCCTCTACTCAGATAAATTACAACCTGCTAAAAATGTTTGGAATTTCCTCATAATGACTCATGATTGTTCCTATTTAAACCGTGATTTACACTCAAAAATGTTCTCTCCGTTGCACATTTATACATGATTTCAGTGAAACTGCTATGATTACTCTTTCTTCTCCCTTGTGTTTTTCCTCTCAATTGCAGCAGAGACTAGGGAGCCCATTACTGAATCAGGTATCCTAGTGAGTAAAGCAGTGGATCTCACTATTGACGAAGTCACACTTAAACCTGCAGGTCAGTCTTTCTTATGTAGCAACAATACTGGGGTTTTTTGGGGGGTTTTGTGCTTCAAAGCTCGTAAACAATCCAATTCATGTCCTTAAAGTTGAACATTTGTCTGTGTTGTGGTTTGTTCCAAAGTTGTGGGAGTGAAACTCAATGTCAGTTTCTGGATGAACAGTTTCATGAATGCTACGCTGAAACTGAATGTAAGTTCGTCATGTAATTAGCACTATTTTGTATGCATCACAATTTTCATTTATTCATTAATTATTTACAGCAAAGAACCTTTCATTTTGTCTTTTTTTTTCCTTTAGTGCAAGGATGAAATCTGTGGTTGTCTAAGGAATGATAAGGTACAGTCCACTATTATAAGTATGTATGGATTACACACATGTTTAGCAGTGATTTCACTTAACTGTGGGGGCTTTATCTCATACCCCAGCTGAGCTATCGGCATTGGAACTATGTTAACCCTTTCATGCATGAATTATGAGAACCTTAGTCAATATTTTTTTTTCTTAAGTGATTTTATTCCTCTTTAGGCATGAAAAAAACCAATGCTGTTGAATTTTTTTATGAACCTATTTTTCACGAAGTTACAAAAATGTCCACTCAGCTGGACACCATGCATTCAAGTTTCCAAGTAAAGAAACATGTATTTAAAACCATCATCAGAAAGTGATATAAATAAAAACATTCTTAATGCCACTTCTCAGATGTTTTCTCACATTTAACATACTCTAATACTAGTTATTACTCACTTTATAGAGATAATTTGAAAAAAAAACCTTTTTGTTTAAGAAAACTGTTAATTACAGTCTAATGACAATTAGCAATTGATTTACACTAAAGCATGTTACTGCAGATCAGGTTTATCTAGAACAGCAAAAGTACAGTAATGGCATGGATTACAGTTTGTGATGATGCATACGCTTCCACTGTGTTGGTTGATATTCAACTAAAACAACAAATCCCATGAATATACAAGAGAGCAGCTGTAGAATAGACCACTATGCATGAAAGGGTTAAATGTTGCCACTGATTTTAGGAGCTTCAGACTTTTTAATAATTGCCTTTAAAAATGTGTGTCTTTTTAAATTGCAGCAAGTAGACTGTGTGATCCTCGATGATGGGGGGTTTCTTCTCATGTCTAATCAAGATGAATATATTACACTGGTAAGTTTTGATAAACTACTGTCTTTACCTTGTCATAACTGTGCATGTCTTCACTTATTTGGGATCCTTACCTCTGGCTTTTTTCCAAACGGTCAGTTTACAATCACATAATGGAACATCTGCAGCCATATGGTCAGAAAAGTTTCATATTTCCTAACCTTGCTCTGTAGTAAGTATCTAAGTATCTTACCTGTGTTGGGGGATTTCATCAATCACATAAGGAGGTCAGATCAAGGGCTCATGACTCAGCTAAGATATGAGAAGTGGATGCTAGCTGCATGAAAGCACCCGTAGGACAGCAGCACATCCATGTCTGCAGTAAAGGAAAGCACAAGCCACTGGAGGAGGATCAAAGGGAAGGTGCTGGTGGGTTTTAGACAGTCATGGGAGCTGTAGTGAAGTGAATCCCCTCGTGTATGTGAGACGTCAGCTCAGCTGGCCTAACTCCACTCTTACAGGCCTCTGTTTGTCAGTAGTAGGATATACAGAGTAGTTGGAAACATTTTATGTCAGTCAAGACAGGACATCTGCTGTTTTTGATCTGTTATATGTCACGATCTCTGAGATAGTTTATGGACTTCCAGCATCGAATGAGGACATGCTATTCATTTTTTACATTTTGTGATCGATGGAGTGTCCTTTGGGACTCTCTTTGTGCTGAAGAAGAAAAGTCTGTCAGTTGTATAAGAGAGTTTATAGTTAGAAGCCCTTTATCAAAACCGTGAAAGCTGTGCCACTCTTCTTTGCATAACACATTATTAAACATTTTTCATGTGCTATATATGTTCATCCAGTTAAAATTACACAGCCAAGGGAACAAAACACTCCACTGCTCATCCAGCACATCTTCACCTATCACATAATAACAGTAACTGCATTTTTCCCACATGTTCCCCCTTTGACTAGACCCTAGGTACATGGAGGAAACTATCTGTTCCTGCAAGAACTCTATGATTCTTGAGTATTTTTTTTCCTATAAAGCATCCACTGACTACTTTTTCTAATTGTGTTTGTGTGTGTGAACTCGTCTAGATAGGTCAGTTCTTTGGCGAAGTGGATCCTGTACTGATGATCAACCTGGTCAACACTTCCCTCTACTCCTTCAATAAGACATATGACTACCAGTCTGTCTGCGATCCAGAGAAAGACAGCAAGGCTGCAGCCGGACCACGCTCTGTCTATGTGGTAGGAGACGCACTCACAGACTGTCTCTAAGATAATTGTAGTTTACACACATTTGCATCTACAGCAACTCCCTCTATATTGCTGCTAGACATGGACACTGATGAGATACTCTGAATGAAATACTATAATTAAACTGTATGTCTCAACACTGTTTTGCATTCTAATTGCTTTTAACTACATTGTCATTCATAAAATTCAGATTTTTCCACTCATATTAAACTCTCATTGTTTTTCTTTTCCCGTCCTTTTCCAGCCTAACATTGCTGACTTGCTGAGCATTGGCTGGTGGGCCTCCAGCGCAACCTGGTGAGAGCATATTCATGTTTATTATATGTTTTATTTGTTTGTTTTTGGTATTTTTGGTGCTTCTGTTTATGAGTGGGCGCCCGTTTGTACTTTAGGGTAGGTGTTTTGTATGTGAGAGGGCTTGTATAGTATCAAGGGAAGAAGATGACTGGGTCGGTGTAGGACAAAGGCAGTTACACAACTTTACTGCATCACTATTTGTCCGTCAGGAATATCACCAGCTTTTATCATCACTAGTGATTCTAACCTGGGATGGATGTGCAGCTGTTATTAAACACCGATTAGTTGTTAAAGATGGTGTGCTGAGTCATGCATGTGACTCAACTTGTTTTTTGTTCATTGTGTATCAAGGTCAATACTGCAGCAGCTCCTCTTCAGTCTCACATTTCCCAACATTCTAGATGCAGGTAAGCAACCAAAACAGAATATGAAAGCTGACCTTCATTTTGACTTAAATAGCAAAACCATATTTATCTGCCTGTTACTTTTAATTTGTATAATTTCCCCCCAGCATATTGTCACACATTTTCTATATTTATCCGTTTCGCTTTTTCCCAGCGGAGTCAGGAGATGAAGACATACCAGATGCCATGTTCAAAGAGAGTTGCATCACAGAGCAGACTCAGTACTTCTTCGACAATGATGAAAGATCCTACTCAGGTGTCCTGGACTGTGGAAACTGTTCCAGGTACATGTTGTTTTAAGCGTGTGGTATGTTTGTTGTGTTGCGTTTATGTGCCCTTATATCATTGTGATTGTCCATTTACACTTTAAATGGGTTGTGTCATTAAAGATTTTCCACCGCTTATCTTCATCCATGGACATCCTTCTGTTTAATAGTCTGTGGGGATCGACCCAGAATAGTGCTAGCTTCCTGGCCTCTTTCTGTTTTCCAGCCTGATTTCAGGCAGCTGTTTTCTGATGAGTTTTGATCAGACACAGATTACCTTGATCTGTCAGTGACCGGAATTGCGAAGGGAAGCAGAATAGCTCTTTTATCTGTTTTTCTTCCTTCAGTGTCTGGCTACACTTCAAACTCACTAATATACACATTCACACACCACTGCGCATTTACTTTGCTCTAACCTCCTTTTTGTGTCAATTTGAGCTGTCTGAGGGGGTTAAAATATGGCTGTAATTACTGAATGTTATGAGTCCCATGTGTCTGGTGCTTTACTCCCCAATGTTAATAAATGTAGACACAGAAACTTTCATGACCACCATAAAGAGCAAATCCCAAGATGAGAAAAAAGTATGAATTGTTGATGTAATATAGACAGTAATGCAGTATATCAGATAAAATCGCCTGTTTGCATCATGTAAACTGAAGCTACATACAGGTGTATACAGTGAAAACCCTCTGAAGAGGCGTGTGTTTACGTGTTTTGCATGTGACTGTGTTTTCCAGGATGTATCGAGCTGAGAAGCTGCCAAATACCAATCTAGTGTTCCTGATTACTGATGCCAAGGTAACATGCTTGTCATGTGACCCCAGGCCACTACGACAAGCTGAACAACCCTGTATCCTTTCACTTTACTCGTAAAAATCAAACACTTCCCTTCGGCTCTCCAGACCTCCATCCATCACCCATATGACAGCAGAGCTTTAACCTTTAAATACAAGGACACACACCTAAGGAACTTGCAGTAGGTCCCTCCAAAATGTTCACAGGTGAACAGTAAACTAGATCCACAGCATATGAAAGCTTGTCTTACATTACGCCCGGATTAGATTTCTTTGTTTAAATTCATCTGGGCTGCGTGCTGCCATCAGGTTGAATTAAGGTTGAGAGCAAGTGTGTTTGTGTGCACGTACTGTATGTGTGTACGTGTGCTGAGTATATCTGTTTGACAGATGTGTCTTTGAATGTAGCTTCCTGCTGCTCAAACAGTAAAAGTGTCATCATCGGAGGTTACCATGTGTTCGCAACAAGGGGGTCCCATTGCTAATAAGGGCATCCCATACACACGTGCAATATAACCATACCGTCCTGTAACTCTTTTTGACATGACCTAATGGGGACGATTACTCCAAATCTTTTCACTTGAATGTAGTTTTTAGGGGACAGGGGACAGGGGAGAGATAGTTTGCACTCACTTGCTCTATATTACTAATGTGAAGTAATATGTATGATTATTTCCAGGAAAGTCTTGAATAGATCTTTCTTTTAAATGTCTCTTAAATGTTAACATAAGATTGGCTCATATCTGAAATCATCATAAATCAGATTTTCTGTGGCCAAGGGTGATGAGTTTTGATGATGAATTTCATCAGGCGTCTTGGCAGGAAAGTTACAAGTTAGCCCGTGGTTTAATTAATTCTTTTAAAAGTTGCAGAAGTGCAGTGGTAGGAATAAATTGTATTTTCCTGAGCGTCTGTTCAGCTGAAGGTCCGGATCCATGTGAGCTGGCGCAGAACCCCAGATACCGCAAAGGGCCGGACGTGTGTTTTGACAACAACGAAAATGTAAGCCACAACCACACATGTGCCTTTGGAAACAGGTCTATTAGTGATGCTTCACAGTTGGCTTCTGTCAATTTCTGCCTGGTTTTCATCAGTATTACGCTCTCTGTAGAGATTTAAAGCACTGTTGGCTGCTTGCTCTTCCATTCTAATCCATACTTGATTTATTCTTTTTATTTATTGTAGCGTTTTTGCGTCATCAATTTTGCATGCAATATTACTTCTTTGTTTATGTTTCTCTCCTTTTTCGTTTTTCATCTGTCCTTCTCGTTTGATGATTGTGCGTCTCAATGGCTGCTGTTCAAGGACGAACCCTTGTGTCCAATCAGCAAAGGTTTTGCATTAAACTCCACATCACTCTTCTTGTTTCTGGTGCTGACTTCAGGGTTAGTGTCCACTGTCCTGTCCTGTCCCAGCCACCCTGATCTATAGTGTTCCTTAGTCATTTTAACCCATAAAGACCCAGTGCTACTTTTGCAGCAGTTCCCAAAGGAATTTTTCTCTCTATTTAAGCTTTCTTAAGTGATTTATCATCATTTATTACAATATCACCCTCTATATTTTGGCGTTTATTCACTAAAATCAGGTATTTTCCAATATATTTAATTGTCTGATCATGTAGATGTTCATAAAAGCTCAGATTAAAGTTCATTGTCATAATATCAGAAACAGAAAAAAATGAAGAAAATGGGACTTTTTCAGCAAATATATCATTAACGGAACATAAAACAAGTGTCTCCATTCACTGTCATTGATCCAACTCCATGGATTTTACTGCTTAATCAATGTTGTAGAAGATGCCTGTGTTTCCATGGCAACTACAGAGCCTCGGAATGTCTAAATGGGTCACATGTGATGACCAACTGTATTTTGCACTAATTATTTACATGGATTGATAGAATTAATGGATCCAAAGTTATTAAACATTGTATATTGGTAGATGATTTTGATCGCCAGTGTTTCATTCATTCATTCATTCATTCATTCATTCATTCATTCATTCATTCGTTTGTTCCGAGCATTTCAGTAAGTTCAGAAATTCCAAAATCATTCATTTACATTCCAAAAAGGTGGTTGTTTGGGTCTTTGTAGGTTGATGTTTATATATGCTGCATTGTATAAAGTAATATCGCTGAGTATGGGCTGAATTATTCGTCACAGTGATCCAACGGGGTGGCACTGGCACAACATTTTAGTTTGAATTGGAAATGATCCAGATTATTATCTATGTAACAGATTGTAATAAAAGCTAGGAATGTATTTCTTTGTTGCATGCTCATCTGCCCAGTAGACCGCTACATCTTTTTGTCATCTTGTTTTTTTGTTTTTGTTTGGCATCATTTTTTTTCTCCACCAAACAGATGGAGAGCAGCTTGAATCTTGGCAGTTTAAAGTTTTAAAGCAACTTCACTGACTTTGGTCTCTAGCAAACACAAAACAATGTAAAAAAAAATATACAGGTATCAGCAATTGTTATTTCCACATTTTTGGTCGTTCTGAAATACAGAAGCACGTTTGGACATCAGGGTTTAGAAATTGCAATGGAAAAAAGTGAGTTATGCGAATTCCATTGAAAAGATCTGATAGAAGTTTACGTATTGTTTCATTTGAACTGAATTAGTGAAAACAAATGGAAAAGGCGGATAAATCATATGTGAGAACATTGTATCACCACCCAACTTTGAACAGTTTATAGGATGTCTAAATATTTGGAAAAATGTTTTTACCACATTTTTGTGAACACAGCCTTTCATTGTGTTGCAAAGGCGTAGATCATACACCTAAAGGGGAACTAATCCATGTGCACGCGTGCTTCTATTGTGAAGAGGGTGTGCTAGGAAGCAAAGGGAAAGGAATGAATGGCCGAGGAAGTAGATTGACAGAGTTAAAGTAGGCTGCATCCCTTTGCCTCTTTCCATCTCCCCCCTTACTTTTGGCTCAGCCCCTCATAGGAAGGCAGTTTGTGTCCAGGCCAGTCCATTTTGTCACTGGAGTAAACAGAGGAAGCTTCACATGGCTTTCCTGCCCTTTGAACGCAGTGGAGTCCCACCTTCTTCTCCTGGGCTGTTGGCATGCACGGATATCCTGAATACTCCCATTAAATACAAAACACACACATTGGCACATGTACATACACCCGGGCATGAAGAAAGCTAAATGAAGGACCGGTGCAACAGGGTATTTGATGTGATAGGTATAATTAAGTATGAACGCCCTCAGTGACCTGTCATTAGTGTTCGTTGTAGTCGTGGTAATGATTAAGGCAGCTGCATTTCAGAATGTTAGTAACTTAACGTTGATTTAATTTATGATGACTGTTTTTTTTTTTCCCACAGGAAGACGATTCTGATTGTGGAGGAGGGACTTGCCTAAGCCCATGTCTTGTGCCAATGCTTGGGCTCCAACTGCTGCTGCTATGGCTCATCACATCTTCCCAGAGCTCATGACCCTTACACATATACGCACACACACACACAAACACACACACAAACACTTACACTCTGATCATCATCTCATTTCACACGAGGCCAGAAGACTCTTCAGTTCTGCCGTCCAGGATGTATGCAGAATATCTGCAACAAGACATTTTTTTCTAACTCCAGTATCAGCATTTCCATTTTCCAATGCCAAAGGGTGCTCATTCATTTCCTCCTCATTATATTCAAAAATAGAGACACATTTACTGTGCTCAGCTGCACTCATTCCCATGATACATATTCCTTAATACTCGAATATGGTGCAAGAGTAAGAGCTAACCAAACCCTTTAATTCTGCCTCATTTGTTTCTCTAATTTATTTAGTGGAAGGTGAAGAGTTGTCCCACTATGCCAACTGAATATCATTCAAAGACTGTATGTTCACTGACAGCGTTGATTTGTGTAGTTGTCAATATTGTTTGTTGCTTATTATATTTACTGCGTATGAATCATTATGCTGTAATGATTGTTTATTTCAGCAACCAGTGCAACTATGGATAATATCCCTTTTGTTCGAGTGTTTTTAATGTATTGTACCTATCTACTTATCTGTTTTCGTTTGTTTTTTTAAACTCAAATTCAATTAGCATTTCGTGACTAATTAGGTGGTGTATTGTAGCAGCATGTGCTCAGTACAGAGCTAAAGACTACACTGATACTCTGACACCAAAGCTCCGCACAGTACCAAGGACCACAAGTAAACACAACCCTACAACAGAGAATCCACAGGCTAGTTTATTTTAGGAGGTTTCTCTGAGGTGGGTGGACATCAGTATTAGAATCGAGGTGTTCGCTCGATAGGTGCCGTTGATACCTCACATAGACTAAAGTGAAGAATCGGGTCAGAGAGCGCCCATATGAAGAAAAATGCTATTAGGATATTCCAATTTTAGATATGTTTGTACTTGGTCGGACAGCTTTGGTTGTCATTAATTTGATGCATCAAATTCCCAGTGCCTACATAGTAGCTCCAACAGTCTGTTATTTGAATGAAGCATTGAATGCATCAGAGATGTATTGTTAACATGTATGCTTCTATGCTAATGCTTGCTGCAGTATAGAAGAGAGGGGAGTCTTTGCAGTAATATGTTGTGAAATGGGCCCAATCTGCTGCAGTTACTCTTAATTTCCGGGGCCCAAACAACAGTAGAAACAACCAGTGATTTTGGTCATTGGAAAGGAATATCATTTTCCTTCATGGTCAAAACAAACCGAAACCAGACTTGAGTGTGTGTACCAACTCCTCTCTTTATTAGTCCTGTTTCTGTTCCCTTTCTGGATCACCAGACTCAGGAGCCAAGATGACTTGTGAATGAGATCAGCACATCAAAATGACTGTTTCTTTGTTTTCCTCTCCTCGCTGTTCTCTTCCTTATGCTTGTTTCCTCTTTGTGTTGCTCTATAAGTGCTGTGAAGCAGACGCTGAGAGCTCAGTGTCGAAACGCTGCAATGTCATGGGATGAGCTTGTTCTGTGTTTGGGCGCTGTTTTTACGCCCGTGGTCAGCATCAGGGTCTGCTGGAGAGAATTTCAAGACGACACTAACCAATGGTAATTTTGCATAGCCTTACTTCATCATTAAGACCACACGAAATGCATGACACCTTTTAGTTTTAGTTTCTTTACTTATTCATCACCGAGTTCTCTCCATCTCGCCTTCTTGGTGACCTGCTGGTGTTGAGTGTTCAGGTTATGCCTGTCTATCAAAGTCGCGTGTTGACTTGTGTTTTACTCCGGGGGTCCCGTGTCTATGTGCAGGCATGTGCGTGTCCCTCCGATATCTGATTGTGCTTTAATACTGTACATGAAATACTCTTTTGTGGAACTTGACTAGCCTGAATAAATTTTGTATACCTTTGTACACTAATACTATTTACTGTATAAAAGAGAAAATGAAAGAACAGAAAAATGTTTATAATATGGTGTTGATTATTGTGCAAATCTAATATATTCACAATAAAAGTGTTGTATTGTTATGACCTGGGGTGTTTCTTTTTATTCGGTCGTATCTTAAGAGTTGCTTCGGCTTAAACCAAACACGTTCCTCTTGCACTAAAAGGCCACTGCTTTAAAAAAAAAAAAAAGGAGGGGTATCTTCATCTCTATTTCACCTTGTCTGCATCCTGAACGCCTTGTAGGAAGCTAGGAGAGTGGGGCTTTGTTACTTTGTGCCAGATAACTTCGATTTTGTCTTCTCACCTCCACACTCACAAAAAAAAAAAAAAAAAAAAACATGAGGTGAGAGGGCAGACACAAGCGTACGGCGGCATGTAAGATATGATGACATGATGACACAACATGGCACAGTGTGTCTTAGTGAGTTTAGACTGCTGTTTCTTCCTGGTGTTTCTAATTCCGTAATACCGCTGGGAACATTATTAGCTTTACCATGTCCTCCTGGAGCAGCCAGATGCTAACACCAGAAGTACAAAGATGATGAATACATGCACACTTTACTTGATGGTATTTGTGTTTATCTGATGGTAATTTAAGAATCAATATGGCAACAGTTTAGAGTGCAGAAACTTAAAGGTTTGTTTTTCTTGCAGATGTGTCAAACTGGGAGGTCTACGTATATGCGCTATAGTGATAATCTAGATGGGAGGTTGTAACGGGATACTCTTGTAAATGGGGACAAGGTCATACCCTTAAACATGCCGAGCTTAAGAAGTTACAGACGCTGAAAAGAATCAGGGACAAGCTCTACATCTCCTTTCAATTTGGAATTTAGAAATACTTCGTAACTCGAAACATGCGCAAATGTAGCGTGAAATGTGAAAATTAATCTTTTTATTTCACAATCTGCATCTTAATTTTCTACTTTTAGACTTCAAGCCTTTAAACTATGACATTTTACTGACAGTGCTGACATATGCAGCCAGAGTTATTGTGCCAGCCACAGCTTCAATGAGTCAACACAGCACACATGCATCAACTTCCCCTTCGTTTCTGTTCTGCATTAATTTTTCTTTTTTTTTTTCCTTCATTCAAGTATAAATGGAGACTTTACTTGGACTGTGCGCTAAACAAAGTCTTGCAAACAAAAAGAAAATGTCAAGTATTTTTAATATATTAAAACCATTTGTTCAGATGAGGAAATATGAATTGTGTTTATTTTTCTCCAGATTTGCCTTCCTTCCATAATGCAAGACAGCACAGCGCTAAGTGCACATACAAACTGACAGTTATGTGAATGCTTATTAAGAATATTTTGTTCCCATTTGTTTTTACATCTAAAAGTCTGACTGGATGCATCAGTTATTACATTGTGTTTGCCTGACTGGAAAACTCATCCATTCAGTCCAGATGTTAATGCAGTTGTTTAGGTTTTTTGCTGAGATTCCAAACAGAGCGATGACTCACACAACACTGGCTTTTTATGGGAGGGAGCAGCGTAAACCCCCCTTAACACAAAGCTTTTTGTTGATTTGTTTTAAATCCCATTTTAAAAGACAATCTCTTTAACTCAGCTTTCACCTGTTTGTATAGTTAAGTATGTAGTCCATGTAGTGTTAGGTTCCCTAAAAAGAACATTTCAGCCAATCTGACGCTTTCAAAGCTCGATCTGCATGACTCACTGCTGAATAAGTTCAAGTCTGAGAGTGGCTTTTTGGGTTTGTTCCACTAATTGCAGGAAGTGACACATGAGATCAATGCTGCGTCAACAACATGGCCCATGACTGGATCAGCATGCCATTAGTAAACCCTTCTAAAGTTCATTAACATTATTTTGATAGTAATATATCATCCTGTCGTGAAGACTTACCAGCTATTTTTGGATCTGTATTGCAACTCAGTGACACTCCCATCAGCACTAAGTTTAGTTCCAGCGCTCTGCAGCCTCGAGGTCATGACACCTCAGGGGCAATCAACCAAAGTCTGAATAAACTTCCCTGAATCTGGTAACTATAAAGTGGTTTACATTAGCTGCAACATTTTAATTGGCACCATTTGTTTTTTACCCTTAATGAAAATGTGTATATTTCCTGTGAGAAGACACCGAGAGGTCACAGTTTTTCCATCACCACACATCACGTCAGTGCAGGGTCGAAGGTTCTGTATTATAGAAGTGACATCCTGTAAATCTAAATTTAAAGCGCGGTATGTTAAGTACATGCTGAACGCCGGGGTCATCCGCCGTGTGTTTTCCTTCACGACTCATGTGTCCCCTTGACTTGGATAAAACATCATTTTTAGATGAATCTCTATGTGTTTCCTAATAATCATGGCACATTGAAAGTGTTTGCTGCCACAAAAGGAAAATTCAGATAGCATCAAATAAGTTGTTAATCACAGAAAAAGCTACAAAATTGGCTCAAGTATTGTACTGCGATTGCTTTTGGCATGTGTTCTTTCAAACCCCCATCCAATCTGTCAACCGCATAGGCCAAAGCAAACCTTTAAATATATCTGCAAAATAGTGAGAGGGAGAAAGATGGTGTTAGACAAAATGAAGGTTGGAAAGAACAGCAAACACACGCTTGGCATGGATTATCGGGAAATGCCACAGGCTTTTCCAAACCCATAAACATGACCACACACTTGTCTATTCTCACTCCTTGTTTTTTTTTTTTTTTTTTTTCTCCCTCCGTCTCGTTTTCACTCTGTTTCTAAACGTACTGTGCGTGCATCCGAGAGAGTGGAGTCAGTGTGATTGGCAGGCGTAACGCTGGAAAACTCTGTCCAGGTGAGTATTCTCAATGGGACACATTCCATTCCGAGCCAGATTGGGCTTGATTTGTGGCTTTTCTCTGCGTTTAGAGTGAGGCCTAACATGCATTCACTGGTAACATGAGGTGTTAGATTTGTGGGGGGCAAGACCATTCAGGCTGTATGTCATTCTATTTATTATCCCCCGATATCTCTCTTTTCTTTACTAAAGAGCACTCTGGATTTTTCTTGTAAACAATTAATGCATAAAAACCCAAACAGCCACTGAAAACCAAAACCATCTACTGATGTCAAATGTTTAATAACTTCTGATCCACTAAACCTATTAATACTTTGAAAACATTAATGTAAAATACAGCTGTCATCTTTTCACGGTCATCAGATACAGATACAGATTTGACCCACTTGGACGTTCAGTGTATGTGGATAAACCGTTATCTGCTACAACATTGATCCACCAGTATGTACAGTGTTTTTACATTCAGTTGTTCAAATATTTGCTGAAAAAGTAACTTTTTCTTCAGTTTTCTCTGTTTTTCATATAATAACCCTCAACTTTAATCTCAGCTTTTATGAACACTTACATTATCTGTAAATTAAATACAGTAAAATCCCTGACTTTTACTGAAAAAAAAAGCAAAACACAGAACATGATATTATTGTAAATGGTGCTGAAAGTGACATAAAAGCAACACCGGGTCTTTATGGGTTAAGGTTGTATCTAGATGGATTATTGTACAAATGGATTGCTATAGATGCAAGAAAAAATATTATCAAAGCTGCAGCATTTGAAGACAAACACAGGTTATACATAAATATAAATGAGCTGATGTTATTTCATAGAAGCTTTTGTGTCCAGACACGACAAGTCGAGTCACATCCAGGTTAAATCTGACACAATCTGATCAATCATATAGTCATATATTTAACCCTTCTACCTGTCTGAAAACACCTATGATTGGCCAAAACCAGGCTGTCGAGGAGAGGGAATTCACAGCACCTGGAAACATGAGCAAGAAATAGATGCAGAAGTATTATGTCCTGTCACACCACTTGATTTACAATGCGCTGAAAGCAAATGATGGAATTTTCTTCTAATGATGTTTAAAATCGATCAAACATGGCAGCATTTATTCTACATTGTGTACTCTACAAGGTCCTTTTAATGGAAGATTAGTTTATTCATTTATCATTCAATAATACCTTACAGACCGTTTTATTTTCTAAAAAAAAAAAAAAAAAAGGTCTGTAACAAACTCACATGAATATAATTCATATTTAGGGCAGGGATGGCTTATTAGAAAAGACACTGAGATGTTGTAATGTTGTAAACTTTGTTACTTTATGACGTACCATCAAGTCTGCACTTATGATTATGATTTCATTAAAATTCTGAATCTTGCCAAAGTGTATTTATCTGTTTGACAACTGTATTGCTAATAGCCTTTAACTGATTTATAAGAGCATTAATAAACAGATGCTTATAAATGTGTCTTATAAAAAAAAAGTGATGTCCTGGCTAGAGAGAGATCAAAAGAGAGGGAGCTGGAGTGAATAACATGGTTGTGGTCCCAGACAGTCGCCTACTGCTGTTAGGTAAGGCCTCTGCTACGAGGGGTGGAGTGGTAAAACTCAAACAGCTGTCTCCAAAACCCCACAGAAGATTTACTTCAGTCTGCGTGTTTGTGTACGTAAATGCTTCAGGTTACCTGTGTGTGTCTGGTGAAACACTCAGGTGGGCTCTGAAGACCCAGGCTGCTTACAGTTGGCCTGCCCGACGTTATGTTCATCATCAACACTTTAATTACACATATAAGTTCTGACACAGACACATGTGGGATGAAATGTACCTGCTGCCCCAGAGCTGCTTTTCCCCCTTAAGTTCTTTAATTATACCGACCACCCCCCCCCTCCCCTGTGCGTCTCCAGTTCTGCGTGAGTCATACGGGGGTAAATTAGCAGTGAGCAGCAGACAAGACATGCTGACTGTTAGCAGATGTATAAGAAATGAGGAAACACAGGTTTAGGCACTATTTTAAGACCTACTTATGCCTTTCTCCTGTCCTCAACTAGGATTTGGTTTCCTATCTTGGCTGAATGTGACTGTGTAGTTTGTCTCTTGCAGTGACAGATACTTGAAGTGTTTTACAATTGTTTCCCTTCATTCTGTGTTGGATAGTTTTGGATGGTTTTATGAAACACTTTTTTATGGAATTTCAAAATAAATCGCAAGTGAGGATTGAGCACTCTCAAAGGTGTTTCATTTCAATCCAAAATGGATAGTTTTGGACTGTTTGGGAAAAGTCTTTTTGTGTGTTCATTAAATGATTTACAGAGTGAGACGAATTGAAGGTAATTCTGGAATAAATGTTATGCCAATTTTAACAGATCTCAAAGGGAGGTACGGGTAGACGACCACATTCAGGAACTCTGTTTGACAAATAAACATTTTTTATCTGATATCAGGACAATAGAGTGAAATAGTCTTTCCTTTACAATATACCTTCTGTATGTAAACATGACCTATTTGTGTGTGTGGTCCGTTTTGTTTCAGTGTTGTACGGTGGTGAGAGGCTGACGTTTGCTGTTAAAAGAACGGTCACAATGGAGTATGTGTGGGATGTTGATGTGTTTGTCCGGCACGTTTTATGTGAATTCATGCTAAAGGATGTGTCATTTAAACAGTTATGGTTGGCGTGGATATACAAACTCACCAAGCCGTTTTGTCCATGAATTGTTCCAAGGTTCTGCCTCAAATGTTCACATCAACACCCATAAACACAGGAGGAGTGGCAAAACAAAAGACTGGGTGAGCAGTGCATGCTGGGAAATAGACGTGTTCTGATGAAAGGGTATAATTGTGAGTTTTAAGCTTAGAACGCTGCATTTGTTAAAAATCCTCTTAAAAAAAGAGCAGGAGAGGAAAAAAGAAAACAGATAAGATTTCTCCTGGTATCAATAGAGGAAGTTTGAGATCGACAGTTACGTAAACAGTGTTTGCTGACACACAGTATTAATATCTGTTATGACGCTGATGTTATTTTAGGGGAGATGTTAGTGGTTCAGTTTGTTGACGTGCCTGATAATTAACTTCTGTGTAAAAATTCCGGTTTTGCATTTCTGGTCTTCTACTTGTTTTATCTAAAAAGCCGTGTTTTTAAATTGTTTGTACAGACAGATTGTGTGTGTGCGTCGTTTATTTGTGTTACCAGTAACTGTCAGCAGATCTCAATTACGAGCAGTGACTTCAGTCGCGATGCACTGACAACAGGAAGTGTGTGTTTGTTTAAAGGAGGATCTCTTGACATAGTATCTGTGTTTACAGCTTTAAGGCCCACCACTGTCATCACTAACCCCAAGACACACACACACACACACACACACACACACACACACACACACACACACACACACACACACACACACACACACACTGTTAATGTCTTCCTTTTCTGATTAGAGTGAAATACCTGAGCCACCGCTGCTACACTCCCACACTTCCTCTTTCTCTTTCCAGGTTTAATATCAGTGTATCACTCAAATAAATCACAGTCCAAGTGTTATTGATATTGCTTTTTCCATTCCTTTTTTTTTTTTTTTTTTTCATGACACGTGGTCGCATGAAATTTTAAAAAGGAACTTGGAATCACTGGGGGAAGGGAATTTTCTGCAGGGGATAAAATGTCATATATATGTATGGAATACAGTGGCGGAAAAAAATATTAGACCATCAAAATCATCAAAAACAATGGTTATGCAATCAAATATTAACAGCTGTGTGTATCATGTGACTAAAATAGACTGGAAAGAAAACATGGAATGCCTAAAACGGTGGTTCTCAACCGTTTTTGGCTCGTGACTCCAGTTTAACATCACACATTTCTGGTGACCCCAGACATTCAAAACGAAGATTTTTTTTTGCTAAAATTAATTTGTTTTTGAGTATATAATAGTTTACTCTACCTTGTTGCAAATAAAGGTTCATTTTAGATGACATTTAGTCTATATGATGTATATTATTATGAACGGAGGCAGTAAAGTCAGGTGTAGATTAATGCACAAAGTGAGAATTTGATTTTCATTGGTCAGGATATGTACAAGGAGATAATTAATAGTGAACAAACAAGAACTCAAACTATGAATAATGAAAGAGCTGCAGCATCTGAAACCAACCACAGTGAACATTTGACAGATAAACAGAACCACAGTGCTTCAGTTTCACACTCACAGTTTGTCATGTCTTTTATGGATTGGGATTTTCTCTCTCAACTCAACAAATATTTTCTTATATATTTGTGATTTTTAATAAATGACTACAAATTTCAGCTTGAAAAACACTGGCCTAAAAGCACTGTTTTTGTCAGTATAATGCCATAGCTATAAAAACCTAAGTGATTATCAAGAAAACCTGAAAAATGGATAGATATCAGCTCTGAAATGAAGAGCTATTTTTGTTGTTATTATATTTATCCAAACAAATTTACCTTTAATTATACCTCACATTAAAACGAACAAGAAATTGAAGAAAATAAGGGAGTGGTCTAATAATTTTTTCATACATATCAACAAATAGCACATAGCTAAGGGAAAGTTTAGCAACACAATGCACACAAAACCTCCAAACAACATGTGCAGGAAGTCTATTAATACACCACACACAAATATGCACTCAAACACACCACTCTTCACTCTACTGGTCTACTCTTTGTACCTTCCTACTACAGTAAATCAGTTTTTCTCACATTCTTCTTCTTGACTTAGTATCAGCGTTTCCATTCACCGTATCATCTCCATCTCCCACTGAACTTCCTCCCTTCATTACCAGTTGCTGAAGATATACATTTCTGGCAATAACCAACTACAGATGTGAGGAGTCTCAAATGGTGACGGCCCTCATCTGAGTGAACAGTAGGCTACTGGCTCTCTCTCTCTCTCTCTCTCTCTCTCTCTCTCTCTCTCTCTCGCTCATTTCCATCCACTAGCAGAAGCTGTGTCTCTCAGACGCAGTGAAAACACCCACTGGATTCTTGCTAGGAGACTCAGTAATGAGATTGTGGTGATGAGGGCTTTTTGTTGAGAGCTCAAACTGGTGAAGGTTATTCAGTCATCTGCTGCTCATTATGTACGAGCATGCGTGTTTGTCGCTAAATACATGTGAGGGAAAGACATGAAAAGGAGTTGGTAATATGAAAGTGTACGTGGTCATGTATGTGTGTGTGTATGTAAATGTAGATAGGTATCTGAGATGTATGTGCCGCTCCAGTGAAAGTATCTGACTCATGCCAGTATTTTTTTTTTTTTGTTTGCGAATGACTCTGTGGTCCGTGCAGAAAGCCGCAGGAGGATTACTCATTGAACCATAGAGTAGATAGCAATGAACTTTTTCTCCTCCTACGTATTTATCTATCTGTTCCACTGTTTTGTTTTGCACACATGTTGTAAGTTTGGGAAAATAGTGGGAATCCCCATCATACACTTACACTCAATTCTGGTCTATAATCGCTAATGTGATTCCAATTTACTGAGCTCCTAATAAATTATCATTACTGGAATGATGCCGTGGCTGCAACACCATTGATGCACTTAAACGCAACATTTCCTACCGCACACCATGGACACTGGAAATAAAAATGGCACTCAAGTGATGGATTGGGATATCTTGTCCCCATGCCCCCCCCCCCGCGGACTCAATAGGCTGTTACTCGGATCAGGCCTCACAATAATGATGATAAATATTGCATTTTATTTGTAATCCTGTTTCAAGAAACTGAAGGATGCTGTATCCTGTACCAATGAAACCATGGATCAAAACAAATACAACAGGAAAAGGAAGTGCGGGACACATGGTTACAGAGAGGTTCTTGTCGCTTCTTTCTGGGTTTTGTTCTTGGTTTTACTGCAAGATCTCACTATTTAAAGATTGAATTCATATTTAGTGACATTTTAAGACCTAAAATCATTTAAGTATATGTCTAGAGATGTTTTACATTATATTTATTACCACTAAATTCAATGAAAAGACTAAAACCCCTTCCAGATAATATTGTTCATGTGGCTTTACCTGTAATCCATGGTTGTCAAATGCATATTCTGATCCTGTACTTTTTTCTTTAATTGGTACAGAGTCGAAAATGTAGGAATTTGCCAAAGAAGAGCAGAGCTTATATTTAGAAGTATTAAAGTATTAAAGCATAAACAAACTTTGATTAGGGTTAAGAAAAGATTAGTGAGTCATTTGTTAGCATAATGTGTAGTGGTATT
>JAPTYQ010000024.1:12585968-12605838 GCA_029814465.1 Ostorhinchus cyanosoma | reverse complement strand
ATGTTAAGATTCACTTCTTCTTTAGTGATGCAATTTTTTTTTTTTTTTTTTTTTTGGTTGAAAGATCCAAAACAAGAACCATCCCCCATAAACACCCAGTGCTACTTTTGTGATTTTTCACTCTTTTTAACCTTTATTATGTGATTTTATCAGAATGTTATCCATCCCATTTAGCATCTTTCAGTAAAAATCAGGTATTTTCTGATATTTCATTTACTTATCATGTACTTGAATCATCACGCTGACGTTACATTTGAAAGTTAATATACCAAAAATAGAGAAATTCATTCATTCGTTCATTAACTGAACATAAAATGTCATTGTACGCTTGTGTATAATGACAATAAAGCTTCTTAATCTTAATAAAACCAAGTGTCTCCATTTCACTGTCATTGATCCAACTCCATGGGTTTTACTGGTGAGTCAATGTTATAGAAGATGACGCTGTTTCCACGGTAACTACGGAGCCTCTGAACATCCAAATGGATCATACATGTATCTGATGACCATGAAAAGACGAATAACTGTATTTACGCCAATTATTTACATGGATTGATAGAATTAATGGATCCAAAGTTATTAAACATTGTATTATATAGTGGTGGATGATTTCGGTCGCCAGTGATTCATTCATTCATTCATTCATTCATTTACAGAATACATGCAAATTCAGAAATCCCAAAACCACTGGAAATCATATATTGATAGAATTAGTCATTTACCAACAATGATTTACCTTTTTATTTCAGTACATGATTTAGGTCACTGGTGGATATTTGGGTTTTTATGGGTTAATGCACAGTTTTAAATATCTAAATACATTGATTCCCAGCTTTAGAGTGACATCATTATAAGGCCATAATTGGTGCATGTAGGTGTACTGTAAGTGTCATAAATGGGATATGGGAGGAACAAAGGATGACAAAAGAATGAAGAAAATAAACCGAAAACCACAGGTCACTAAATGTAAATGTATTTTAGTTTTAATAGGCACTTGAATACACATGGACCATACTGATAAGGGTATGAAAATGACCTGTTCTGCTATAATCAACCTTATCACTGAAGCTTTGGCTTTAGTGACATTAAGGCCAATTAGTAACACTGAATGGAGAATTGAAGTGTGTGTGTTTATGTGTGTGTGTGTGTGTGTGTGTGTGTTTGTGTGTGTGAAGAAATGAGACACAGCCAAATAGATAAAGTCAAAAAGGAGAGGAGAGGAGAAAGAGAGGGTGAGAGAGGAGGGGAGAGTGATAAAGTCATACACGTACAGAGAGAGAGAGAGAGAGAGAGAGAGAGAGAGAGAGAGAGGGAGGGAGTGAGAGAGGCGAGGAAGTACTTAGAGAGGAGACGCATCCTCTTTGCAGTGGTGGAAGCAACATCTTCTGATTGCAGTCCGACAGCACAGAAAGCTGCAGCTCCAGTTTAGGTTTCAAACTATTGTCCCGTGACACGACGATGTGGATTTACAAACTCATTTTGGGATTGTTCATCATATCCTGCTCTGGTAAGTTTTGTCGAAAAGTGTTTCTAAGTGTCGCGGATGGTTCTGTCATGTACCAAAGGGCTGGAGCTGGTGTCTGGAACTACAGCGCATTGGTGTGTCACTTGGTGTGGAACTTTAAGATTAGGTTTTGTTTGCTTTTGTCATATCTCAACAACACCTCTGCGTACTTTTGATCATGTGTTTATTTGTGTCATTTGCATCAGCAGTAGTTGGAGTGCGTCTTAGTGATATAGTATATGAAGCTGTGTGGAGAAATCCCATGCGTAAAAAGGACAGCGACGCGTTCGGTAAAGAGTCATTACGCACGATCCAGCGTGGGGTTTATTCATGTCAACTCTTTCTGTTGAACTGTTGCAACGTTTTCCTGCAAGAACGCGTCCGTTTGCGGTGGGACGCGTTCAGACTCAGGCCTGTGAGTCATAATAATCTAGAAATAAGGGATTTGATCAGACAAGGGGATTTAACCCACTGCCCCATAGGAATGACCCATTTAAAAAAAACAACTAAATGAGTGAATCA
The DNA here is from genome assembly GCA_029814465.1 of Ostorhinchus cyanosoma. Lineage (NCBI taxonomy): Eukaryota > Metazoa > Chordata > Actinopteri > Kurtiformes > Apogonidae > Ostorhinchus > Ostorhinchus cyanosoma. Next base: position 12,603,812 of record JAPTYQ010000024.1, on the reverse strand, counting down.
GTCATCCCATAACCCCAACAGAGCAAGATTTCGCGGCTCATTGCTCATGGGCACTCAGGCAAATACAACTGTCGAGTGTGTGAATACAAGTTGAGGATCGAACAGGTTGCACACAGCATCCTAATGGATTTAAATATCCTACACTAGAAGCACCCACTCTCATTTTCCTGTTTTTTTTTTTTGTTTTTTTTTACTGCTTATATGATAAGGGCTATTTTCCATTTTCATTCTATACTTTTACCCACCCAGAAGAAACACTGCACTACCAGATAGTTAGTTTTTCTGTGTTGATAATAGCTCTTGACCTGAGTGCATATAGGCAGATAAAATAGGTAGGTGGAGGAAAGAGCAGAAGGAAGCACTGGTTTTCTCTCTAAATGTAAATGTCAAGCTCTGATTCTGCACAGATACAGAAAACCTATTTGTAATCATATAATCCCCCCCTCCCTCACAATGTTTGTGTTGGTTGTATAGCTCTGGGGAAAGTGTGTGTCCCATTAGCTCCTGTTGAACTGTTAAAACACAGTAATTCACACATTTACTGTTACTCGGTTTTCTTCACCAACTGGACTCCTTAGACACAGACTTCCAAACCAAGGAAAGACTGTTGATGGACTTAAGTATGTGTTCGCCGCAAAGAAATACAATGAAACACATGGAATGTAATGAAAAGGCTATTATCCCTTCATCATTATTCATTAGTGTCATTCTTTAAGTAATGGTTCCCTGGGTCGTGTCGGAGTGACTGAAAATGTTGATATGTCGTGGCCAGACAAATATAAGAGTAATATGGCATTAATCTTTCCAATTACAACTTTATCTTTTACTGTTATAATAGCTGTGGGTCCTCGAATAACAACTGTTAAAAGAAGGGTATAAGTGGGTTGAATGCTTGTTTAATTGATTTGCTTTCAGAGGGCAGAAGAAATGCGCTCCAGGACTACCAGAAGACAGACGGTGTTAGACTGGTGCTTGTCTCTTCTGATTCTTCCCACTTCACCAAAAGTAGGAAGCTGAGTATGGTCAAGTGTGCCAGAGCATGTAGTCGCAATAAAAGACTCCCATTCACCTGCAGGTATGTCTTTTATGACATTTTTTTGCAGGATGTATAGTATTCTCCAGTATAGATAACTGTCACCTTTCTGATTCAGTCCATGCTTTAAACAGATGTATGTTCGTTCTTCTCATTTGGCATTTTTCCTGCTCTGCATACTTATGTAACACCTGTGTTAACTGGCCATTATGTTCTTCACACTTTCTCTCTTCCCTCTGCCTCCTGTCCTTCTCTCCAGAGCCTTCCTCTATGATCATAAAAACAGGAAATGCCAGTGGCTGTCATTCGACAGGAACTCACCAGGAGCCCAGACCCATCAGGACTTCAACTATCAACTCTATCAAAAGAAAGGTATCTTTTCTTCCTGTTCTACTAAAGTGGCGTCTTCCTTTATACTATCTCTCATCCAGAACGAATGTTTCTGCATTATCTCACTTCAGATCATCAACATTGTTTCAGCAGCACCTAATTTACAAAATGTATGGTTCGAACTGCAAAGAACTTACATTGATTTTTAGATGGACAGCATCCTCAAGAGGAAGACGAGGAAGGGCAAGGACCAGTGTCGTGTTTATTGTGTCTCAGCACATTATGGTTCATTTTCTGTCATTAAGCGGTTTGTATAAACTATGGAAAGCCCCCACTTAAACTCACTTCACTGGTTGGCTGCACACGGCAGTGAACATGTTAGCTGCATAGCGTATTTTACTAGATCCAAATGTTTTGCAGAAGATTAGGAAAACAGATTTCACTTTTGGCATTGTCCTGTCTTTGTTAAGCTCAGCATTATAAGTGAACATCCCCTTCTGTCTGCTTTCTGCATCAACCATACTGGGGCTGTAAACACAACACTGCTCCGGTTGTTGGCTCATCACACTTACTCACACTCCTTCACTGTCACTGGTTTCAATTTCTGTCTCTCCTCATCTTGTCTCTTCTTTTCTGTCTTTCCTTCAGACTATGTCAGAGAGTGCATTGTAGGTACAGGGCAGAACTACAGGGGACGGAGGTCGGTGACAGTGAGTGGAATCCTCTGCCAGGCCTGGGCTTCTCCTATTCCCCATGAACACAAGTAAGAGTTTATTTTCACTGTTATATTAAACAAAGTAGTGTTAATACTGCTTCTAACTGTTACTTTTGGCCTGTTAGTGATGCAATTAGCTAGTAGCTTAAGGCTACTCTGTATGTGTGTATGAGTATGATATATTAGGGGTTGATTAGGCTCCTGTGAGCAGTCATTCATCAGAACTGACCTCATTGTAACGCTTTACAGAGTCACAGATCATTTCCTGCTGTGGCCCTACTGTTTATCTAGGTGTGTGTGCACATATGTGTGTATGCACTTCAGCAGAATTAGGATCAAATCTAATATGCACTCAAGGTTAAGCCTAAGATACATCCCCTCACAAAATGTTTAGTTTTTCAAACATACTTTCTAATAGCCTCGCTCTTCAAAGACAAATAGCAAATTAAAGGGATTAAAAAAAAAGCAATCTGTTGGATTATAGCAACATAAGTGCTGCTCAAAAAAAGAAAGGGAACACTAAAATAGCACATCCTAGATCTGAATGAATGAAATAGTCTTATTAAATACTTTGTTCTTTACATAATTTAATGTGACAACAGCATGTGAAATTGATTGTCAATCAGTGTTGCTTCCTAAGTAGACAGTTGGATTTCACAGAAGTGTGATTGACTTGGATTTACATTGTCTTTACCACTTTATCTGGTGGGCACTTATCTCTTCTTATGTAAATGTCTATGTTAACACAATATTTATGGATGGATTTAGGTTCTTTTTCCAGTTCAAGGAGTGATGATGGCAGAAATAACACAAAATAGAAGCAGAAGAAGGAAAATGTTATTGTGAGCCAGATATTCATAACCATTAAAGAGCCTTTTATTCTACACCTTAGATCTTTTTTTTATCTTCCTCTGGGTACCTTATTACTTGTTCGCTCTCCTCCATTAAATGATGTTAAAAGGCTTTGTAGTGAGTTGTCGCTACAGCAGAGGGAATCAATGAGGGCAGTGCACATTTGTACCTCCAGTGAACCTGCTTTATCAGGCTGCTATTAATGCCTTTGTAGATCAGGTAATTAAACCCATGTGTATCATGCGCTTTGTATGTTTTATCAATCAGCTTACAGCCATGGGAAACTTGACACGCACACACACACACGACACACTCATAAACACACAAACACACACACGACACAAATTGCATTTTTATCAGTGAAAGACTTCTCCGTCTTTGATTAAGCAGCAAAGACATTCTCCTTTCTGTGTGTGTCATTATCCACCCCACTGAAAGGCTACTTCAGAACTTTATCTTTTCATCATCATTTGAGAACGCACTGTTTGACTCAAAGACTACACTGTCCATCACCACAACTGGTGACCACAGCCATGTGTTTTCCTGATGTAGAAGAAATGAGTCATATGTCACTGTGTTTATATTAGACTTAGTACCAGGTTCATGGAAAACTACCACTGTTTCTACATATTATTATAATTGATTGACTATAAGAGAAACATTTTTCTCTCATATTCAAACAATATGTCATAAACAGTTTGATCCTTTACATATGTTGTCAATGTCAATTAATGTTCACATTCAAAGCCCAAAAGCAGGATTTATTCAAACTTAAGCAGCATTTCATTCAGAAGTGGAAAAAAAGTCCTTCTGGTAGTGATAAAGAGACATCAGAAACTGTGGCCTTGGCTGTTTTTCAAAAAGAGTTTGCACTGCATGCTAGCTACACTATTTTGCAACTGGCCTTGTACATGTAATTGTGTCTGTGCTTCTGCTCCTGTTGACAGATTCATGTCTAAGAGGTTTAAGAAGAAAGACCTCCGAGAAAACTACTGTCGCAACCCTGACAACTCCACTGTTGGACCATGGTGCTTTACCACTGACCCACAGCCACATCTCCGACACCAGGAGTGTGGCATACCACAGTGTTCACAGGGTAAGCTACACACAAAGACACACACACGCAAAATATGTCTCTTTATATCTAAGCAGGCATTTATCTTAAAATAATGCCCATTCCACACTGCAAATTGCCTCACCAATTGAGGCCTGATAGTCTGAAATGAGGTGCAGCAAATTAGGCAATCACACACTGCTGTGGACTAAGCAATGCTGGCTCTAAATGTGCGCCCTTCTACATCGCAGTCTGTATATGTGTGGGTGCCCAGGTTTTCTTTATTTGCTGAGACCAGCTGCAGACATTTCCAGGTGTGTGGTTCAGTTTATGCTGTCTTGTCTTATTTCATCAAGTTTTATCTTTAAAAAAAAAAAAAAAAAGAACCTTAAGAGGGTCATGTTGGAATGCTGGGTGAGATTAGTACCTCTTCAGTCTGTAGATAAATTGTAGGATATTTGCTGTGCGTGTGGTGAACCAAGAAGGAAATAGCAACATTTGAGCTATGGGTTTTTATTTAAAAAACAAACAAACTGAATTTATGAGAAAAGAAGCACTTTCCCATCAGTTTTTAGGCCGTTGTGTTACATGACACTTTATAAATGTCAGTTACTGATGTTTCCCTGAAGAAAGAAATGATAATGACCTCTGTTATCTAATCCCTGAGGATTCATGCTGTCAGAGGGGTTGTTCCCTCTGCATGTATGACACTGGATCACGTTAATGAGGAACCAGGCTGTGGGTCGATAAGACAAGATGGGAATCCCTTTTACTCTGCTGCTCACATATTGTGTCCCACCGGGTTATCACAAGTTGTACAACAGAGATAATGACTTTTTGTTTTGATGAAATGCCAACACTCATTCTGAAAAAAATCCTGGAAAGGTTTCTTAAGAAATTAGTTGAAACCATACACACAAACAAGGCCCACAGACACACATGCACATGCAGCCAGTGGTCGAAAATGTGCTCTGTCATGACAGCAGTGGACTCGTACACATCTGTTTCTAATCTGCTTCTCTCTGTTGTTTACACTAGACAGTGTGTACTACCCACCATGAAAGTAATGGATCAAAGACATTTTACCTTCATTAGTGTGACACAAAATATGTGACTCCATACATTAAGTGTTTGTGTACACGATCTCTTAACCTCATGAAGATGTATCGAGTATTTATGAGCAGTTTTATTGCAAAATGTTACCAAACTATTTGTTTAATGTGTTTGCTCTGTGTTTTTGTTTGTGTGTGTGTTTGTGTGTGTATGTGTGTGCTATTGCTGTGTAGTTGAGTGTATGATATGTAATGGGGAAGATTACAGAGGTCCTATGGACCACACAGAAAGTGGAAAGGAATGCCAGCGGTGGGACCTGGAGGAGCCACACAAGCACCTGTACCACCCCAAAAGGTAACACATGTGAATCCAACCACTGGGAACTGAAGTATACATGCACATACTTAAAACAACAATTTATAAATTATGAAGAAAAATATTGTGAGTACAAAACGTGAAATACACAATAATATGTTGAGTAATAATCTGTAAATGCAGTAATTGTATGTGATTGTGGTGCGCTTAGTCTGGAGATGAAATGATTTGGAGCCAGCCATTTTGCCTTTCCCTGAAGGAATACTATCAGCATTGTATTACAGTGTGTAATTGGGTGTTTTCAGCTGAACTATGGTGGGAAAACTCTTCATTCTGACTTAATTATTTCAAATTCCTTTAGCTCTAAGAAGATAAAATAGCGGATTTGTGTCCAGAGCTGAAATGGGGCCACACTTACTTTTTTCTTTTGAGGAAGGTCATGCATTTTACTCTGCATTAGTATTCCTGCTTGATCTTTATTTGTATATCCATGAGTGTTCATGCTGGCTATGTGTGCTCCAGCTACTCAGATGGCAGGTGGTCTGGATTAGTGGGGACTCGTTAACACATCCTTAATCATCCCAGTGTTTGTGTAAATGGGGTCCCAGATTGCTCATAGCACTAATGTAATGAGAGGGTCCCAGAGCCTGATACTACATGCCTGGAGGCTGCAGGCCTGAAGGGATGGAGGGCTTTAGGATGACTTACTGCAGAACACCTGTAGTGGTGCAGCCTATTATCTTCCTCACTCCCTTGAGTTCTGAACAGATTCACAGATGGAGAGTTTGCACCATTCCAGTTATTAATGCTTCAGTTGCATGCAATGGTGAACTGTCTTTCACTTCTACTCTGTTCTCATAAGGATTTCATAGTGGAAGTGGAAAAAATGTTCTTTAGGTTATGAAAGATGATGTCACACTTCGACTTTTGCTTAATTTGAGGTCAAAGTAACATTTGTGTAAAGGTTTAAACCCTTTTTTTTCCTGATTGATTGCACTAGATATCCTGACAAAGGCCTGGATGATAACTACTGTAGGAACCCAGATGGACGCCACAGACCCTGGTGCTTTACCACAGACCCAAACACACCCTGGGAATACTGCAACATCAAAGCTTGTGGTAAGTATGCATGCATGTTTGTTTGTGTGTGTGGTTAAATGTATTAACATTTCTCAGGCATGTGAAGTGGAAATCTACACGTATCTTTGTATGGGTGTGTTTCTGTACAGGCCCGTGAAGTGTGACAGACTACACCAACATTTACATACTTCTTCCGGTACCTTTTATTTTGCCACTCCTCTCCCTCTCATTGGCTCGCATCGTCAATACTCACAAACACAGGCATGCAGAGTACTCTTAGACTCTCTGTTATGTCTTCTCTAATAGCCAGAATGTTTATTTTTCCCCCTGCGCCACTGGCCTGCTGTTTATTGTTCTATGCCAGTTCTTACGTGCGGCGCTTAAACCGCAAAGGGCTCGGTTACTGCTCTGCATTAACCTCCCGTTACACACACAAACACAACACGATGGTCATTCACACTACAGGGAGATTTTTATTACACCTTACAAATGTGGTATTATTAGCTGCATCCATCCTAATTAAACATACCTTCAGATTTTCTACTGTATATGCTTATGTTACACAATAACGGGTAATGGGACAGCCACTGTGGTCCTTCAAAACATAAAACAGAGAGAGCGCTGGTGTTATTGTTGGGCTCAGTATGTGACCGGCCTGTTTGCCTGCTAGATTCATCAGCAGTCCTGGCACCATGTTTACTAGATGGCACTCCTCCATGTGGACTCAGTGATTCACTGTTCCCCCTGTTTTTCCCCATCTCCTGCACTCTTTCTCTCTCTCTCTCTCTCTCTCTCTCTCTCTCTCTCTCTCTGTCTGATATGGGAGTTTGTTGGGACCAGACCAAGTTTACGACCCAGTTAGTCTTAATCAAAACAAGGCAGAGAGAGGAGAGAAAGAGAGTGCGAGACAAAGTGTTCTTTTGTCAAGGGCTGCTCTTTTGTTTACCGTCGCATCCAGCGTTTTATCTATTTTTAGATATACAGTATAGACAGAAAAATGACCTGCAAATCAGTACTTATATATATATATATATTCCACTGCTGAGGCTAATGAAGATACACAACTTTTCCGTAATGTGAAAAACACCAGATTTTTACCAGACTTGTGCAGAATCAACAGGTTAAAAGCAGGTGGCAGCAAGATGAGGCTGTTTAGTCATACTCTGTAGCCACTGGTATGAATCTGTTTTGTTTGTTTTAGCTAATTGCATGAATTTATGTTTCTACATGCATGACTTAATTATTTACCCATATATAAATTGTTTATTTTATTTAGGTTTTTTTTGGACAACTTTCAGTAATACTTAAAATTAAGGGGTATTAGCACACATCAGGAAATATTTATAGAAACAAAGCAATATCCACAGGCAGTTTGGTATTTGTAGGTTTTTTAACTTTGCAAAAATGCCATACTTTATTTATTTGTAGCGTTTCAACTTTACTAGAACATTATGCCTGAAACGGTCTTTAAATCTGTTTTGAAACACAATGTTTTGCCTGTGTTTTTGTGAAACTCGACATAATTTGAGTCGCTAATCTACAAAAAATGTTAGCACTTCAAAATCCAAGCTGCTTTTTGTCTTGGTGTTTACACTAAACAAATGATTCACAAGTGAACAGGCTGTAAACAAATGAAGTGTTAGATTCTTGTCCTCACCCCATGATATATTTGTTATTTCTCAGAAACACCTCCTAAAAGACATGTGGAGGAAACAACCGAGTGTTACCAGGGCAGAGGAGAGGGTTACAGGGGGACGGTGGATGTGACGCCCACCGGACTCACCTGCCAACGCTGGGACTCTCAGTTTCCTCACAACCACACATTCATACCTCAAGCCTACCCCTGCAAGTGAGTCAGACGCTCTGAACGCACATCCATCCACTCATTCACCCACCCGCATATGCTCATATCTCAACATACTATTGGATGGCTTTCTCTGTGTTTTCTAGGGACCTGAGAGAGAACTACTGTCGGAATCCAGACGGTCAGGATTCCCCTTGGTGCTTCACCACAGATCCGAGAGTCCCCAAAATGTCCTGCACCAACATCCCTCAGTGTGGCATTCACAAGCCTGTCAATGGTGAGAGATGAAATAGTCTTATTTGACACTTAAATCAGCACGAGAAGAGCTGATTTTGTTACATCTGAACCAGTAAATATTCAGGATTTTCGTATTCTGTGGCGCATAGTGCGTACGTAAGATGCCGTGTCCGCACATCTTGGTTTGTAACAACATTTTGGCTGTCCCTGCGGAGGACTGTAGCCCTATAGGACTGTGGGAAGGACTGACCAACGGACTTCACATAAATGGACTCTGACAGCAGCTCAGGATCGTCAGGTCTCACTGGACAGTAAAAGATGGAGTGAAAGGATTAGTGCTGGATGGGATTCTTTCTGGAATAGCAAGAGATTTGGAAGTAAAAGATGTAGATCTATGGCTGAGTACACAAATTCAGATTTCCCAGGGGATCTTGGGGATATTTCTTAGAGATGTGGCCTTGTGTTGAGATTGTAAACTGTCTGAGTCTGAGTTGTGGTCTACCCATGAGGGCTGAATATGTTCCCATACAAAAATGAGATTCAGGGTGACAGGCAGCTACCAAACCTTATTTAGAACTCATGTTTTCTAAGGCGTTATTGTAGATGTCTTCTTTCTGTTCTCACTTGTGAATATCTAGTAACAACCATGATAGAACAAAAACTACGGTTTCATTTTTATATTGTAACTGAATCAGTTCTTTTCATAATTTACAGTACAATAACCCACTGTAGTGGTGCGTGCTACATATGTGGTTTGCTGCAAACACAGGCATTTGTTGTGGTGATGTCGGTTTAAGTAAGGGTAGTTATGTAGAAGTTCTTGCGGTTTGAAACCTGAAAGACAAAATGCTTTTTTCATTTTATTATCTTCTTTTTTTCTTCAATCCAGACTGCTATGACGGCTTTGGAGAGAATTACCAAGGAGAGCAGTCAAAGACTCGATCGAACCTTCCCTGTGCTCCCTGGCAGGACCACAGCAACAGGTCAGTCTATTTGATCCCTGCTACTTCTTTAACCTAATAACTTTACCAAACTCCGCTGTGATGCACAAAACACAACTGCACCATCAATAAAGCGCAGACAAGCACCGCTGTCTTAAATAAAGATCAAGATGTCACACGGCTCCCTGACATGAAATCCTTAGGAGCCGAACAGTAACTCAAAGTGTTGAATTCTAAGAGGTCAGCGAGATCAAAGCAAGTCACTGAAAATTGGCAGAGGACATGTAAATTTCTATCAATGGGGGAAAAGAACGTTTGACAAATCTGTTCTTACATACAGTATAATTTTTTTGCGTGACAGCATCAGTGAGGAAGGGAGTGTGTCTGTGTTTGTATTAAACCATGTGTGTAAACCTGAGACATAGTGGTTAGTGTGGAACTTGCCCTATTATTGACCTCTAGTTAAGTCTTATTGTTGTTAACGGATCAAGTCGGCCTTGTGTTTCTCAGAGGGGAAAGTGCTCCTGCGGGTGCACTGACTAGCCTCTCCTGAATCTCGTAATGGCTAGAGAAGTGTTTCCCTGAAGATGACCTAACTCAGCAGGAATGATTCTCAGCGATAACTTGGCTGGGGGACATACACTTCACTTCCCACCTTTGACCCTGAACCCCCCTTTGCTGGAACACTTCAAAGCCAATCAACCGCGCTGCTTGGCTCCCGCCAAGGGGTCACAAGTCAGGGTTAGGGAGTCACAGCGAGACCTGGCTGTTAGAAATATAACACACGCAAACACACAATCGAAACACTGGCTTGTTACAACTTGGAATCCAGCATTCCCTCCCTTTTCCTTTACATTTCTATGTGTTATTTGTTAAGGAATTCAGTGTGGGAAAGAATTCTGTTTGTGGTTTTTAAATCCTTACGAGAATACCCTCATGTGTGGGATATGTCTGCATGAGCATGTATTACATAGATTTGTGAGTGTAGGTGGGTGCATACTGTCTCAGTGAGTAATTCCTCTGCAGATCACCTCCTTATCCTGTCTTGAGGGAGAGAGCCTACACAGCTGTGTAGTTGGTCTCTCCAGATCATATCTGGCTAGATTCGTTCAGCTTTTACTAATAGTTATAAATCACCAGGAAATCCTTTTTACTTTTATCAACAGAAGAATTATCTGCTTAAATGCAAAAAAAAAAGAAAAAAAAAAATCCCTTTATTTTGAAAATATCCTTCAGGCATCACTTAACAGAGATAAAAGATAATTTATGAGATATTTGTTTGTTTATTTGTGTGTTTTTCAGCGGTGAGAGGGTCTTACTGATGGGAGGACTGGAGGGAAACTACTGCAGAAACCCTGATAAAGACAAACACGGTCCCTGGTGTTTCACAAACAACTCGGCTATTCCTTGGGACTACTGCAATGTAAAACCATGTGAGTGTTGTATAGATGTACTATTTATCAAAACTCTCTCTTTTCACACAAACACAGCTGGCAGCATGTAGATCTGTCTACACTTTCAGGTCAGTGCGTGTCAGAGAAGATTAACAACCCATCAGGAAGACAGGGGAGGGTTACTATTAACTATTCCCACATGGAACAAGAGCCAGAGGCATCATGTCTGTAAATGGGAATCTGTTTACCTGTAACTTTAGAAACTTATTCACAGCGCCACTTTTTCATCACCAGTAGCTATTTTATAAGATTAAGTTGGTTGTTACAAAACCATGCCAGTGGATGATTACCATATAATCATACTTTGCATTAAAATTTATTATAGTTTTATTGTCCTTTTAAAGTAAAGCATTGCAGAAAATAAAACGTAGACCAGATTTTCACAGAATTTACAGAACAGTAGTAAATTTCAGATTTGCGTTCATTGCTTTTTATACATGGCAGAAATTACCCTAAAAAAAAATACATTGAAAAAAGCCTAAAGCTGAATACTGCCAGCTAAAACGGTGAGTTTATGTGATTTGCAGTTTGGAGATCAACCAGGAAAACACACATTTATTCCTACAGGGCTTCATTTTCAAACACCTATAGATTACAGCAAAAAAAAAAAAAAAAAAACACACAAAAAAAGACAAATAGAGCTGCCCCTGTGGTTCTTTGCCATGTGGCTACTGTGAAATTTACCCCTGTGTGTGAGGCCTCCTCTTATCTTGTACCAGTTAATACTTTCTGAACCCTTGTTTGTCTCGTCTGCTCTGTACAGGTGATGCTTCGCAGAACACTATTCCACTGGGTGAGTGTCTCTGTCAGCTCGTCTGGCTGTGTTTGCAGGTGGTTTAGCTGCTGATCTGTATTTGATAGCCTCTGAGGCAAGAATTGGTGTTTTCAGAACCTAAAGAAGTCCTTTTTTTTTTTTTTTTTTTTTAATGTCCTGCTGTTACGGGACATGAGGCAGGATATAATATTTTCATGGCAGCGTCTCTTTCTGTGCATCTATGCATGTACGGGTGTGGACGTTTATACTGCATTGTGTTAATTTATCTTTGCCTGTGATTTAATTTCTGTATATAATAATTCAACAATAGAGACACGAACTCTAAACACTTTAAATTGGTCCCATGTGTTATGAGAACGCATTCAATGATTACCATAATTTATGGTCTCATCATAACTTGTTATATTTTACATACAGCGCACTAATGATTATGGTAAATCATTAAGCAGCACAAATGCCTCTTGTGTCACGTCTGAGTATATATTATCTTTAAAAAAAAAAAATGCAGTTCATGCCTTTATTTGGTAGAGATAGTGGAGAGAGACAGGAAATGAGTAGAAAGAAATAGTCTGGCCAGCTGGGAATTGAACTGGGCATTTGCTGCTCAGGGGCTTTAGCAGCTCCACTGAGAACCAGGTCACCCAAACAAATGTCATCATGAACTACACCACTGCCTGTCTGTCCATCTGCAAGTCCAGTTAAGGCTCAAATGTCATGTATGTACACATTAAATTATGAATGAATGGATGTCTTATTTTGGAAAGAAAAAAAAAAACATGACACCACCAATAAAAGCCAACAAAAGCAAATGTCTGACGCAAATTAACAACATAAAACAGCCAAAAGTGAAATTTATAGTATTATATTAAAGCAATACTCACTATAATTTAACTGATATTTAGACATTCAGAAAGCAGTGGGAAGAAGGAAGCACTTATTTACCCCCCCCCCCCTTTATTACAATACCACAGATACTATATATACACATCTATAAATTAGATTACATTGCATTTCTGAATTGGTGTGTGTCCCTGTGTGTGTGCGTGTGTGTGTGTGTGCATGTGTGTGTGTGTTTCCAGGTGAGCTGTCCTCTGTGGTATGTTTTGTCCATAAAAGAACTAGAATTGTGGGAGGAAGTCCAGTGAGCATATCGGATGGTAGCTGGATGGTCAGCATACAAAAAGGGTATGACATCTCTATTCTGCTTTATATTCCACACATTTTCTTCCACAGCAGGCCTGTCTGCCCAGACAACCCTCAAATCCATATATAATTCATTAGGGTAGGACATTTTAGGACATTTTTGTTCTTAGTGGCCATTCCACTATGCTTACAAATCACACTGCCACATGTATGAAAAGACTTTTCAGCACATATTTTAGATACACAGCAGCCTCTGTGAGGACCATTCATCACCAGTAAGTATTTTTCAAACACAAATAGATTAAGTTAAGCTTAAACTAAATTCATGTTAAAGCTTAAGGAGTGTGATAGTGTTCTTCTGCCATATGAAAAAGCAAAGCTGCAGTTATCTGGTGTTAAATGGGTTGTCTAAATGTAAATAAAATACAGCAGTACAGTATGAGCTGTGCAAAAATATCTTAAACCTGTCTTTCCCAAACTTGTGGGACCCACTTGATGGCAAAGCAGGTACAAATCAGTTAAATCTAGAGCAATAATATGATACGTTAATTCATTTTCCAAATTAAAACACACGGCAAGCGTTCTTTGGAACAGTTTACACATGTTTACTTCACCAAAACTGTACAAAATGCAGACGAGAGGAGAGGCCTCAGTTGTGATAAAATGATGGGCATGATGTGAAAGATTCTACAAAAGTACAGTCAAAGACACTGAAATAATCATTTCAAATATGCAAAAAAAGCAGCAGAAACATTAAAATGTATTTTTAAAACGATAGCAAATACATAAAAAGAGACTTTCGGAGAGTGTTCTGACAATAGACGAGTCAGCAACGACGTTTGAGAATTCATTATATAAATTTAGGTCTTGAGGAAATGCCAACTTTTCCCTTTGGGTCTGGAGTAAAAGATGTTTTGGAAGCACTCTGGTAAATAAACTGTAATAAATGATTTGTTGACTATGTTGACTTACAGTTGAATTATGTCCAAATAAACTCTGTATTACTGTATGGGTTTAAGTGAACTCAAACATGGGTTTTCCTCGTGTCCTTTGTTAGATTTCAGGCCTATACTAAATACATGGGTTTCCACAGTTACTATTCTATGTACTCACAGATCATTTGTCCATGTGTAACTTGTTGATTATGCTCTTTCCAGATCGGTGCACTGGTGTGGGGGGTCATTAATACGAGAGGAGTGGGTACTCACAGACCGGCAGTGCTTCTCTTCATGGTAACTCCAATACTTGTGCATGAAACACACTTTGTCGACTTCTGCTCGCTCTGCCCACCACACAGATGCTCTACAGAAAGAAATAATTGTGGAATATTTCAGTGTCAGTTGTGAACTCTGTGTTTTCCTTTTGCAGTGTTCCAGACCTCAGTGAATATAAGGTGTGGCTGGGAGTCTCTGATATTCAAGAGGGCACAGTAGACTGGTCCACGAGGCAGGAAGTCAGCATAGCTCATGTGATATGTGGCCCTGAGGGGTCCAGTTTAGCCCTCATAAGGCTGTCAAAGTAAGTATCTGAATAATACATCAAAATCTATCTACTGTATATGTGGTAGATAATGGTTTGCGCTTTCTGTGTTTGTTATATATATCTAGGCCACCCCTTCCAGCAGACAATGTGCGCACAATTCAGCTGCCTGTGGCTGGGTGCTCCATTCGAGAAGGAACAATATGTAAAATGTATGGATGGGGTGAAACCAAAGGTAATGATGATGGTGTTCATCTATATTCCTTCTCAACTGCCACTCTCGTATTCATATCTACTCTTCAGGTCAAGGTCCACATTTGCAGTGTCGTGCATTTATGTTTAATAACTCTGGATTATTCACCATATATTCATTCTTTAAATGATTGAAAGAGCAGTTGCCTTAGTATATTATAAGGCATTCTTCTCTTAAATAATTGGCTATTGTATAATTTAAACCATATGTTTTTTAACCTCAGGTCAGTACCACTTGTTGGGTGGCCAGTTATATAGAAAGGATGAAAGAAGATTGATAGTTTTAATAAAATGAAAGTTAGAAATATGTCAAGATGTTTGTATAAAACCATTTCGACCTCCCTCCATGCGCTTGAGAATAAGAAATGTGCTGCATATGTTACAGTACTGTATTATTTTACAATACAAGAAAGTCCCAGAGTGGTGGTATTTGTATTGAATTTTCTAGAGGACAGCTGCAATAGAGCTGAACTTTTTAACTCTTTCAGGTACTGGCCACGATGATGTACTGAAAGCAGTCAACCTGCCCATTGTTAGTAATGAAAGGTGCAGAGATATGCACAGAGGGAGCCTCCACATCAGCAACACCAAGATCTGTGCAGGAGGAAACAGGAACGAAGGAGTGTGTGAGGTAAACTGTGTTTTGCATTCTTTTTAACATGAGATGTAATTAAACATGAGGTGTGATCAAACATGAGGTGTGATCAGATGAATTATACTCAACTCCAATGGTATGTTCAGTGCTTGTTGTTGAACAAGCTCAGGTCTTTAGACCTTTGGATACGGTAATTGTTCCCAGTGTGAATTTACGAGGATATTAGCGCCTTAGTTCAGCACAAAACCAGCGCTTTCAAAGCTCAGTTTGATCTAAATCTCAAACAAATGTTCTGTAAATCCATAGGCTTAATATCCAGGCCGTTGTAAATAGAGCAGCTGCACCAAATTTCATCAGTGATCAAAGCTTTGGTTTTGTGGCTTTATAGCTTAAGAGGAGAGCTGTCCATGTTGATAAACACTCATGGAGCTGCCTGTCACTAAGAGCACAAAAATACATTTTACTTTCATTCAAAAGTATAAGCAGTGATGACGGCCATTTCTCGACCCCTGTCGTGTAAAATGTGACATGTCCGTGTTCTTTTACAGAGGGATTATGGTGGCCCCCTTGTGTGTCAGGACGGTGACATCAGGGTAATAGTAGGAGTGAGTGTCCATGGCAGAGGCTGTGCTCGAGCCAACCAGCCCGGCATCTTCATCAATGTTCCCTTTTACACACAATGGATCTACAAGGTCTTCAGATATTATCCTAACCCTGAAATCATCTAAAGACCCAAACAGAGAATATAGACAACACGGACTACACAGCTTCTACTTCTGCAACTCCTGTGGTGCTCTCAGGACACCTGGTTTCTATGTTCACACCTACCCCAAATATAAATAAGAAACTGATCTGGGAAAGAGTGTTTAATGGATCAACAGAGGGGATGAGAAACACATCACTGATGTGACGCTAACGTCCCATATGGTGATGATGGTGAATAAAAACTGATAATGTTCAGATGGTAGAAGGGGGAAATGGACTGGAGCCGGAGCTCTGGTTGTAAAACATGGGGCGAAAACCAAGCTGAATGTTTCAGAAACAAAGAATGCTTCTTTGATTTTTGGGAGCTGAACTAATGAGACCAGGCAAACAAGAAAGTGTTTATCATCTGTTGTTTATGATTTTCATTTAGTAGCAAATCCACCAGAGTAATATGTGTGCATGTGAATTATTTCGATTCCTGGCATTACTTGAATGTTTTCAACACCAAAGTGCAGTGGTTCAGCAGCTCCATCTGTAGAGTACATCAATGGGCCACTTAGAAAACTATCCACTGGTAGGGCGATTTTAAGGGCACTCTAACAAGCTCCATGCAACTCCAGGTGCTTAGATAAAGTGGTCCTTATTGTACATAGTATTTTAATGAGTGTATTTGTAACACTCTCAAGGTCATTTGGGTCTTATAGATCTATAACAAGAAACAATGAATGTTACGGTAGACAAATAAATTATGTACAGTTTGTTATCTACATTTCAGCTTTCAGTCATGTGTTTGTCCCTTATTCTAACATTATCACTAAGCCATTGACTGTATATATGAAAATGTTTTCATATTGTGTAGATAAAATGAATGTACGGCAGCCAAGTAGGAATTGAAATTAGCAGAAAATGTCACATTCATGTGTATTAACATCCTGTTCTCTTACTTCATAAAGGTAATTAAGTATTAAAGGCATTGGACGTGTGTGTGTGTGTGTGTGTGTGCGTGCGTGCGTGCGTGCGTGTGTGAGTGTGTGTGTGTGTGTCTGTATGCTGGTGCATCTGTTTCCATACATTTTCCTGCAGCAGTGTCAGTATGCAAAACAAAACAGCAGAAGGATAGAGTGTGTGTGAGTATGTCCATGTTTGAGCCGAAGCTGAATGAATTACCATCTCGCCACACTCAGACCTTGGCAGACCCCCAGTTCTTATGCTCTAGTACATTAGAGTCACAAAGACTGTCACTTCAAACTTTGTCATGAATGGAGATGCTTCATTGGGATGACTGAATGGTCCTCGAAACAAATTAACACACCGTTCCTACTAGAGTTAATGACTGTGATGGCTTTATATTAGAACTGCATTACGCATATATGAGTGAGAAAATGTGTGTGTGCATGTGTGTGTGTGTGTGTGTGTGTGTGCGGTGTTAAAAGAGCACTGAAAGATGCTGCAAGCTGCTATATTTGAAAGGATGTACAGTACTGTCTCAAGATCATGTTCTTATGTTTAGTATATGTCTTATCCAATATGCTATATGTTAAACCCTCAGACATTATCTGAAATGTTAAATATTTTCTGTCCATATATTAAATGTTTTTATTCATTGTTTGAATTCTCTGATTGAGTGCACTGAATACTAATGTGTTTCATGTCGGTCACTTCTCCTTCTTGCTGCATAATTAGATAAAGGTTGTTATAGTTACCTACCAGAAGATGGCACCACAGTAGCATTGAGACTATGAACGTGTTGTGATAATCTAACTAATCTCTCTCTCTCTCTCTCTCTCTCTCTCTCTCTCTCTCTCTCTAACACACACAAACCTGCACACACAAACCATTTAAGCCTAGTGGCTGTTCTTGATCAAATACTATGACAGACTGGCCATATTTTGCTGTCACTCTATTCACAGTTTAATAGACAGGAAGTGAAAGATAGATATGAGGGGCATACAAGTGTGTGTGTTTGTGTGGTGTGTGTGTGTATGTGTGTGTGAAGATGCTGAGAAGTAAGGTGGGTGATGGTGAAG
>JAPTYQ010000024.1:12559252-12569521 GCA_029814465.1 Ostorhinchus cyanosoma | reverse complement strand
TCCTGTGTGTATTATGTGACTAAAACAGACAGAAAAGAAAACATGGAATGCCTAAAAGCACTGTTTTTATCAGTACAATGCCATAACTATTGATGTAAGAACTGAAGGGATTTTGGTTATTATCAGGAAAACTATAGAACATGGATAGATATCAGCTCTGAAATTCAACTCTTATGAGCTTTTTATCATTATATTTGTCCAAACAAATGCACCTTTACTTGTACCAGGCCTTAAAATGAACAAGACATTGAAGAAAACAAGGGGTGGTCTAATCATTTTTTCCGCGACTGTAGAGTCCTATCAAATCTTGGGCTTACTGATCTGACGATTGCTGTTGACCTTGAGGAGAATTAGTGGCAGCAGTCTGGGCGAGACACTGCAGGATGCATCCAGTGATGCCATACCTTATTGTGAACTTTTATCCTTTCTCCTTTTTTTTCTGGTCCTTTTCTGACAGAAGTAGGCATATGCTTAACTGTAAGTAACTGAAGCTGATGTGAGTATTACCAGACAGGTTCAGAGCTACCTGGGTCCTCCCTGCTGTGTTCTCTGGCAGGAGCCACTGAGTTCACCTGAAGTTCGCTGCACTTTGTGAAATCTTGTCTGCTGGCGTTTGCGTTGTGATTGGCTTGCCAGGCTGAAAAACACAGACCCTTGAGTGCTTGACTGCATTCCAAATTAGCCTCTTCTGTGTTACTTTCTACATCCATTCCCTTTCTGCTCTACCTCCTCGCTTAGTAATGTTAGGTTTGGTTCCATTTTATCTCAGTGTGTTTGTTGTTTGGAGGGTCTCTCTGCCCCCACTGAGACTGTCAGTTTAGTTCATACCACTGATGGATTGGAGAAATGCCCAGTTATTTATCTCACTTAGGGAATGGGTGAGAAGAGATAAGCAAACATTGCTTAAACCTGATAAGTTTCATGCAGATAAGATCTGTGTTATTGCTATTGCAGAAAAGGAGATAAATGGCTGCATCTCTATTTATTTTTGGATCATTTATTCTGTATCATTCATCATTCATGTGATATTGTGCTAATAGCTGAACAAGATATTTATTAATGCATTACAGCGAACAGATATCTGCTTAGATTTGAGTTTCCATTCTAATTTTCATAAAGATTGTAACACTACATGACACCTATGCAGTTCCTGCCCGTACACCAATGGAGCTTCCAAGTAATTTTGCTGTCACATACAAATTTCCACTGCCAGAATGAAATTCATAAAACTTAATCCGAGCTGACTGACCTCTGATAAAATCAAAACTGTTTCTAGTCTTGCAAATGCAAAAATCGAAGTTCAGTTATGTGAATATTTCTACCAACCAGTAGACTCTTCTTCACTCAACAGGATGCTGCTATAAATCAAGTAACTGATGCCAGATGTTTGATTTAAGCAGAAATATAGCAATATAATCCAGTTTGGTGTGCACAGTGTCTGCAGAGCAGTGATAAGACTAGTGGATACTTCCCTCTCCTTCCTTTACAGTTACACTTTTAAACTAGTTTTACTGCCCCCTATAGTTGTGACTGTTTGGTCATTTAAATAATTCAGTATTTTTTGCAACAAACTTTTCACATTAAATCCTCAAATCTGATGAACTTGCTACAAGATTTCCAAAAATGTTCTGTTCACGACTAAAAAATGGCATATTCTATTTAAATTTGACAGAGTGTCAGATTGTAATCCTTCAAAAGTTTCAAAGTGAATGACAGGAACGCATAAATAGCACAGAAAAATGTAGTCAGGCATCTAAAAATCTGTCTCAAGTATATATGAATATAGATGTCCTAACGAACGAGTTAACAGACATGTTTAATATACTGCACTAACATGACAACTATGCAAATCTCAAAGTATATTCTGACAATGTTGTTTATTATGGAAACTTATTAAAAGATACTCTGAATGTCTGTTTCACATGTCGTACGACGTTTATCTTCCATTACAGTGTCAAGTGTGGACACATAATGATTTGATCTCCGAAATCCATTTTTGGAAAAAGATGTTTTAGGAACTAATCATCACAAGAATCTTATCATAGCTTCTCAAAGAACTGTATATATCAAAGAAATTGTTTGGCTCCTTCAAAATAAAAAGTGAATGTGACAGATTCAGTCTCTGTGTACTATCTGTAATGTGAGTGAAACATTTTGGTCTTTCTGAAGGAAGTTGTTAGCTCTACTTGGTGGATGAGTCTCCATGTCACATTAATCTCTTTATCTGTCTGTCTGAGCTCTTGGTGTTGGTTTTCTTATGTTTCTGTGTATCTGTCTTTGTAGTCTATTGATCAAGACTGGGCAGCTCTCTCTGTTTATGTTTATCATAGCTTTGCTGGAGGACTCACATTGTCCCACTTGTTTTCTTATGCTGTCCTAGCCACTCTGTCAGTCATGCTATTTCTTAAGAAGTTCAGTTTATATAATGAGATATATACCACATATATGCAATGTGTGAGTATCTAAGCTTGTAAATATGGGAAATATACTGTATCTTTGGTTTTAATGTTAAAGGAGTTATTCGTCATTTTCAGATTTGTTAATAAACTCATAACCATCAACAGCAGGGGGCAGTAGTGTACCAGAAGGCATCTACCATTACCACCTCCACTATTTCATTTATTGTTACAGTAAACACATGTGTTATGACACAGCCGGTCAAAATAACACTGCTGTCTTATAATCTTCACCTGCTGCGTCAGCCTGTAGTTTACATAATAGCTCATTTAGCTCAGGTTTCAGCAACACAACAGACACAGCTGATCCATAAATCACCGCCATTTGGATTTTTTTTTTTTTTTTTTCATATTTGCAATCGTAATAGCTGCCCTAAGAATATGCTTTAAATTGTCTGCATTAGTGGCTTTTTTGTAAGACTGTAATCAAGTTCAAGATATCCAGGATCTTTTACTGTTACTTGCTTCGACAAATACCCAACGACTGCAACCAGCGACACGACAAAGCTGATTAGGAAGTAGCTCTGTCAATTTAGGGCGTTTTCACACAGAGTACTAGAGTCTGTATCCGAGTACGCTGGACCCTAAAGTCCATTTCATTTTATCAGTCTGAATGCAAATATCCCATGCTCGAGTACCGTACCCGAGTCCAGTTGAGAAGGTAGTCCCGCATGGACTCCAGTATGATATATATGAAAGCGATCCGTGCCCGAGAACTGAAGTGACCTAATCACCACTCTGGAAAAAAAAAAAGAGTTGATCACCATGAGACCACAGACGGTGTTCTTTTTGTCTCCTGAAAAAGCCTCGAATCCAGGCGGCACAGGCTCGCCTTACCGACCGAACCACTTTGATATATCAAGGACAACGGAGGTCACTCTTCTTCTCTTCACCTCAAACAGGCTAACAGATACAGTAGATAAGTCTTTGTCTTCTTCTGACTTCAGCTTTTGTTGGATAGTGACAGAATTCCTTCCACCACCTACTGTTTCAGCCCTGGAACACCCACTCGGGCACAGGTTGTATGTACTTGTCAATGCAACATCTGCAGAAAAGGTGTGAACGTATCAAAGTATGGCATGGACTCGGGTACGATGTGTGAAAATACCCTTAATGCTTCTGTCTGTAATTATGAGTTCAACAGATCAATAGCTGCATATTTCTCACGAAAATATTAACAAGTGGTGCCCGGCACAATAACCCCGCCCCTTGCAAACATTTTACCTGATTTGCACTATCTCTTATCATTGCGAAAACATATTTTTGGTGACCTTGATCTTGGACCTACATTTATCAATATTTAATGGGATCTATTCTGGACCACCTCGCACCTTTCCTGAAAATTAGTCCAGTTGTTTTTGCGTAAAGTTGCTGACAAACAAACAGACACACAAACAGGCAAAATAATGAACCAAAAACAATACCCTCGCCTCCTCTTCCGGGTCTGGGGTAAAAATGTAACACAGGCTAAAAGCGACACATCCACTGCAGGTAAAACCAGGAAGGAAAGCGGCCATCTTTGACAAATGTGTTGATATTCTCTTCAGTGTTACATCATTAAGACAGGAGTGGTTTGACTACTGTCATAATTGTGCTGTTTGTTAAAGTAATGTGATACTAGAAAACACATTATTATCATGGAGTGTAAAACAGTTTTGTAGCCACTGTTGCTACTGTAGAGGAGCAGAAGAGTGTGAGACTAGGGCTGCTGGGAGATAAAACATTAACAATATACACTGCTCAAAAAAAATAAAGGCAACACTAAAATAACACATCCTAGATCTGAATGAAGGAAATATTCTTATTCAACACTTTGTTCCATAGTTGAATGTGACAACAGCATGTGAAATTGATTGTCAATCAGTGTTGTTTCCTAAGTGGACAGTTTGATTTCACAGAAGTGTGATTGACTTGGAGTTACATTGTGTTGGTTAAGTGTTCGCTTTATTTTTTTGAGCAGCATATATCGCGATATAACTTTTCCTCGATAGAAATATGAGACATGCTCAATACAATTTCGATAGAATTCATTCGTCCATGTTTTGACAGACATAAGAACAGCCAATCATAATGAAGTAGCGCTGCACTGAACCAATCATACTTGAACCCCATCAAGTTAGGTTGACACACACAGCACAGGCATGAGAGCCGTTGCAGCACAACCGCTAAAGTTTGGGCTGCAGCGTGAGGTAATGAGTGTTTGATCAAGAACTCGGGCGACCTGGTTCCTGAAAAGTAGGGTGCAAACTGTTTCGGTTTGGGGTTTTCAATACAATACAGAGGTATACAAAAAAAATACATGTATCCTGCGTGAAGAACGCAAACAGTCGCCTTTCAACACGAAGTTTGAAGCAGAACGCACACAGTATGAGCAGGTTAAGTTTCAGTTTCCCTTTAGAACAGTTACAGTAGTTATAGAACACAACCCCGTGAAGATGGTCTGTTTTGTTTGTGTTCTCTTTTAAAACTTGAAAGCTTTTTCCTGATGGTCAGACTTTAAGTTTAGTTTTAAATTAATGCGCCTGTTTTATTTATCTGAAACAGTTGAATAATGGTCTTCAGCACATCTGTCATGTTCAACCCCTGACAGAAAATAAATTGTATTTAAACCAAAAAATACCTTCTGATGTCTTCACAACTAACATACGAGTAATGGAAAATTTAAGCGGGACAAAAATAGTGATTTGATTTATATTGTGATACATATTAATATTGTCTGATATGAAAAAAAATATCATGATAGGATTTTTTTTCCATATCGTCCAGCCCTATCTGAGACAAATATATTTAGTTTCATGTGCCTAAAACACCTATTATAACATTTATCCAAGAGTCCAGTCAAACACTATGAATTAAAACACAGTAATACATGTAAATGTCTTCACATGTGTTACACATTGAACCTTTAACCCTTAAAGTCATGCAGCTTGGCCTCACAGTGACTCTTAAAATACTAATTTGGACACTCAACTAAAAACATGTACACACACACACACACACACACACACACACACATTTACATATACAAACAAACTAATGCTGTTATTGGTGTTTGCCCTCAGGGTAAAGCAACTGGGGGTGAACATGGGGGCTGGCCGTAGCTGTTGCCTAGTAACACTGTGATTGATCCAGGACTTGTGTGCTGATGGTGTGCAGTACAACACAAACTAAGGGTCAGATGATTTGTGAGCTCAATAGTCTTTACTGTATCAGTCATTTTTGCCAATTACCTCTTATCTGTGCTTCAGTAAATGGGTGAAGGAGTGTCTCTATTGAATCAAAGCGATATGATTGAAATTGAATTTGAAAATTAAATTGAGTTTTCTTTGTTTTTTGCTCATACCAATAAAGACAATGAAAAGTTTTGCAGAACAGAAAATCATCTTCTACAGACTCTAAAAGCATGTTCATTGTTAGAAAATCTCGAGTAGTACTACCTTATGTAAAAAGATAAAAAAAAATAAAAAATAATAATAATAATTCACTGAAGTCCTCCCTTTGTTGATGTGAAAAAACATTTTCTGAAAGTAGTCATAAATTGCCCCAAAATTGTAAAACATCTTTTTTGATAAATAAAACCAGCATAATGGAAAACCCACAAATACCAAATAATGAACTTCTGCTTTGAGAGGTAATACAAGAGAGCAGTATCAGCAGCAATCTCAGATCTATAACAGTCAATCATCCAGGTAACAAATGGGAAATCAGTTCAATCACTGATTGTATTTTGGAGGGCTTGTTTACAAGAAAAGGTCAGCATTCAACAGAAAAAAACCCAGAATGCAACGTGCATGCTAACATCATGACATGTTCTGTCAAAGCCTCAACTAATGCAATCTCACCTATGGTCTGCTTGTGTATTTTCTTTGTTTTTGCTTCCCTTGTGTCAGGTTGTGATGTAATGGTGAAGCTGAAAAATGGTATTAAAAGCAGAATAAGAAACCCAGATAGGAGACAAAAACAGTTATCCTATTTTTATTACTGCAGACTATGGAGCTGCTGTTTTGCATCTTTTACACCAAATGTGAATATTAGCTGTAGGTGTATGATGCAGTCATGCATATTGATGGATGATAATAATAATCTTGCTAATTCCGCTTTGTGAAATACCCCCTTGAGGATGCTTTTTGTTTTTAATACATAAGTGTTGTTTCTCTGAATAGGCACAGTACTTTGTTTGTGTGCAGTCTTTTAGCTTTGATGGTTTCATCCTGTTATTGAGGCTTCAGACAATTTCAATTTGAAAAACACTCCTGCCTTTGTCAGACCAAAGCATTTTTGTTTTGATTTTACAAATGCATCACTCTATAATAGACCCGGCTTGACTGCAAAGTCTCTGTAGACCTAAAATTTGCTTGCACATGCTCAGCTAGTTATTGTTAGACTTTTACCCCTGTGAGGGCTGACCCAAAAGCAGTTCTAACTTCATTCTTAGTTACTTTTCTTCAAAAACTCCCACACAATGGACAACCGGCCCTAAATGTCATGGTGGGAGGCTGTGGTGGATGCCTTGCTCTCTTTGACGGACTGTTTGGTTCCCTTTATCTTAGACTCTATTCAGTGATTCCAAAAGCTGAGCTGGATTCGGCACAGCTGTGGCATCCTCTGCCCTTCACACTGAAGCCCAGAACAACCCAGTGGACATGTTATCACATGACACCAATGAAAAGTGTACAACATCACAAGCTCCTGTTTTTGGCCATGCCTCCCTTTACGGTTTCCAGGCCATGTCTGGTTCAAGGAGGTTAGCCTGACTGCCTCACTCCTGATCTGCATCTATGGCCCCTTCAATGTCCCCCATGACACTTTTAGCATTAGCTTTGAATGTGTCACTTGTTAAATAATGCTTCCTTTAAAACACAGGCTTCTGTTTCCTGTCTTCAAATTGTCTTCTAAATTGGGTTCGGTGTGGTTCAGGTAATTGAGCTGTTTGTAACATTACTTGAAGGATCAAATGTCAGTGGAGCCCCAGAAGACGACACAGTAAGCTAGCTGCTCTCAGGATTTGATGAGTTTGATTTGGTGACATTTTACTGAGGGTTTGTTCCAGCCTGACGGTGACACTGCAGAGAAAAAAGTCCTGTTTCAAAATACACCAAAGAAGTCACTGTGCAGCAGTTGTTTTCTATTTAAATGAAACTGAAACTGTGATCTGCGCTTGGTTTGAATCCAGTATGAGAAGCTGTAAACCCACACAGACCATGACCATGCTACTAACACTTCCAGGAAAAGTCTCACTTCACTCTTATAAATGTTATTTTACTTTAAATCCAGATGAAAGCATCCTCTAAGTGCTAGAGGATGTATCGTGAGCATTTTGTAAACCTTTGCAAATATGCACAATTGTCAGCTTTTGCTTTTGGTAGTAATGTAGCAATGTAATGATGTAAATTTCAGACGTTTCGAGGGATCAGTAGGAATACGGAAACTGCAAAAAGTTGTGAAGATAACACGTAAAAGTATGTGTGGTCTGTGATCAAAAAGAAGTGGTGTTTTATAACTATAAAATGTCTCCAGACTTGGAAAATGTTAGACATTAATGACTCAAAGCAATGATTTTTAAAGGAGACTGAGCTGCTGAAAGGACACCATACTCAGAGCAACACCTGAACATTGTCTGCACCTCAGAACCTGGTTTAAAGGCAGAATCTATATGTCCTTCACTCTGTCTGATTTGTGTGTATGTGTGTGTATGTGCATAACAAATGTGTCCAGTTAAAAGTCTATTGAGCAGGTGCTGCTGTAAACATTGTGTAGTTCACCCTTCAATGAGGCAGCGGGAATGAGTTTGTGCGCATGTGTGTGTAAGTGAGTGTGCACGTCATTGGCAGAGGTCATGTCAGAAAGCTGATGTTTATCTACTTATATGTACGGCTGATTGTGTCTGCTAGTCAATGTGCCCGTTACAATTTAAAACGGTGAAGGTAAGAAAGACGAGGAGATGAGAATGGTTAAATTACACAAAATAAGAGGCAACAATCCAGGAACAAGAGCTGATGAAAAGTGATGATTTCCTAATAATATATAAAGTTATGAGCGCAGACATACAGTTGTTAGCTCATTTCACAAATAACCAACACACTTTCACCCAGTAGCAGACTGTGCACATGAAGGTACAGGGTGAGGTATTTTACTAACAACACAGACTCCAACTGTTACTGACAAACACAAGTGTAGGTTTTCCGCATGTGTTTGTCTCTGCAGCACAGACCCGAAAGCAGCAGAAGGAGGAATTTTCTGCAGTAGAACTGGAGGTTTAAGATGATGAATGTAACCGAGCCTGAAATAGTAGCATAAAATACCTTAAAATCACAATGTCCAACCTGTTTGCAAAAGGCATATCTGGCAAATCTACCATTGTGAGTGAGGTAAATACAGAAGGAGGAAGGCACTTTCAGACAGAAAATGACAGAAGATGGCATTGTGCACGGCATAAAAGGACGCACATAGAGAAGTCATACTGGTAGGTTTGTTTTTAGCTCAACAGGTAAGTGTAGCCCGGTAAGGGTCCGATGGACCAGTGGTATCAGCCGTTTATCCTTAAACAATTTTTCATGAATCTTCTTCTCTGAAACCGTCAGTTAGAATGACTTGATATTTGTTGTGGAAGGTCTAACTGTTGACTTCTTACATTATTTTTTATTTAGTTTTGAAATATAAAAAATCCCCTTTGGTTTATAATGAGACAAATTTCAAAGTGCAATAACTTGAAAACGGTTGAAGATATTGATATAATTACTATTGCCAATAAATAGGAAATCACATATGGGCTTTCATTTGGTGCCATGACCTTTGACCTTGACTGACCTTGAGAGGTCAGACGCAAGGTCATCTATGTCCACATTTTTAGAAACTTCTTTTCCAAAACCGTCAGCCAGAATCAATTGAAATTCATAGCAGCAGTTCCTTGGGGGCAAGGGCTACCATGATTTTTCAAAGAACTGAGAAATACTGATTTAAAAAAAAAAAATTTGTTATGATTTTTTGAATTTTAAAAATCCCCATTGGTTTATAATGGGAAAATTTTCTATTTCAAAACAGTTGAAGATATTGATATAATTACTATTGGCAATAGATAGGAAGTCACATATGGGCTTTCATTTGGTGCTATGACCTTTGACCTTGAAAGGTCAAACGAATGTCAATGAATGTCTTTAAATATGCCACTTGATATTATTTTTATTATTGTGAGGGCAGACATGTAGACTAAAGATAATATTTCTTTATTGGTTCTAAGACAGCAATTTTTGCAGTGTCATAGCACAATAGGGTACATACGGATTAAAAAAGTAATAAAAAACTATGACAACTATACACACAAATATATAAAGTAGCACTCAGTAGAAACAGTACTAATAAATAAGTAGTGAATATATATTTAAAAGAGCAAAGTATGAAGTATTACAAGTTTTACACTCTGCTGAAGCCCATATACTCTATAATTACACATGGTAAGAAGATATTGCACAAAGAAAAGTTGGTATTATTGTGTCTGTGTGTGTGTGTGTGTGTGTGTGTGTGTGTGTGTGTGTGTGTGTGTGTGTGTGTGCGTTTGTGTGTGCGTGCAGGAAGGAAGGACCTGCGATACCACTCCTTCACACACTTCGGGTGAAGCAGTCTGGTACTGCATGTCAAATTCTATTACATCATTTTAAGAAAGTAAGATTTCGTTAAACCTTAAACAAGACGTCAAGCAGAACAAATAACAAGAGGCTGTATTTCGTAATATTTATGCCCATGTTTTCTTCCCATGAACGTGAGCAGTTTTACAATAGAGTGTATTTTTTGGTAAAACTTTTGAAGCATCAGCCTG
>JAPTYQ010000024.1:12501810-12514560 GCA_029814465.1 Ostorhinchus cyanosoma | reverse complement strand
AGTAATCCGTCTATTCCTCCTAGGGGGAGGGGGGGTGGGGGGTGGTGGGAGAGATGGTGGCGCTGGATGGGGGGTGGAGAAGGGGATGCACTGCACTGCTGGAGCTTCGCAAAAGGCTGTTGGAAGAGAGAGAGCACTCTTGTCCTCTTCTGCAATGAGAGTAAAGAGAGAGGTTGCTGCTGGGAGGATGTGTGAGGAGATGGGCTCCGTATCTGTATCCATAAACAGAGAAAGGTATTACAGATTCTTCTCTCCGCTCACCGTTTGTCCCCTTGGCTGTCTCCTGCAGTGTTCTTCTGCTTGCTTATTTGTTAGTTCTTTCTCCAGGGCTGAGGTAGTAAGTTGTGGCAGTTAGCCATGTGTGTGGCTGTCAGACTTGCGGCTGGCTGGTGGACTACTGCAGTAGCCAGAGTAGAACAGAGAGAGAGAGGGAAAGAGAGACAGAGACAGAAAGGGAGAGATTGAGAGAGAAAGAGAGAGAGAACCAGTGACAGATCAAGAGCAAAAGAAAGACAGAGTGTGCGAAAGAGACAGTGTGTGAGAGACAGAGAGATGGAGAGGAGGACGCACGCGAGCACTCAAACAGGCAGCCCACCGTCACAGTAGCAGCAGGAGCAGCATTCTAATCCACATCTCCTCTTCTTGTTTATTCTCCAATCTCTCTCTTTTCTCTGTTCCCCCCGCCGATGTGTGTCGGTGTTGCAGGCAGCTAAGATGCTCGCTCTGCCCCCTCCCTTTGTCCTTCAGTGGGAACGTGAATGTACTGCTGACGCACTCCTCTCAGCTGCTCAGCCAGCCTCAGAGCAGTGCATTGGTTTGATGCAGTGTTCCTGTGTATTAACACATTCAACCTCCCCTCCTCCCCTATCCCTCCTTCTCCCTCCCCTCACTGTAACTATCTTCTCCTGTCATTCTCTCTCTCTTTCTGTCTTTGTCTCATGTGTTCTGTCCCTCACCCTCTTTCTTTACTCTCACTCTAGATCACTTTACCTGTGCCGACCCCCCCCCCCCCCTCTCTCTCACAGTCTCCGAACAACCCACAACCTATCGTTAAAATTCAAACACTCATTCTGATGTATCATAAAGATGCAAGAGGTCAGACTTTCTACTCCAACTCCAGAGTGGCTGTGTGTTCTCTGTCTTTCTGTCTCAAGAGCGCAGCAGTGCGCCAGTGTTTTCCAGTGGAGATGCGGTTTGCTGCTATTTCTCACCTCTTGTAAGGCACAGTTTGGTAAGTGTCTCCCTCATGCATTATTACCAGATGGGAAAAACAGACCTGTGTGTTATATCTGCTTTTCCTAGTTTGCCAGTTGGTGGAGGATTTTTATATATGTGTGCATTTTGGAGGTGTGAGGTTGGGTTGGGGGGTCCGTGACATCATAGAAGACTGAAATGCTGACTCTGCTCCTCTGTGTCTGCTGGGCAGTCTTCTCTTCAGGGAGGAGAAAGATGAAAGAGCTTGCACAGAGTTATCTCTTAGAAAGATGAGAGAGAAAGACAGAGAGATAGAGGAAAAGAGACTTACCAAGAGTGGGGTGGGGGAGAGATGGGGCTGGGTAGGAGGAGATATATCCACGTCCTTGGTGAAATAGGGGAAAGGAGCCTATAGAAAGAAGAAAGAAATGAGATAAATAGGGATAGAGAAGAAGAATGAGGGAGACAGATGAGGGAATGTACTGCATATTAGCCTCCTCAGTAAAATGACAGAGAAAGGGAGAGAAAAAGAAGGATGTGGATTAGAGGTGAGGAGGAGGAGGGATGAGAAGAGTGTTGATCATGTTGGATTAAGCATCATTTGAATGCAGGGAAGAAGTCTCCTTCTCTGCCTTTAGTTAATGACCATGTTCTAGCCCTCTCTTCCTTCTTGCTTCCTATCACAAATATAATGCCACTGGGGCCGATGTCTGTAGCAGAAAAAAACAAAAACATGCCAATTGTCCAGTCCAGTTTAGATTCCAATACATTAGATGAAGAGAACATTGCTTGAATTGCAAATTCTATGTTCTAAACACATTATTGAAAAATTAATGTATGTGCACAGTGGTCCATGGAGGGGATTAAATGATACCGCATCTAATCTAAACAGATGCAAGATACAGATTACAGAAGTTGAACACGAGGACTAATGTATAAGTGATACTGCAAGTGAGCTCTTCTTTACGTTCAAACATATAAACATGAATAAAATATCATAGTAAATAAATCATTATGCCCAGTATTATTACACCTACATAATTCTACTCTTCTCTATGAATTTTCTTCATTATTTTGCAATGCAGCACATTTATTTTCATTCTGCTGCATTCATGCTACTTACCATAAAAATGAAACATGTACACATCATAAGCTTGTACATAATATGGAAGAAATGCAATATTTATTCTCTTTAAAATTTCAGCAAACCCTATTGATTGACAGAATATATTAAAGCTCTAATGTGTTTTCACTGTATGAAGATCAAAGCATTGTATTCATATAGTTATTTTACATGCATAAAGTGTCTTGTGCCTCAGTAGCCATAGCCTTGCACTTAGACAAAGGATTTGAAAATGAACAAATATGTATGTACAGTTGCGGAAAAAATTCTTAGACCATCAAAAGTCATGTAAAACAGTGGTTATGCAATCAAGTACTAACTCCTTCGTGTATCATGTGACTAAAACAGACAGAAAAGAAAACATGGAGTGACTGAAAGTACAATGCCATAGCTATTGATGTAAGCACTGAAGTGATTTTGATTATAATTAAGAAAACCATGGAAAATAGATAGATATCAGCTCTGAAATTAAACTCTTATGAGATACTTTTGTTGTTATCATTACATTTGTCCAAACAAATGTACGTTTACTTGTACAGGGCATTAAAATTAACAAGAAATTGAACAAAACAAGGGTGGTCTAATAATTTTTTCCCCTTACTGTATAGCCTAGATCGATTATGACAGCGGTAATTATTAATTTTAACACAAAGTCATGTGTAGAGTATTTTTTTTAAATGACCAGCTACATCAAAATCCTACTGAGCAACATACAGTATTGTAGATGTGGACTTATATCTTTGACTGAAGGAAGACTGTCCTTCAATGCCCTTGACTACATATAGAGAAACAGTGAATGCAACAAAAGGAATTAATTAAACTTAAGTGTCACTGTTTGTTTTATGCATCAAAACACAACTTTAGAAAAAAAAACAAAAACAGCACCTGAATTACAAGGGCAAATAAAAAAAAAATCAATATGGAGAGTTAAGAGATAAGCCAGATAAAGCAAAAATATGCCAAGTGCAACTCATGTACCTATTCTATTTCCATTAGATGCGGTGCTTTAGAGTGATAATTGGAGAATAGAAAGAGAGGGGCTACAAGGGGGGGGGGGGGTAAGGAAAGAGTGAAGGGAGAAAACTATTAGTTAAGGTGGTGCAGGCAGGGTTGGTCAGATAATTGATGGCCATGGTTGTAGCGGCTGTGTTAATGCTATTACAGGGGCCATGAGCAAGGAAAGGTCACTTAACACACTGAATATTTTTTTTCCTGCTGTCCTCATCCTTATTGACTGTCTATCTCCCCACCTGTCTGTCTGTCTATGTGTGTGTGTGTGTGTGTGTGTGTGTGTGTGTGTGTGTGTGTGTGTGTCCTTTCTTTCTGCCTACATGGACATATTCACAATGAGGAATATCAGCCAGAGCCTCTGAGGCAAAATCTCCCTGTAATGTGTAGTAAATCAAACCAAGCCATACTGCATGGAATTACACTTTACTTGTTATATGGAACCTATAAATTAATGTACATAAATATACATAAATAGCAATATATACGTGTCTTGTATTTTAAGATGTCATATATTAGGTGTATAATTCGGATGGAATGTCTTTTGATTTACTTAAAACAATAAAATACTATAAATTAGAAACTTTTTTTTTTTTCCCCCATTTGACTCAAGTATGAAATGTGTCTGTCTTTATTAAATCCTGAATGTAGATTACTGGTGATTTATTCCCCTTTAATCAAGAGTACAACAGGATTACATTGTCATCACTCTATGCATAGTCAATCTCTGTTTTTAACACTAGAGTGATTCTGGTCAATACTGAGTAAGTGACATCCTGCCCCACAGAGTTATTTCAGGGTTAGAGGCAAAATTGAATGTTGCAGGAAGTAGAATGTACACTGTGATAAATGTGCGCCTGTGACCCAATTAGTCTGTGTGTGAGCTGTGACTCATCACTAGAGGTTCAACCTAGTTGTTGTAGGACACCCACCTACAGCGGTACTGTTACTTCACAGTTCTGCTGTTCTGAGATTCCCCATACCTCAGAAAGTACAACTTTTCCTTTTCTAAAAGTGACCACTCTGTCTACTGACTGCTGAGGTCTGAAACAGCGTGATGACTGGAAGCAGCTGTTCATTCTAAAGTGAGTGAAGGTTAAAAGCTGGAGACAGCCATTGCTTGCCGACCCTGTGGTCACGGGCCAAACACACAAACTATTGAACCATAAGGGTCAAGACTCCTATAGGCTGAGACTAATAGTGCTACTGCCAGCTGCTGATGCTAGCACTACCACAGTTACATTACAATCACCTACTTCTGCGAGCACTAATAGTACTCCCACAGCTGCAGGGCAGACAAACATCTATAGCTTAGTTACTGTTAGTGACTGATTCACCAGTGCAGCTTCACCTTGTTCTATAGTTAGAGCTGACGGATCTAATTAGCTGCTAGTATTAGCCATTACCTTGCCTTAGCTACTGCTCGATGTCTCCCGGCCCCTGTGGATCCCTCGCCACTCAGCCTGTGCTTAGTGTGGCAGGTCAGCAAAGTGCTGGAGCAGCATTTGGCCTGAGAATACAGGAGTGGATGGTGAGGGAGAGGAGACCGGTGGAGGCAGATCGATGTAGCCTGTATTCATTAACCCTCGCTCAGGGCTCCCTTCCCTCCCCAATCACAACCCCGCCATTTTAGGACGGCAGGAGGTGATTTATTAGCTGTCCTGGCTCAGTCAGCACCATCGACCCACAGTCTGAGGAGAGTTGACTCACACCAGGATATACCGATTCCCTCACTGTGGGCTGAACTCACTCAGTGATCCAACACCATTCAAGGAAGAACCATGGCTGAGAAAACATGATTATCAATATATTTATTTATTGTTGTTTGTCAGTAAGAGGTAATCATCCAAAATCTGTTGTTCTCCTGTTAACTACGTCCTTAAAGCAAAAAAAGTTGTATGGCACTTAAACTGAATATGAAGGATTAATGAAAAGTACAAATGCAAAGACATCTATCAAGAGGAAAGTCTGGTGAGACTCTGAGGTATGGTCCTGTTGTTGGGGGTCAAGCCCTCATGCTGTTATACAGTGAGGGTCAAGACTTCTAAAATTCACTTATACTGCCAGTGCCAGATTCTGAATCTAGCACTATTAGTCACATTAGGGTCACTGTGAAATAGGGTCAGTGATTTTTTTTTAGCACTGCTCATTTTGGGAACAGTTTTGCAGGTACAGTGGAGACACAGATCTCTTAAAGATGGGGTAAGAGCTACCATATAGACCAAGATGATATTTGATTTGCTTTATGCATTAAAGTTTTAGTGCGGCTTGGCCCTGTAGCTGCCAAGATGCAGGCTGCATGTGGTGCTCAGATGTGGAAATATCTGAGACGCATTGATTTTGTTATGCTCAACTTTTAAAAAGCAAGTTAGTTTCACTTTATGATCCTCAAGAACTGTTATTCCTTATTTACTTGTCTTCTTTTAACCTCATCTTCATCTTTAGCAGTATTTCAGCACCAGGAGCTGTCCACATGACCTGTTGCAGACTGACTGACGTATGTATGATTACTTTTCTAATATGCTTTATAATCTGAATTTTAGGTAATCGGCACAGTCATTCATTTTCTGTTTTTTAAAATTTACTATTTGTTTGTTGAATACAAATGAATAACAGACCTTATGTCAAAAGCATTGCGTGCAAGTCTGTGTTTGAGAGTTTTGGCAATGCAAATGTGTGCATCTGTCAATTCAAGCCCACATTGTGTTGTTAATCTTCCTTACACAGTGAAACAGAGAACCATTTTGTTTCATAAATCCATCATCCACAAGTCACATCTTGTCTGACAAACACTTCTTAATAGAAACAATGCAGCTCAATGGATTTTATTGATTTCACTCAACTGAGAACACAGAAGATATTTGGTAGTTGGGCCACAAACGGGCAGCGAATCGGGTCAGATCCTAATCCCATTTTGCTCACACAGGGGAAATCTGTACATTATGTGGGAAAAAAAAAGACTTAGATGGATGAGATGAGGAGTTGCCATTGTAAGGATTTTCAAAAAAATAAGCATCAGTCACTTTATGTCTGTCACAGAGCGGTTACAGTCCCATGATTGTGTTTGCTTTGCTTTCCAATACACGATTGTTCCACCGCTGTCAATAAATAACGACAACATTAAAGGTGATATTCCTCTTACATGATCCCTTTGTTTAAAAAAACAAAAGTATTAGGTAATGCCAGGAATGTGAGGGATGCTGATAACGGTGATTATTACAGTAAACACTATTAATCAGAGTCACACGTTTCCCTGGAAAATAAATAAATAAAGTCCCCAGGAAATTAGCTTTCAACAGGTGATGGTATTTATCTATTTTTGTTTTCACGTATGGATGCTCAAACCCAGTTAATTATATTTGTGTATCCCATTAGTGCTGTGATTGATTTTGTGAGGATGAAATAAACTGTGCCTATCCTCTTTTAGCATGTGCAAAGAGTACATTTCTGGACAGAGCTCTTATTGTTTGCTGAATGACCTTCATTACAGACTCATTTGCATGCATGCATGTGTGCATGTGTGTGTTTGGAGTCAGACTGAGTGCATTTGACTTTAAAACTGCAACTTGGTTATAGTGACAACAAATGATTTTTAGCACTAGCCACAGCTCAGTGTTTTACACAGGTCTCAAATAAATGGCTGAGGAAAGTGTTGGGGTGTTAAATTTTAATAAGTCTGGTAAACCACATCGGTTTAAATACTTAAATAAGTGAAAACTCTAGTACTGAGCCACATCCTGAGCCCAAAGCTGTTGTTCACCTTGTTGGCCTGGGAATTTGCTGTAAAGTATTAGACAGTCCAATATCCTTTTGGAAATATTTAAGCTTATTTGATGAAAGTAAGCTGGTCCTTCTCTACAGCATAACATTTATATGGCCAAAGAAGAAGAAAGGCTACTTCTACCAATGAGTCAGAGCAAATTTTGGTAGCACATTCTTGTGACAAACGTGCACACACATCCCACTATGCTGGAGATGTATGAAGGCAGTGTGTCAGATGGACTCCCTCACCTCTCATATGCAAATAACTTTCCCCCATGCAGCTCTGTGATTGGCTTGCTGTTATTAATATTCTGCCAGCGTGTGACTTCGTTAGCCCAGAGTTACTGTGCCAACAGGCAGCACTAAAAAGGGACTTTGTCAATGTTTGATGTCTCGTGAAGTGATGCTGTGTATGTGTGTGTGTGAAAGAGAGAAAGAGAAAATGTGTGTGTGTTTGTGAGTCTCTGTTTTCTAAGGAGATTGAAATTTGGGCAGTGGGAGACATTATTCCCTGCTGACATCAGATTGAGGAGGAAGTGACTATCTGTTTCTCAAAATGATTGTAATAAAAGTCTGGCTATGAACCCTGCCGTTTGTGCTATCTCCAGAGAGTAGCCACATGGTATGCAGAATGCTGTTTCTCAAATCATATGGTTTAAGCCCAGGTCTGGTCGCCGTTAGTTTTAACCTATTGTGTTTCATCCATTTAACTCTGGACCTGGGCCAAGTATGCCTCTCCTTGTAAACAACAAACATATTTAGTTGAATCAAAGCCAAACTAAACCTTGTATAGGGATGTGATCCGAAGCCTAAACTAGCTGTGACATATTTGCCTGTGGCCAGCCTTCAGTCACCCGTCGTCACACTAAGTCGCTCTGTCACTGCCGTATTTCAACAATGACAGCATGAGCAGTGTGTTCTCAACACAGATCATAGGGTTTGTCATGACAAGTGCAGAAGGCCCTGTCTGCTGTATGTGTATTCAGGTGTGTAGCGGTGTGTGTGCTTTTGTGTGTGAGGGTACAGTAAATCCCCTAAACTGGAGCTGGTGACCCTCAGTAATACATTTCCTCTGGCAGAACACTTCTGGATTTCCCCCCAGGTGCCCCAGGGTTTCGTAGAGAGAAAAGTGTAGGGCAGCATTTTCTAAATTGAAGTCAATACCAATCGGCCATTTATCTACAAGCACCCTGACGCTAAGGGCATCTAAAGGTGCATGTGTGCAAACACAAACACGCACAAAGACATACACACACACACACACACACACACACACACGCACACACGCACGCACACACGCACACACACACACACACACACACACACACACACACACACACAGTTGAGCTTTCATTCCAGAAGCAGAATACATGATTTAATGCCAGCAACAATCTTAAAATAAAACTCATTTTCTTAATCCTCACTCATTCGAACATTGCCCATTCTTTAAAAGACTCCTATTGTGTGTGGGCCTGTTTGTGTCAAGCTCCAGGGGCCAGCGTTCTTCTTAGAAAACAAGAGAATTTAATAAAATACAAACTAATCAGTCCTCTTCACCCTTGAATTGTAAAGACTATTAACTACTCCAATAAAAGGGCACACCGTGCACACTGCATCAGTCATCCTTCATACATCTTTGGACTCATACATCCTGAAGATATTGAGTCATCATGAAGAGCTCCGCCCCCCTCCCCTCAGTGAGTTATATTAGACAGTTTATGATGCAGTTGGTTTACCTTGTCTGACTAATGTTGGATTTACGACAACATAATGTCATACTATATTACTATACGCAATAACATCAATGATCCATTTCTTTGTTCCCAGCATCGTTTTGTAATAAGATTTACTAAATTTCCCTGCTTGGACAGGACAACAAATTAGAGTGAACAGGTTTAGAATGAATGAATAGATGGATGGATGACTCCTACTGTCAATAATTTGACATTTGTGATGTCTATTATGCTGTGCTGCTTAGAGGCCATTATGTAGTAAAAATATGTTTTTGCTGAATTATGCGAGGAAACAAAAAGCCTTGATTATTGTCAGTGACACAGTATAAAAAAGACAAAGAGACAAATGAACATGAGAAATGAAAAACCAACACACTTCTTCATTGATATTATGTTAACATTAAAAGGCACAAATGTGAAGTATTGTGGCTAGAACTGGACAATATATCAAATTAATTTGATTAAGGTCATGACCAAGGTTTTGCTTTCTGACAATTGTGGAAAATGCCCACATTAAAAAATCAAGCTCATTCCTCTGGAGATCCTTGCTCAACAAAATGTAACTGGAGTTTTGTGATATATTATTTGAGAATGTGTTTCTCCAGTCTTATATGGTATCTAGTTATAGTGAAAAAAATAAATAAATAAATTGCCAAATCACCAAGTTGTACTTGTTCTGTTCCAAAGTAACACTGGTCTACAAGTAAAATGCTTCAAGAAAACAAGTAGTGAAATTTTACCACGTGTGAGACTCTGATAAAGAAAAAAATTAAGTCATAAATGCTGGTTGGCTGAAGTTTCCAAGATACAGTCTTGGGTCAAAATGTGAAATTCAAGAATTAATGAGAGAATGGGTTTTACTCAAATGGAATATTTGTCTCAGAGCAACCAGATCGACTTCAAAACACTGTCTGCACATTACAATACATTCACTTTACAGGATCTATCTAGTGGAAGATTTACAAAGCTATTGTATAAATGTACATACATATATATAAATAAAACACTTTATCATATACCTTGAAAAGATCAGCAAACTAGCACTATTGTCATTTGTTCTCCATAAAATCTCATTAAAATACATAACATTTAGCAAATTTAATCTCTGAAGGCCAGAATTTCTAAAAAAAAACAAAACAACAAAACTATAGACCAGTGTAATTAGCACCATATCGCAGAGGAAGAGGTAGACTGTTATTCCGTGAAATGCAAAAAAAAGAGCTTAGACCTTCCATCGTGTCAAGAAATGCCACCACAGCATTTTCTGGTGCAGTTTACACGTGAAAAATGTACCCAAGTACTCCAGTGTTTACCTGTTTTTCTCTCCCAGCTCAATAGTAAAACTGTTGTCATATCACCTTGCAGATTTTCTTTTGACAATCTGGAGGTGAAAAAAGGTCAGACACGAAGAAGAAAGCACCCGAAGAAAATAATAATACAGTAAATTAAACCAAGAAGAGAGAGAAAAAGTCACCCATATGGAATTAATTGATTGTACAGAAGCTGTATGTCTACCCATATTAAACTTTTCAGTCTAGTGTAAATGAAGCGTTCTGCAAACAGAATGAGTATTGACTGTATGACTGTTCACGTTATATTACTTCTGCATGTGTCTGCAGTGTGCAGCTGCTTTTGTTGTGTAATTTCTATATGAGCTCCTTCATTATGAGAGGCACTCTGCATGTTCTACACTGATCTATATTCAGGGCCTAACCCTTCCCTTTCTGATGGGGATTACGCGCTCTAGAGGCAGGGTAATTTGATATCCATTGATTGAGTCAAGAGCCAATATGAAATTGAGGAATTGTAGTTATTGCTATTGATTTTAATAACTAGGCTGTTACAGTTCATTCAGTGCGGCTCTAGTCGATACAGAGTGAAATGTTCCCTCTTATGAGAAAAGGACACCATCAGATCCAGGTGTATTTATTTTGAAATATTTTGTGATTTAGTGTTGCAAACACTGCATGTCGTAACAGTACGGTCCGCTATTGTTCATTACAGTGTGTTGGAGCATAATAAACAATAATGAGGACAGTCACAGCAAAAGCAGGCAATGAAACATTAAGACCATTAAAAGTCACAGTACATGAAAAGATCTATTATGTGTAATATGAATGGATGTGGTGTTACGGTGAGGGATATAGTGAGCCATTATCGCTCCCTCTGCATGCATACTTTATAGTTCTGCACATAGTCTGTTTCAGCCCTTTCTGTAACCCCACAAAGCCTGTTAATTTACTTTAGTCCGTGGAGACAGTCAGTCAAAGTTTCTACTGTTGCATATTTAACTAGTTATTGGTTTCAGTCTCCCATAGGAGGTTGTATTCATTAAAGATTTCATTTTAAAAGCGCGTACAAATGGGTACCGCATGAAACTGTAAAGACATTCTATAATCATGTTTCATGATGAGCCATAATGTATTTTTTCTTTATGGTACATTAATTTAAAACACTTTCCGTTAACTGTAAATGTAAGTCTAACAGTTCCTGAAAAGTAGACTTTTAATGCATTTTTCTTCTCGTGCACTGAGTAGTGGGAGTGTGAGCCTCAGGCAAACACATAGGACTGACATTTGGGTGTAAGACTGAGTATCTGCTCCAGATTTTGCCATCAGTGTTGACTTGGTTTGCAATAATTTCCATAACAGAAAACATTTGATGAGCAGACAGAGCAAAAATACAGCACAGATATGTCAACTAAATCTGATATGAATGCCTAGTAATAGTTTGTTAATAATACACCAATGTGCCGTCACAAATGTTTATCAGAGATCTTCTTTGGGTTCCAAAAGCGTATTTATCAATATTTTATCGCAGTTTTCCTCATGATCATTTTCCAGTAGTCACATTTGTAATTAATTTACTCTTAAGTAGACAAGTTCATGTAGATGGGCTTTACTTTGTTGACTTGTTTCAGTGATTATCTAAGTATAATAACCCTGTAATCACTGAAAATAAAATTCTGCAGTTCTACATTTGATGACTGAAAAGTGTATTAAAGTATTGAAATAAAATCCAGGTTCTAATTTCTGTTGGAAAAACCTCCCCTTTCCGTTTCTATCTGCAGATAGTGTGAAAGATTAAACATCACGTTCTAACAAAACTATTTTAATAATACAACAGGACAGTCTGACAAGAAAACGATGTTTCATGAATGTTATACAATAATTACACCATTTCAAACCACCAAAGCCCATTATGCTTCTTCATCATCATGATGGCTAATGATTACACAAACAAAGATTATTATAGAGGTGAAGCTGGTGGTGCAATTATAAAGACTGCGAGGACAACTGTGACAATGGTTGTATTCACCGTAGCAACAGCATACGATAAAAGCAGAGCTGATCATTTTTCCATATTCATATCACATCTGCTGTATAAATTATGGGTCTAATGTTTCATGTTTGGCATTTTTCTGACAGTTTATCAATTTTTGACCGTCTGTAATGTGAGTACGGTCAGATGTTTGCTTCTGAGAATGTGGTTGCACAGTGAGAGGCAATCCCCGCTAAGCAGACCAAGCGTGGCTATTGCAGCTCTTAGTGGGAATAAATGGAGGGCTAATTTGATGGGAGCCACTTTTCTCCCCACCACATTTAAAACCCCATTACACTAACATCCACTGTGAATACCACACAGGTCCTTTTGAGATGACTGAATCGCATAGGTCAAACACTCATACAAACACAAACTATATTGTGTACACCCCCGTTTTCATCAATAAGCAGAAGGGGACTGCTATAGAAATTACTGGCTTAAGCAAATGTGCCATGGCATTAGGGTTATTAGACCATGAACAATTCGGAGCCTTTCAAAGGTTATAGCACACATGGTCGCTTTCTGTCTTCCTCGGTGTCGCCTCCTCTCTCTCTCTCTCTGCCACACACACACACACACACACACACACACACACACAGACAGACA
>JAPTYQ010000024.1:12436011-12450756 GCA_029814465.1 Ostorhinchus cyanosoma | reverse complement strand
TACTTCATATTGCTTTAGCTCCAGCAATGTGGCAGTGATGTAGCATCGTCATTATCACCTGGGCTGAGAGTAAAGTGCCTCCTTGCCTGGACCCTGTTGACGGGCACTGTTTGGTGTCACATTTTATCAGATTGTGTGTGTGCACGCGCTAGTGTGCGTGCATCCCACTGAATGTATTTTGCTATTGCAGTTTTAGTAATTCCGTGGCCACACTAACATGGCTTTACTGGCAGGTCCCTTATGCAAACAAATGGCCTTGGAAGGCAGGTTCAGCGAAGGGTGACGGTTGTATCTGGTTGCATCAGACTGAGGAGTGATGGGCACTGCAGATTCAGGGAAGAAACGGTTTCATTTCACTTGCTCCCTCAGACCCACCACAGGCAGAGGACCAGGGTCTGGCCTCAGACTTTGTAGTGATGATTTGCTTATTTGCTAGCTTTCTCCCTTCACTCATGTATCAACTGCGTCTGTGTACTCATTTTGGCACAGGAAAACTATTGTTCAAGTGTCATTAGTTGTAGACACAGAAAAATTAAACCTGCAGTAATTTATTTGTTGCACTTTAGTTTATTTCTGTAATCATTTTCAGTCCCTGTGCTCTCAGTGAACTTTTTTTTTTCTTTTTTTACCTTAAAGTCATTTCAAGACTGTAAAACAGGGGTGTCAAATATGTGGCCCGGGGGCCAAATCTGGGCCACCAAAGGGTCCAGTCCAGACCATGGGATGAATTTGTGAAATATTAGATATTAACAATTATTTCAGTTCAGGGGTCACATGCAGACCAATTCAATCTCAAGTGGGTTAGATCAGGAAAATACTATCATAATAACCTATAAATAGTCATAACTCCTAATTAACATTACAGAAATTTACAGTAAAACAAACTATAATTTCACAAAAAAATGGAATAATCTGAACAAATATGAACAACCTAAAATGCCTTAAGAGAAGTGCAATTTAAACAATATTATGCCTGTTACTAATGTTTTGTGTGTTTGTACATTCACTGTGATCTGTAAGTTGTAAAGCACATCTGTAAATGACAAACTAAGGCAGATTACCCAGATTTCCCAAATGACCCTTATTTTTCTT
Source organism: Ostorhinchus cyanosoma (assembly GCA_029814465.1). Lineage (NCBI taxonomy): Eukaryota > Metazoa > Chordata > Actinopteri > Kurtiformes > Apogonidae > Ostorhinchus > Ostorhinchus cyanosoma. The sequence continues at coordinate 12,449,664 of JAPTYQ010000024.1, read as the reverse complement.
TTAAAAAATTCAGTTTGTTCATCTTATTCACATTGTTTTAAAGGATAGTTTGTGGATGTAAACATTTTCATAATGTAATTTTACTTTTTTCACTCTAAAACAGGGAAACAGGAAAGTTTGAGGTTAACATTATTTATATATTATTATGTTATTATTTTACTGGTCACTGGCCCACTTCAGATCAAATTAGGCTGAAAGTGGCCCCTGAACTCAAATGAGTTTGACACCCCTGGCGTAAAACAGAAGTATTGTTAGTTTAATTACAAGGCACTGTGACATGTCAAACAGGATTTGAAAAGCTTTCGTTGAGTCCAACAGATTTTTTTCAACTCACTGAAGAGTAAGAAATCCCTCGAGTGAAGTAAAAGCAAAAAATAAAAACAGAAAACTGGATCCTATTTTTGTACTGATATACAACTTTTTGAACACCGCAATGAACACATACATTTGTAATGTGAGTGCCAAGCAGCTTTCTCTGGGTTACATCAGACTACAATTCATCAGACTAGGTAATAGCGCCTTGCCTTGTTTTGTTGCAAACCTACATTTTTAACTCCTCAGCACGCGCCCACACATAAACACAGACATACAAACCCCATCAAATACATACAAAACCTCACACAGCCACAGTTTGTTTCATATTCACCATGAGCAACAGGTGTGACAACAGCATGCGTGAACTCTGTTATTCTCTGTGTGGAGAGTGAGTAGGTGTTTGTGTTTTGATGATTAGTTGAGGAGGAATACATGCCAACACATTAGGCCTCAAGCAGCCAAAACACACTACACAGTTTTGCCAATTTCCCAAGAGGGGTTTAGCAACTTCTCACCTACGCCCACCAACTATAAAGTAATTGCCTGCATAACATCTATGTACTGCTTCCCATTACACTATGTGGCAGAGTGGGGACCTTTGATGAAAATCTGCAAAAGGGGCAATTTTTAATTTAATTGGCTGGAAAGTTTGTAATCATTCTGTGCATTCAATGCAAACAGACTCCATGATAGATCTTCAAAAGCCAATAACAAACCGGTTCTTGTTCCACTGGTTATTTGCTTACACTCACTGAAAGCAATTTCCAAGGAAAAAGGACACATAACTGAGAACAGTAGCTTTTCGGGGGAGGTGGGGGGTGGGATCATAATGAAAAAAATGCCTCATTACCCTTTTTCCACTATTGTCACAAAAACTCCAAATAAAACCTGGTGAAACATATATAAGAAGAAAATAATTATAAAAGTGACTTTAGCATTGTTGTCTTCCCCAGACATTGTACAACTCAAACTGTTTGTTCTGCTTCTTTATCACTGGGGACTGGGGTAATTTAGTGAAGTTTTTTGTGTGTCTTTTAGGACTGTATACATATTCCATGAATTTCTTTTTGAAGAACAGAGAATGAGAAATAAATATGTATGCTCACTTCAACCCTGCAAAAACAAGAAACTTATAGGTAGCCTAAGACATTTACACAGTACTGTATGTTTAGAGGAAAAAAAAAAAAGCAGCAGCATTTCATGAAAAGAACACCTTGCCAGCCGTTAAGTATGAGGTTGATCCATCATGCTTTGGGGTTGTGTTTACATAGATTCCACCAAATACCAGCAATTTCTTTTGGCAAACATCATACTCCCTGTAAAAGAGTTTAAGCAAACATTTGCACCTTCTTTTTTTCATGTCCTGACATATTTTCAATTACATATCAGCAAATGATGCCGTTTTTCAACAGCATAATTGGTGCCCAAAAACTGTAAAAACAGGACTGTCCAAACTTAGGGAGTGCATGATTCTTCCAATGCTGTCTGCACAAAAAGTTTTGAATAATTCACTTTAACCTGCAGAAGTGTGTGTAATAATTGTTTTTCTGCCAATGACGAAACAACATAGGACAAAATGTTAACTTTATACCGCAAACCACATTAATTATTTCTGTGAGTTACTGATGTGGCGTTCCTTGTTTTCTACAAGAAGAACTCTGCAACACACAATACTAAAGATCTTTTATGTTCTGAAAAGTGTAAACAGGTTTTTGGTTGCTTATAATGGGTGAAGACTATGGCACATCGCCACAGTCTAGGTAATGAGGACTACACCTGTCACAGATGGATCGGACAAAGACATGAAAACGTGAACATAGTGTTTACTCAACATGCTTCAATGAGCACATTTTTGGGAGGTTTCTTCTTGTCTAAATATTCAGCAATATTAATCCAAAATAAGATTTTAGCCAGAAGACAAACAAGTCGTTAACTGCACTGCTTTGCTTATAACTCCACTACATTTAAGGTAAGGAAAATTGTGATTCAAATGATGGATTATGGGTCACATGATCTTCTGGCCGGATTTCTCAGCCTTGTTCGAGGTATTGTCTCTGAAGGGACTGTGTTCATAGCGGCTGTGGCCTCAGTACACAAAGCCTGCTACTGTTCAGCACCACGGACAGAGATCATTTGTAGCAGCCCATATGAGTGTTATGAGTGTGGAAACCGTTAACTTCATTTCTACCCATCTCAGCATTACCATTTCACAAATGTAAGCTCTGTAACACAGCATGTATAATGTATGTTGCCTGCTGAGAAAAAGGAACAGACACAGACAGACCTGACAGCCCCAGGGAGTCAAATGAGTGAAGGAGAAAAGTTGATTATAAGGCTCTTAACGACTCCGCTAATTACCATTGATGCTAATTAGCTGGAGCTCCAAGTTAACTGCACAGAGGGTAATCAGTGTCTGGAACGGGAAAGAAGTTAGAGTCAAACTATCATCTCTCAACCCTTCATGGGGCACAGTTAGATGTTATACACTGCATGTCCCAGAAATGTTGGCATGTTTCTCATGCTGACATCTGACATGCCCTAAAAACAAAAGCAAAAGTTTGGATTGGATTGGAAGCCAGCCTTGAAAAGAAGAGAGTTTGATAATAGGAAAAGTGCTAGCATCCCTGTAATTTAAGATGTACATATGAAATTTATGACTAACATTTGACCTTCACAGCACAGGTTAACGTCTTGGTTTCTTTGCCAGCGTGCAGTGTGTAATAATACTGATCAATGTACTATTCCACACAACACACAACAACGTACTTCCACACAACCAAACACACTTGCGTGACCATTTAGCTTGACTTATGTGCTCTGTGACTGTGTTATTTTGTGCAGTAAATCCAGGTTTCTCCTGATGCCGAGATACCAGCTTAATCTTCTCCCAGGCTGTCGACACAACAACTGCTGGGGCTGATTTACTGTGGTCAGCTTCAATTACCAACCCTGAGAGCCAAAGGTATTCCTCAGGGTCTGGATGGCCATACGTTTCAAGGACAATTATTTTTAATGAGACTGCCTCCAATCCATCTGCATGTGGGTCGAGGGACGCTTGACAAATCCGTCCTTCAGAGGGCCTCCTTCTCACTCTGATCTATGGTTCCGCTTCATTTCCTCTGCCTGTCATGCTGTGTGTAGAGCTCCTATCAGTATGTTTCACCTGGTGCAACATCTCAAAAGTGGAAAGATAGGCTGTGTGACTGATAGGGCAACATGCTATTTGTAGTTCTAAAAAATGAAGTCACTGTAATATACTGTATGGTGATGAATAGGATTGAAAGTATTAGCACTGGAAGAACATGGAGAATGCACTTCTACCCAGACTGCCTACAGGACGGACAATGTAGAAGGTGTGCACATTTCTGAAAGTGAATTCTTGACCATGAAAGTGACACTTTTTATTGAGATGTTTTTCAGATGTTAAACAAATTTATTCAAAGATTGCAGGCTCAGGCCATGGGTCATGTCATAAAGTTTACTAATAGACTTTCTGCTTTAATGCTGACCTTGGCCGTCACATTTTATCTTCAAATAAAATGGCAAAAAGTAAGCCGTTTTAAAACTCGCTTGACATTGAGTGTTTGAGGTTTACAAGTTAATTTATCTCAGTTTCAGAGACGAAGGTTCTGTGATAAAAGTATACTTTTTGTGTGAGATAACACAAATAAGTCAGTGTCATATGATGTGCTTAGTGTTTTCAAAATTGGGCAAAAATAATGTTTCATTATTCTTTCCAGAAAAGCAGACAGTTTCACAAGTAGTCTGATTAGGTTCACACTGTCTACTGAAAATAAAAATGTTTCCTTTTTTCTTTTTGTCAGACAGATAGAAAAAGTAGATTTTTTTTTTTTTACTTTGACATGTTTCATCTACAACTTGTAGCCTTCCTCAGAAAGGTCACTTGATGTTACTGTGACGTGTCATTGTCAGCTGTTTTATCCAGACAAAAGAAACCACACATAGAAATAAGGAAACAGGCACCGAGGGCCACGAACAGGGATAAGGGATCCTTCACCTTATTCCACACCTTGGATGCTGTCCTCCATGGGATGCCAGGCAGCAGGGGGCATAATCATCCCCTGTTGTATGGCAAACCTGGATGGACCTGAACAGCCTGGAATAGCTGACAATGAAACATCACAATAACATCAAGTGACCCTTTTGAGGAAAGTTTTTAAAAAAAATAAATAAATCAGCTTTTTTTGTCTGACAAAAAGAAAAAAAAAAACCTTTATAGTCTCACAAGTACTTTGTGCATTTTATCCAAACCAGTACAATGAAACTGACAAATACAGTACAAGTTGCAAGACAACATTAGATGTGTGGATTTAATAAAATTCTAATGATCACACAAATGCACCTCTGAGTTCCTGTTTTACAAGACAATCGTGATATATTTGGAATATTCACAGAAAAAACAATGTTTCAGGGAAAAAAAAACAGCTTCTATAAGTCAAAGTAGTAGTATATAGGGTGACTTCCCTTTATACTTGACGTATCTAACAGTTTGTTCCAATGTATGTAATGTATGCAGTGTATCAGGTGAAAAGGATGCGCAAAAAATGAGCTTTTGTTTACAGCCTATTCCTTTTTTTAGGTTTACTATATTTATTGTACTGAGTGCAATGAATAATGTACGAACCAAAAGTAAATTCATTCATTCATTCGATATGACATGTATTGCATTCATTTTCCGATGTTTTGGTTTCACTGAACACATGTCAGCTGTTTCTCACTGTGTTGCTTCTTGTCATGGGGTCAGGGGTCACACTTAATACTGACTCGAACCTTTACAACCAGTTTAGTTCAGGTTTTGTGAGTCTTTTAAGGCTGTGCACATATTCCTGTGTTTTCTTGCTGCATCTGAAGAAAAAAGAATAATATATAAATGTGTATGTTCATTTCTACCCTGCATAAACAACCAACCCAGAGGCAGCCTAATACTTTTGTACAGTACTCTATGTCATAAATACCGGTCCAGATCTGTTTATTTAATCATGTCTTTTAAAAGACCTGTGCCTATACATAACATAATCAATACAGAACGGACACTCGAAGTGAGTTATGTGCTGTTCATTCCAGGCTTCTTGTATCTATGGGTGTATAAGTCAGTGTATTTCCTGCAGTAAATCACTGCGAACACCAGCACATGTACCAGTGTTATAGCAAAATCTGCATAATACTGTATAAAGAATGCAGTCCAATAGGTTCTCCGGTGCCTGGAGTTTAAAGTCCACCAGAAACAACGGTTTGTCCGAGTGTAAATTGCGTGCAACTTTATCTCGTGTTTCCACAATTCCGACTGATCACAATCTGAAGTATTTCCAAATGGGTTTTGTATGCTGTTCAGAATTCAAATCACTCTTTCTGCAGTCGAGTTGGGCTGTGAACGTTCTACCATCAATAGTGCAGCATCAGGTTTGAATCATTCACTCACCTCAGCTTGACTTATCATTCATTTTTAACCATGAAAAAGTAATGCTGTATGACTCCTGTCTATCACGCGTTGCACTTTTTGGTAGTGGCTCAAAACCACATAAGCTCTGAAAAGACTGACAGCAGTCAGTGCCGTACAGTCAACTCCAATTTTTATTACTGGATGTCTGTTTTTGTTCATGACTCGAATATATAACCACATTTAGAATGCTGTCATGACTCATTTTATGGTCTTATTTAGTTATTTATTATTGTTAAGCTTAGTTTGTTAAGGCATAGGTTTTGTGACTGAAACTTTTTCATTCCATCAAAACTAACAGTGTAATGTTGTAAAATCTGTAGAGGAGAAGGTTTATCCATTCTGGTCACCATCCATGTCAGAGATGAAGAAACAGCTTGGCTTCATTAATCTGATCTATTTTCTCCACCAGGCTTTGATCCTCCGCTGTACGTCTCTAAAGGAGCCCTGGCCCGAGGGGAGCATCTCCTGCAGTGATTCCCAGCAGAGGTCCTGTTTGTAGGGTTGTGAGAGCACTACGCACTAAGCAGCGTGCTGGATACCCAAGCCTTTCATGTCCCATAGGGAACTGATGTCTTCTGGGGCGCCTGTTTGATTCACCAGCTTGACCTTGTGGCTGTAGGCAGTAATCACAGTATGAGGTTCTTATAGGGTTTGTCTTTTGTGTCAGTAACTAAGGAGAGAAAAAATAAAAAGTAAGAACAATGAATGTCGCGTGCATGTGTGGCATGTGCACGCATCCCTGTATCAGAGTATTGTACTATATGCTTGTGTCTGTCTATCCTGGAATCTTATCTATGTTTTTGTCCAAGGACATCTCACCGTTTTGTCTGTGATATATCACTGAAAGCCACATTCTCATTACTTCATCTCTGACTTAAGCCTCGGGCTGTTGTATTGTTTTTGCTTCCCGCTTCCACCTGTGACTCTTGTGGTAATTAGATGCATTGCAAGTGTCACTGTGAGTTTTGTCTCCTGTTAGACTCTATGACCAGATAGTGATTGACTTGTAGCACTCTTTTATCTTTTCTTTGGTCCCCTGATGAAGAGTTCTCCCTGTGGGCTTGGTACTCTGGTTTAATTCGTTGTGGTAAGAGAGCCTGTACTGTTGCTCTACACGGTAATCACTCAGAGCTGCTCTACAAACACACCATCAGAGCACAGACACACAACATAAATGAGGAGAATAGCGGCACTGGAAGAAAATCAACTTTGCCGACATCCAAAGAACATAGTGTACAATAGAATAAAACCTCAATCTTAATAACAACTCAGCCCTCATGCTGCCTATGGCAATGATGAAGTCTGCCTTTTGCTGCCCTTTAAATTGCAGAGACAGATCGAATATTAGAGTGGTGAGTTTGAGGGGTTTTTTCCACCTCCAGCCATGCAGTGTGACTAACACTGGCAAACATGTAGACAGTCACAAGCAGAGTGTTTGATGCCTGTAGGAAGCCATGGTGACTATAGAGGCTGTAAGGCAGCTGTGTCTCACAAAATGTACATCTGGTCTACCAGCTCTGTAGGTGCTGTCCTTTATCCGAACCTGCACCGTGACCTCCCTGAAGGCAAGTGATCCAAAATCCTACAGGGATCAGCACAGTCATACATAAAACAGAAGCACTAATACATTTCACATCGCACACTGTGTTGATTATGATTGAACCGAATGTCTTTTAATGATCAATTCTGTTGATGCTTTGTTTATTTAAATTCCTTTGCGCAGCAGTCACATTCTCCATCATTAACACAAACAAAGAAACACCATAAATCACATTTTAAGGAAACAAACACACACATACCCATCTTTTATTTAAATGCACTAAAGCTGTCTCTGTAAATCCAAATGCCATATTTGGCATAGCACAAGTGAATATTTGTTCACAGTATGCCTGTAATCTAGAAAGCATACCATACAGCTTCAATACAATGTGAATGAGAAAAATGCCTGCTAATTGTTTTAATTAGTCATTTATCATTAGTGATGCCTTTTTTAAGGGGGGGGGGCTTTTTTCAGCTGTTTTTTTTTCTTTCTTTTTTTTTTATTTTGTCCCAGTGGGTTGGCTCTGCTGATACACAGCAGCTTGTTTGCCTGGTAGTGGATGAAAAATCCCCGTCCTCTGAGCATCTGTTCAGTACAGCAGGGATGCTGTATCTCCCCAATGCCCCAGACTACTTGTCTTCACAAAATACAACTTACAGAGATGTGAGCAAAGCTACTGGCAAAAACATCACCCCCAGCCCTGTATTAATAAATACAAAAACTGAAATTATATACTCTTTACGGAGTATTAAAGCCTCATTCCAATTAATGGAGCGAATTTGCAGGGGGGAACTATATCTTAAACTTGCATAATGACTTTAATTTATTTAATGCAAATTTTGGGTTTTAATGTCAATTAAATTTGGTGTTTTTATTCGACTCCACCTCCTGGCTTGAGTGGTTGTGCAATGGAGCGTTAGCTTTATGAAATTAAACAGGTAGATAAGCAATCAGACCATTTTTATCACTTTATCACACTGCCTGTGTTCAGTAAAGGCCCTGAGTTGTTTAACAGGGACATTGCGATGGAAATAGAATATAGTTGCACATTATGAGCAAGCAGACACTCAGAGGTGAGTGGGTAAGTGTGCTGACTTCACAAAAGCTGGTCATTCAGAACAGAGTGGGCTTGGGGTCAGTCTGATCTGCATAACAGATCAGGAGTCCCAGAATGACACTGTAGACTTGAAATAGGCTTATTATGCCCTCTTTATGTACAGGCTGGAATGACCTTTTAATCCTTTCCCACTGCTTGTTTCTACTAAATATACAAATAAGGTGGTCGATTGAAGAGACAAAGGCATAAACACGTCCAAATATCCCAATAAATACACACTTAATAGTCTGTTCCTCAGCTCAGATGTAACTCATAGTTATGTGTGTCAATTATATAATCGTGTTATTACATAAGTCTGGGCCAGTTTTATGATAGGATATCTTCCCTTTTTGCCTCCCTTACCACTGCAGGGAAATCCCATTCAGCTGCACCATTGCCGATCTTACTTCGCTCCTCTCCATTTGCCTGCGTACTGACAGTCTCACATACTGACCTTACGTCACACACTACAGCACACAGAAGTCCCCTTCCATTGAACTTGCCTGTTCACGTTAGCAGCAGCTATCTAATTGTGCCACTTTTGCTCCCGCTGCTCTGTTAGTGTGACAGACCATTAGTGCAGCACTGATATGTTGTACAGACCATTCACCTCAATGGCGACAAGTCCTGTAAAATCTTTCTATGCGGAAATGTTTGTGTTGGCTTGTTTGTTTGTTTTTTAACACCTACGAGGCGCTGATTACTTTCCGTGCTGGATATGAATGATTGTCTTTCTCACTGCCAACTCAACTCTTCACATTAACATTTTGTGCTGATAAATGCATCCAGTGTGTCATTTTCCAAACAAGATTGTTGACACACATCCCCAGTGTAATAGCTTTTGAGTGTCCTCTCTGTCAGTGTGCGCCATTGATAAGAGGCTGCATGTTCTGTCTGTCAATCACTCAGTCAGTTAGGAGAAAGCTGGTTGCGTCAGATCATAATTTAGCTGTTAGTTCATCAGCTGAAGGGATATCACATCATTTCATCATATTCTTTCATCAGTCAGACAGTCTTTTAGGTCCATTGCTGCTGTTGAGGATTCACCCCAGGAACCACAGCGATTCAGAGGGGCACATACTGAATCAAAGCCCAAAACCATCACCCAGATCAAGTACATATTCTCTTCATTCATATGGAAACAGTTATCAAAGGTACAGTAAAATTTTATTCAAGTCAGTCTCATGAGGGTGAAAGCTGCATTAATAAGACGAGCACAGATATTATTCGATTTCACACACGTGCACACACAAGCTAGTAAATAGAATTTGTTTGGTGTGAATAGGCAAATTGACAAGATGTGTGTCTGCGCGTCCCAGCAGAGACTGAGCTGAAGTCATTGAGCTGGGTTAGCAGGTAAATATGTAAGTCAATGTTCGTCTGGTGGTTAGGGAGCACAGGAGTCATACCCAGAACTGTCACCAGCTGCCACAGATAACACTGCATTTAAATTCATGGAGACAGACTCCGTCATGAATATGACAATGCAGGGATGAGATGCTCAGGCATGCGCGAGCACATCCACAAACACCGTTAACACAAAGATACACAATATGTTCTCATAAACATGCACATCAGAGCAGCCTCCTACTTGCCTCCCAGTGGTCGGGATGTAAATGCATTAAGAACTCAGTGTGTGACGTGAGGCGGAGGGGGAAGAGTGCCAGCTGACACAGGTGGCACAGAGCAGTGATACAACTTATTACAGCCAATACAAAACCCCCACTGAGGAAGCTGCTAAGAAAACAAATATGAGCTGCACACTGGCACGGGAAAGCAAAGACAGGAGGCGGAGATGGGTTTGAAGAAGGGAAGAAAGGAAGCGGGGCAGGTTTGTGGAAGGAATGAGGAGAGCTAAACATAAAGTATAAAGAGCAGAAGAAAGGGGTGGAGGAAAGCAGGAAAAATGTGTGTGTATGTGTGATAAGAGAGGCAGTTTGGCTCGACTTGAAGGGGTGTGTTGGATAAGGACTGTCTACAGTGCCAGTTTTAAAGGTTGCCCAGCATCACTATTTATCTCACCTGCATCCCAATGATGGCACAGGCTCAAGCACACACACATATAAAACGCCTTCCCACACACACACACGCACGCACGCACACACATACATACACACACACACACACACACACACACACAGTACAAAGGCCCCTTAGCAGAAAAAGCAAGCATGTGTATTTGTATGAGAAAGACTTATTGGGCTCCACTGCACCTGTGGCAGGTCTCCAGTATTCAGAGGTAGATAAATGGTCTACTCTTTTAGGTTGGCCAGCAATCTGACCACGTCGCTGTTTATGAGAGGAAGGAAGTGAGAGAAAAAAACAGAGAGAGAGAGAGAGAGAAAGATGTGGATGGAGGGAGTGAGAGGAAGAGAATGAGCAAAAGATGAGAGATATCAGGGAGGTAAAGACTGAGCAGGAGGAGGAGGATGAATAGAAAAATGCACAACGAATGATTTGTAACATGACTACCTTCTATTAATCTCCCCTAATGCACTTCAGTACTGCAGGGGAGGGAGGAGCAAAGAGCAGTGGGAAGGATGGCAAAAGAAAAGAAAATGAGGGTTAAGTCAGACATCAGTTTAATGCACATAAAATAAACAGAAGTGCAACCTCTGCAGCAAATGATACAGTATATTTAGAATTTTAACCTGCAACCTTTACATTACTTACACAAGTCAGGCAATATTCAATAGGCAATTTTATGTTCAAAAGGACTGAAAGGAAACAGAACTTCTGAACCTTGCTGTGGCTTTGTGTCCAGGCTTTATATACTAATCTGTGACAAGGTATTTCACTTACTAATATAGGGGGATATAAATATAGTGACTGAAGGTCTTTCCACAGCGTAATGGACATAACACATAAAAGTCCAAAACATTAGTATTTCACATTAAAACTATTCACACTGATGGCGACCATTGGAACTCCTATTCAGTAAAATAAATATATTGAATATATCAATGTAAAGGGCCATTCAACAGAAACAGTGATGGATTCAACACCGCCTGCAGCCTCATATGTAGTATGTCCCCAGTCTGTCTGATCCAGGTCCTTTTTCTCTTCTGGTTTTATGTCTCGCTTCCAGGTAAAAATTCACATACTGTGCGAACTGTATTTGGTTCATTTGATGTTCACATCACACAAACTCCTCACAACACTTTTCTATGTTCCATGTTCTGTATATGATAGAGTGGCTTGCGGTGCAGAAATATAGTGTACAGCCAGATAAAAAATGATCAGACCAAAAGTCATCAAACACAATGGTTATGCAATCAATTACTAACTTTTGTGTGTATCATGTGACTAAAACACACAGAAAAGAAAACATGGAATGCCTAAAAGTACTGTTTTTGTCAGTGCAATGCCATAGATATTGACATAAGAACTGAAGTGATTTTGGTTATCATCAAGAAAAACATGGAAAATGGATAGATATCAGCTGTGAAATTCAACCCTTATGAGATATTTTTGTTGTTATCATTATATTTGCCAAAAAAAATGTACCTTTAGTTGTACCAGGCATTAATATAAACAAGAAATTGAAGAATACAAGGGTGGTCTAATATTATATTCCACAACTGTATATTTCCACTTGTAGCATCTTTTCCCGATGTATGTCCTCTGCAGCTTCACTGAGATAATTCATTGGTTGATAACATGATTTTTGAATACACAGATCATGATCATTTTCTTTTTGAATGTGTTGTAGAAAAAGTCTTCATTTACTCGGCATTTTCGATTTTTAGCAAGAAATTTACATTTTAAATGTCTGTTGAGATTCCCAGTCTCTGACATCATTTTTGAATACAGAGATCATACAGATTTCTTTTTGAATATAGGGCAGAAAACTCTTCATTTATTCTAAGCTTTTGGTTTTAAGCAAGAAATTTAATGTTTAAACCTACTGAGGTTTCCCTGGCTCTCAGCTTATGTTTATTCTCTTTAAAAGTCTGCTGATACATCAAACAGATTTCATGGGATTTACTGACAAAAACAAGAAAAAAATTAAGCATCATATCTGATTATCAGGTGGGAAAACTGACAATTTGGGGTCTCCCGGCATATCCATTAAATTGCCTATGACTGCTCAAAACCCCAGCCTCCTTTTTGCTCCCTTTTCCCTCCCTTTGATCTTCATCGCTTCTCTTCTCAACGCAGTCCTTAATGTACTCTGAAAACTCAGACAAGCTAGCTAACTAACTGACAACCCTGCCAACAAGCCTGTAGGAGCAACACTGTACTGAAGATGAAACTATTAATTTATTAAAAATAGATCTAATATTTCTGAAGAGGGAAAGTGTTACATCATGTAGACAACATTTCTGAGGAGCAAATAATCAGCCAGCTTTAGTCTGAGTAAAGATGCATCCTGTAGCTGCTCCACTGTACATGAATGTAACATTGATGATTTGAGGTGGGGGTGGTTGGGTGGGGGTTTAGTGGCACTGCCTACATCAAAGCTGTGATGGCTCTCCAAAATACATTTCCCCGGAGACTCCGTTTCCAGGCCAGATACACATTGCTGATTAAGACACTGATCCCAGTATTGATGCAGCTATAAAATACAAGATGCTTCACCACATATCGATCCAAGCTCTAACCTAACACAAGACACTCACGCACAATGATGAACACTTTTCAGCCTGTACTGTACGTACACATGCATAAATATGCATTCACACAGTTACACAGTGGAAAAAAAAAAAAAAAAAACTCTGTATACACTCACACAAACATAGCTGAATAATACAGTAACATAGAGATTACCTGAAGCTCAGCGCACACACAAACACACACCGCAGATAGATCGACCTGAGCTGTGCCCAGCATGGGTCTCCAGCTGTAGATCGATGATAGACGAGGCTGGAAGTGACAGTAGTGAAAGAGAGAGGCCTGAAGGCAGTTGCACTACAAGGGAATCTCCTGCCAAAGTCACAGCAACATCCATGTGCTTATCATGTTTGTAAGAGGCTGATACGTATGTGTGTGTGTGTGTATGTGTGTAAACAGTGCTGCTCTTTAAGCTTATAATAACATAAGTCAAGGGGTGGGTGGTGTGCATGTGTGCTTAAAGGGATGATGTACGGGTTTTAATCATGGCTGTGAGGTCTCTGACTGACTGGTCCTCTGTTCCTTCTTCTTTTCATCCTGTGATTCTGTAATTAGTTGATTGACCTCTGCTGTCAGGGCCTAATTAGACAAGGTAATTAAGGATTAGATGGGACAGAAGGGAGGTGT
>JAPTYQ010000024.1:12421964-12435911 GCA_029814465.1 Ostorhinchus cyanosoma | reverse complement strand
GGACAGAAGGGAGGTGTGCGTGTGCATGTGAGCTTGGGGTGGGGGTGGGAGGTGGGGGGGTTAATATGTGTTTGTGAGGTGGTCTGATAAGGAATGTGAAGGTCGATACATTGCTTTTAGTTTTAAGGGACAGGGAATTGTCCACTATCCTTGGCAAGTAGCTGCCTTGTTTGCAAGATCAATGTAAGGTGGATGCAAGATGAATGTAAACAATGTTAATTAAAAAGTATCACTGTACTAAACCTCTTCTATTGACATCAATGAGCTGACTAATGCAATACAGTAAAGAACTGCACTGTATTTCTGGAGTGGTAACAGCCACTGTTTGGGAAGTACTCAACTGGCAAAACAAATGAGGATGGGGTGATAAATGTTACCAAATCCTTTGTGCTTTTCAGCAGCACATTTTAGCACAAGTAAATTAAAAAAACTACTGTGCATATGATTGCTAAACACTGTTAAATTATAACTTGAAAGCAGCACTTAGCTGTAATCGTGTGCAGTTCAAATAAAATTAATTAAACTAGGTTTTAGACTAAAGAAGCCGGTCAGACAGACAATGTGAGAAAACATCTTGCACAATAGACCAGCAAAGTGATTCAAGTAACAGCAATTACAAAACCACAATAGAATCCACAAAAAGAGCTTCCCATGCATAATACAAAATGGGAAATGAGGAGGTAATAAGAATAGCTTCATCCAAACAAAACACCTGACAATAGAGCAGTTTAGTGATAGTTTAAAATAAATCCATAGACACACATTGTGTTAAATTATGTATGTCCACCAAATTAAATAAGGTACAACTATCCCATTTAGGTTTTGAAAATTAAAGGATAAGACCGTGAGACGAACAAGACTGAAGGAAATTCTGCCCTCTCCCAGCTGTGAAACCTTGACATTAAGGCTGTCACACAGGGCACAGACAGTTTTGCAGCTTATGGAGTGCAAAGAGGGAGCGTGTTGGCATGAGATAGGGTGCAATGACAGGCAACCCCAGAACCTCACCCCGACGGGGGGGGCTCCCATCGCTCCCCCGCTGCCCTGTGGGGGGTTGATACACTTTCTTCTCTTCTCCCACTCTGTTTTTGCATCTCCCTGTTGTGGTACATCTTTAGCAGAGAAGTGTGTTATGTTGTCATTCGCCACATGGCAGGAGACTTTGGATGAAAGAAGTGGTACATGAGAAAACACTGAAGACAGGAGCAGAGAAAAAGAGAGAGAGAGAGAGAGAGAGAGGGGAATGAGAGGGAAGATGATGCCCATATTGAGTAAGAAGGATGAGAGTGGTGAAAATTAAGAGGGCGGAAGGGAAGTAAAGAAACCCAAAAATGTGATTTTAGTTGAATTTGAAAACCCGTATATGGAGAAAAGAAAAGAATATTTGTACAGACGGAGCATGAGGTTTTGAGTGGGTTGGATAGATGGAAAGGGAAAAAAACAGAGAGATGGTGGGTGATTAGTATGCTGGTAAACCACTACATCTCTACTTCTCGCACAGCCACTCACCACTAATGATTTGTACTCTCGATAGCTACAATGCAGCACAGTGCTATGGAAAGCAAAATGCTGTAAAACAGAAGCATCGGGTGCATATTATGAAATACCAAATGGCAGGTCTTCCTACGAAATGAAGCAGAGATGGAGCTATAGAGATCGCTGGTGATGTAGTGTTTCAGAGATGGGTGACAATGGGATGTCCTAGATAGACAAGAGTGACAGATGAAAACAAAACCAGACTGGGAGAATAAACAAAACTCCAGAATGATAAACAGAGACACAATGCTGGATAGTCACTCACAAACATTCTGGCAAATTCTTAGATGATATGATATCTTGTTAGAGAACACTAAAAACAAAATCAAATACGACATATTCTTATATATACTATTATAAATACCAATGGAAAAGACGTACTTATGTTTATGTTACGACAATGGTGAGATTTTTTACATTTAGATTAAAAAAAACAAACAAAAAAACATGTGACTTATGAATGGACATAATTGAAAGAAATGCCTCATCAAGGCGAGAAAACTTTCATCAGAATTATAATAATAAATACGTGTTAATGCTTATGGAACAGGGAATAAAGCACTAAACAAACAGGACTCTGTGTTGAAGTCTGATGTTATTGTGATTCATCCATCCAACCTTCTCATTATGAAGACTTTTTATAACAATAGCCATGTTTCCATAAAATGTCAAGTGAATTAGAAGTGGCCTTTTGAAAAGTTGCATAAAAGAAAATACAAATTACATGTGTTTCCATAAACTGGTTTGGAGCGAATACACCAGGCTGTGTAATGTCATCAGAGACTGGTGGTTTAACTCGTCACACACTGCTCTAACAGACAAACCAGAGGGAGAACAGCACTCTGTGGCTGCTTTTTATCTAATAATTTGGTCTCCTAATCAGTTTACACTACCTGTTGTACAACCACAGGATTATAAGCTTTATCACAATCTCTGGTAAGCAGACAATCAGTCACAGCAGGTAAATGTTTCATCACATTTAAGTCATATGATTCTGTTTAAAGCTGAAACAATAGTGTTCTTATTTTACATGCGTTTATGAATTGAATCCTTGTAATCGCATTTCCTTTGTTGCTCCTACTGTGATCTGTGACGCATTTCTGAATCATGATATAAAGTCTGCAACATGGCTGTGTGCTGTGCTGTTGATATGCATTACAGCATGTGGGCCCAAGTTAAAAGAATCGACTTACACTGACGCCTTGTCCACATGAAGATGAAAACAATGCATTTCTTTTTCATTTGATTAAAGTTTTCCTTAAAATACAGCATTTGTGTCGTGAAAACTGTGTCCACACAAACCCACTGAGAACACTGTAGTATGTGCAATATGACAGGCCTATAGGGGGTGCTGTAATGCTGCCACAGAAATACGCCAAAAACTGAAAATATCAAATAAAACTTTTCAGAATCAGAATAAGAATTCACTTTATTGTCCTCTGGAGGGAATTTGTCTTGGACTTCAGGGTCAATTGGCTACAACAGTTAAAACAAAACCATACATACACTGAATACATACATTTAGTCACATCAGTACAGACAAGGACAATAATTGACAATATAAAGAATATTTATGTGCCTACTGTGGTGTCAGCATTGTCAGGGTATTATTATTGCACTAAGTCCCACAGAAATTGCACTTCTGAGTGAAGTGACACGTGCATTAAGAGCGTACGTACCTACTTTAAATTTGAAAAAGATACAAATGATTATAAAAGTTAGTTAAAAAAAAAAAAAACAAAACGATAAGACATCTGTGCCATAGTAAAAGAATATATAAAAGTAATTTCCTAAAACTACATGGGTGGATCAACTCATATAAAAACAGTTGCGGAAAAAATTATTAGCTCACCCATGTTTTCTTCTGTTTCTTGTTCATTTTAATGCCTGGTACAACTAAAGGTATATTTGTTGGGACAAATATAATGACAACAACAAAAAATAGCTCATAAGAGTTGAATTTCAGAGCTGATGTCTATCCATTTTTCATGTTTTCTTGATAATAACCAAAATTCCTTCAGTTCTTATATCAATAGCTATGGCATTGAACTGACAAAAACAGTGCTTTTAGGCATTCCATGTAGGGCTGCACGATAATGGAAAAAACAGACATTGTGATTTTTTGAACCTTGCGATATAAAATAGCTGTTTGGGGCCAATGTAAATAATCAAATTAGTTGTGTTTCCTCTCGTTGTGGCAACAATTGCAAGGCACTGACGGCACAGAACATGTGTTTCAGTTTCATTCTTCTTCTGGCAAAAATAATTCCAGATAACAGACGATGCTTTTCGTTTAGGCACCAAGTCCTCATTTTCGATGTTTTTCTCTTGTTCGTTGCTCGTTTTTCAATGTTGTTACAAGCACCTAACTCCATGTGCAGGGGCGTGGTCTGGTTCGGCAAACTGATTAAGAATGATTGTGATTGGTGGATCGCTGTGCGTGGTGTGTGTCAGGTACCCAGGTTGAAATTAGATAAGAACACGTTAAATTCATTTGCCTCCATTGCAGAACCTACGATGTGACTACTGAGAACGCGAACATTGCGATGACGATACTCAAACGATATATTGTGCAGCTGTAATTCCATGTTTTCTTTTCTGTTTGTTTTAGCCACATGTTACACACATTGATTGCCTAACCATTGTTTTTGATGATGTTTGATGGTCTAATATATATATATTTTTTTTTTTTTTCCTGATATTGCTGCTGTTGTTGGCAGGGTTAGTTCATGGGATTGAAGGGAGAGATGGGACTATGGCATCATCGTTTCAGAAAATATGGCTTGTAAACATCAAAATACAACAGGCAAGGGTGGCATTTTCAGATTTGGTGTGGAAAGCCCCCTTTATATATTGTCATGACCTGGCTCAATGGGTCACAAGAAATCGGGAAGCAACACCATGTAGATGTTCAAATAAATTCTTTATTGAATCAGATTAACCCATAAAGACCCATACATCCACTGTCCAGGAAGAGCATCTATTGATTTAAGATGCTTAACCAAGAAGGACCCAGTGCTACTTTTGTGGCATTTCCCAAATAAATTTTTTCCTGTATCTAACCTTTTTTTTTTAAGTTATTTATCACCATTTTGTTTTGGGTTTTTTGCTCTGTATTTTGCATTTTCCCTGTAAATCATGTATTTTCTTATATCTAATTTCATATATTTTACTTGGATGGTCATTAAAATTCTGAGTAAATGCAATGCACAAAACAGAGGAAAAAGGGACTTTTTCAGTCAAATATATCATAATATAGCATAATGTTGTTAAAACTGCAGTTGTTTTTCTTACAAATTTGCAGGTTGTTCACGTGTTTTTTGTTGAAGGATAGTTTGCAAATGTAAATATTTTCATAATTTTTTCATGTTTTTTATTGCACTAAAATACAGAGAAAAAGTTGTCATTATTTCTAGGTTATAATGCTGTTACTTTACTGGTCCAGACCACTTGAGATCCAGTTAGGCTGAATGCAGCCCCTGGAAGAAATGAATTTGACACCCCTGCTCTAATGACTTGCACTGAATGGAGTCAACCAGGGTTTCATAGATGCTGGAACCAGCCTCGAGCGGACTTAAAGGATCATCAGTCACATTTGGACTTAATCTTCATGTAGGAAAAAGGACTGCAGTCCAATTAACTGTGATTTTAGTTCCCTCACCTTTCTTTTTTGCAGCTCAGTTTTTGGAGGGAAGTCGGTGTCACAGTTTTCATGAAAAGTCCCAAAGTACCTCTCCGCATTTCCCTTCCAGATTGACAGATCAGACAAACGCACTTCGAATATGATACGGTGAAAAATATTCCTCCTGTCATTCTGCACGGAAGTGGTATGTTTTCAGTTTCTTTCTAGGTCCAGATTTCATTTTTATGCCCCTTCTTTTGCAGATTTAAATTGGTAATGATGTGATCTGATTTATTTATTATCATTACTGTGGCTGAGCTTTATTTGGGTGTGTTTTGTTAAGCCTGGTCAGCCATCCGTCTTTGTCAATGAGAAATCTGTCTGGAATCAAGGGCCTTGAATCCAAACATTAAGGCGGGACTATCAGGCAGCAAGTAAACCAATCACAGATAAGATGGATGTGACGTAATTATGCGAGGAGCAGATCCCAAATGTCAACAAACCTCTGCATGTTTCCATCATGGCGTGCGATGCTGGTCGTCAAGTAGAAACCTCGGCGAATGATTTCTGTCACTTTTGTTAGAGAAACTTGAGAATGCAGGGTGTGATCTGTAATTCAACCAGTTGTACAGAGATTTACGGACTTGGAACTGACTTTGCGACAAAAAGAAGTCAGAGTGAATGAAGCTTTGTAAAACACCAGAGCCTTCAATATAAACTGAGTCGCAACACTTCCATAGACACCCACTGGAAAAAATGGCGGACGAAATATGGACCTACTTCCAGGTTATAGAGGGGTCGATAGATGCTACATTGAGCGTAACAGCATCGGAACACATTCATTTCTACTGCAAGTGATCTAGTAATTCCAGCGCTAAGTTAATAAGATATCGTCATCATCTACAAATTTTGTTATCGGTGGGTTTTATTTTAGTTGTTTTGCTGAACCTGGTGGTGTTTGGTTTAGTTTGTCAGCTGAGGTCATGTGATCATTAGGAGGAGAGCTGCTATACAGCTGAGCTCTGACAATAAAAGTTCATTAAAGTTATTGTTCATGAGTTAAAGGAGGTGAAACTTCTGTAACTTGGTGTTTATAATATACGACTCATCCTGTAAGAACTCTGTTGACTTTTGAGTTTGCTAATGTTGAGTTTTTAATTTAGCGTCAGGCTTATGTGAACCATGTGATCACCGGGTCGGCAACATCAAGGCGCGTCGTAATTCTCTTTATAGAGCTCTGCGAAACACCCGCCCTCCCAGATTTGTGGTTGGTCAGTATAGAACAGATCGGGCCTGTTTCATAGCAACTGGCCCAATTCCAGATCATTTTCTCAGTATTGAATATACAGAGAAAACTGGATGGCTGTCCAGGCTATGTTTCATTGGATTTATTTTGTGTGCAGTTTTGGTTATTTATTGGTAACACACTCCCAGTCCATCGACCTACTGATTTATGTGCCACACCACCAAAATATTTTACACTGACTCCTTTATGTACAGAGCATTTATGTGTTTAGTAGTGGTTTTTGTTCAATAACCTGGACTGTATGTATTAAACACACCCTCACTGTTGGCTTTGTCATTGAAGTGCATCTGTATTTAGAGTAAGGCTTCCTCAGTGCTGCATTGCTTTAAATGTATAAGACGTGTGCTGATAATGTATACTGATCGTGCACCACTGCGGCTGTAGTGTATCGTGATGTTGTGTCACATTCAACAACATGCGTGAATAAGAACTTCAGCAAAGGTGAAGAATCTATGTAGAAAAAAAAAAGAAAACAACTTTTGTTAAAACAAGACAGATGAAGGCCAAATGCGTCCTTGTGTTTGTGGCAGTATGTGACTGAAAGTGTTTTTCAGACGACTCTGTCATCCTTGGCCTTCCTGACACTGAATCTAAAAGACAACTCAAGAGACTCGGTGTGAGAGCATGCTGTTTTGCACAGAGCATTCAGGCCTGTCTCTGAACTGAGCACATTCGATTCCACTGTGAATTATTTTTTTGAGATGAACTGCCACAAAGAGTGACTTGACCACATATTGTTTGGTTGTTTTTTTTTACCTATTTGTCAATTCATCTATATCAAGTGTAAGTCACTGTTTGGAAAGACAAGTGTTCCATGAGCTGAGCTGAACTCATACATTAAATAGACAGAAACTCAAATTGAGTTTTTCAGTGGTTCCTCCATAAGACTGTACACACACAGTTCCTCTGTTCTATCTTAGGAGATACGCTCTGAAGCCCCTTTGTTTGTGGGTGCACAGAGGATCCTAATGCATGCAAATAAAAGGAGCTGTGTGAGTATGGGTTCACCGGGGGAGAAGAAAAACAGTTTTCTACTACACACACAAAACACACATGCACAAGTAAGTACTCACATCCACCCAACACGAGGGAGGCTTATAGTGGAGAGGAGAATAGTAATGAGGCAGAGCTTTGTAATATTCTAAATTTGGCTGCGGGTCTCCCGACACAGGTACGCGTTTGCATCGCACCCTCTTTCCCCTGCGTTTCCTGCTGTGCATAGATGAGTGGAGCTGTCTTATGCTAGATATTCCCCCCTTAAGGCTGTTTCCATTTGGGGTGCCGGGAATAATGTTACACACTCCATTATTTTTATAGGCCTTGGGCATCTCACTCAGATCCATTCACGAATATATTGACTTTCACTTTGCCGCATGATTGAGGCTTGTTTGCCTTGCTGCCGGTAGACGACTCGGACAATCAGCCTGTAAAGGATGAGTTAAGGCGAAACTCCACTGCTTTCAAACACTCTTCTCTAACAATGCAGGCTCAATAGCAACGCTGTGCAACCCGCTTTGATTATCTCCGACCGCTGCAGGATATTTTAAGCTTTAACTTTGCACTAGCTGTGTCCTAGCTGTGTCTTCCTCTCTGTAATGAAATGGAAACTGATGCTTCAGTTTAGATTGGATTAAGACTGAGAAAATAACCAACGTTTTGGCAGTTTCCAAACACTTCTTGGCTCTGTTTTAAACAAAAGCACAGAAACACTAGAGGCACTAAAGAGATACTGCATGCTTTATTTGAAATTGAATTCATTAGCGCTATTTAGTTTTAAGGATATTTTTGTGAACCTAATGTGTATTCATTATTGCATATTGAATATTGACTCTAGACCAATGACTATTTTTTTCTGTCCCAGCCTCATACTCCTGCAACATTACATCATTTGTTCACCTGCTTAGATGTGTGTACAAATATAAGAAGATGCAAATGGTAAAGATACATTACTGTAAAGTTCAGTTTGTGCTCTACAAAATATCTCAAAATGATGCCAGCAAACAAAGCACAACAAAAACTTTTAAAAACGCAAAGACATTACTTTCCACATGGCACTACTTGTCTAGGTCCTAGTTGCTTTAAACTAAGCAGAGTGGCCCAGACATCCTTCCCTCCAGCTACACATCCCTGCTCTTCCATGGGAATTACAAAGTATTCCCATTCTGGGATAAATAATCCTACCCGTGTGTTAAGGGTCTTTCTAGGCTTTCCTCCAAATTGGCTGTGCTAAAATATATCCACAAAGAGCCTTATGGAAGCATTTTGATGCAAAGGGAGCTTATTCCAGCAGCTTGTATCCATAATTTTGTGCTTTTGGTCACTGCTAAAAGCTCATTGTCACAGATAAGGGTTTCAAAGTAAATTGACCAGTAATGGGCCAGCTTTTCCTTCAGGCTCAGCTCATTCATCTTCATTCCTCGAAGACTATCCGGTGCAGTGTCCACATGACCGTGGAGACCGGTGACCTCTATCTGGATCACTGAAAAGTTCTCTGATCCTGCTCCAGGTAGAGCCCTCTCTATGACTTCTTTGGTGGACTCTTGCCAGGTACTCCAAATTATTCCTACTTGAACATGCTGTGAAATAATGAGACCACTTACTCTTTATTACTAAAGCTCTCTGTAGTTTGCACTCATGGCCATGGATGGAAATGTGTGTGTTTACATGCAGTTTGCAAATGTTTGTGTGTTCTTGAGAGTCTATCGAATATTCAATATAGCACATGCTCGTAATTATGGGGATGTTAACAAGCATGTTGTTTTTGTTAGTGAGCAAATTGTCCCTGGACACTCATTTCCTTATGGGGAGCCAAACACAAATATGTCTGTGCTCGTGTACTGTGACACTGTCATCATTAGTCACATTTATTCAATGTGACACTGAAACCTCTGTTACATCAACTACTGTGGCCCTTATACCCTTGGGTAATGAGTAATTCTGCTAATGATGAGCGAAACACACACACACTCGCAGTTAAGTTAATGCATCTGAAAGTGACACCCTGAATGCAAACTAAGCAACTGGAACCTCTGCTATTGTGCGATACTGATACAACAATATTTATATATGCAATTAAAGTACATTTATTGACATTTCACCCATTTCTTGTAACAGATGGTCTTCATTTATTTAGAGACAAAAGTAATAAATGGCAGTGATTTTGTATATTTCATTGGCCAGATATGGACATTCTTCATCATCTTCAAAAAGCGTTGCAACAATCTAAAAAGTTAATATCATGCTGAATGCTGAATTCACATTGCACCACTGTTTTTATATAGCTTAATTCAGATAGGCATTATTAATGCATCTTCAATGTTTGATCACAGAGCAAGCACAGGGTTATAACAGTGCAAGCGGTGCAGTTGCTCTGCAGTAGCACGTGTTCTGACCAAGACCAGAGGCAGAGCATCACACATCTCACCTGTTCTTAA
This sequence comes from Ostorhinchus cyanosoma, assembly GCA_029814465.1. NCBI lineage: Eukaryota > Metazoa > Chordata > Actinopteri > Kurtiformes > Apogonidae > Ostorhinchus > Ostorhinchus cyanosoma. The sequence continues at coordinate 12,426,013 of JAPTYQ010000024.1, read as the reverse complement.
GCCCCTTCACTTGCCACCTCTCCGTTTCAGCGCAGACTTTAACATCCTTTTTATTGGTATTCAAATCTCTCAGCGGCCTAGCACCTGAATAGATATCAGATATGCTTGTAATGTACGCTTTCTCCCAATCCCTCCTTATCAGGTGACTCTGACTCTGGCCTTTTAGTGAGGACAATGAAACACAGGGAAGGAGAAGTCAGTGTCTATGGTCCTCACCTCTGGGACTGTCTGCCAAAGGAGCCGATCTCTGTCTATAGACCCTTTAAAGCCTCGCATTATGTGAACCTATCTTTATTTTTACCTTTAGTCAAAAATCTTTCAGCTCTAATTTTGTTTTGTATCTTCAGTGTACCTTTATATTCCTTATTTCAGTTGTGGTATTGTTAAGCATATTGGACTGCAGCCTTGCACACACTGTTGTGTTTTATTTTAACAGTTGACTAATAAAGGCAAAAAAAAAAAAAACAATATACAGACTCATGCAATATTAATTCCTCTCAATCATTACTTCTGACACCCTGAGGCCCTGCTCTCTGCCCGTATTGTCTATTATTCTCTTGCTCGCTGTGTTCAGGATGTCTCTGGCTGTCGACCTTTGGGCAGTGAGTTTGTAACTCCAGGCAGCAGCAGCATCACACAGAGTGCACAGAACAGACAGAACTATATCAAAACAAAGCAACTTTGGTTCATTGTGCTCTTACTGCATTATTCTCAGTGTGATAGAGTTCTGTTCGAAAGACAAAACTCTGGGCAAAGTACATAGAGAAACCTGGCTGCCTGTTTCCTGTCCGCAGACCTGTCAGACACCCACAGTAGAAAAAGCGTGTGTCAGCTGTTTTCACGGAGAGTGTTCTAAATTATCGTTGTCTCTGCTGTTCTCATAGTCATATGAATGGTGGACCTTGGTAAAAGGTTAACTTGCTTTAGTATCACTAGAAGGAAATTCGATCTCTGCATTTTACCCATCCTAAAACAAACAGACAGTATCTCGCATTAGCATTAGCATTAGCACAGTACCCGATAACGTGTTGTGTTCTGAACGGTCTTCCCTGTGTATTTAATGCCTGTTTACTGCAGCACTGGCCTTCCCTTCCATCTACTACCGTCTGACCGGCAAAATGTGGCCTGAACTGCATGAATTACTCTACTACCACTCCATCCTGATATTCTGGTGCCTCAATACTGTACATACCAGTCGGATTTTTCCAGCTACAACATATCCACCTGTCTAAAACATCACCGGCACTGCACCTGCACCTTGATGTTTCCTGTCAGCCTTGTTGGAAATGTTTGGAGCGTCAACTTTGATGACTCCAAGCCAATACAATCCTTCTAGTCATCCTTCCTCCACCCGTCTAGAAAATCGGATTGGGCTGTTGACCGCAGCACGTTAGCTAACCTCGGCAGATCGTCGAGTACTAAATCTTTTTCAACATCTGCTCCCTCAATAACAAATGTACAATGAAAGGTGGAAAGTATCTACTACAGTACCTGCCCGTGCCTCATCTGAATCCATGGTTTCTGCAAATCACAGGTCCACTTCCAACTACACCAGCCACCATTTATCATCCACCCAAGCCAAAAAATGATTGCTTTAAATGAACTATCTGCTTTTTTTTTTTTTTTTTTTTAAATTTCCTCCAGTTGAGCTATAATCTTTTGCAGAAATCCTCTTCTGGTTATTATTCAACACCACTCTCAGAGTGAAGATGGGATGTTTCTCACTGGAAATGATTCGCTTCCATTTCAGCATTAAATGTACTTAATACACTTTATTAAATTCCTTCAAAGTCTTTTCAGCATGCATTATCTGAATTTGGACAAAGATGTAAACTGCCACATGACTTGCTTACAGAGGCACATATAATTCAGGTTTTCTTCTAATTTTAACCCTGTAGGTGGTCTAAGCCCCATAAAATCTGCAAAGCGTATTAATGCTGTCATTTGTACAAATCAATTATATATACTTAAAGGTTAATGCCAATTTTATGTTCCTTTTTCAAGTACACCCATATTGCATTAAAGTGCTCAATTATTCACAGTAAATTAAGCTGTGAATGTCTGAAGTTCACTCACATCAAACAGGACTTGTATCACAGTCACAGTTTCCCAAAAACACCCACTGCACTCAGACCAGAGCCAGAAAGTCAGAGTGAAAGAGAATGCAAGGATTTGAGAGTTCATAAGCAGCTCTGTATTTTGACTTAACCAGGCCCCATCTGAGCAACATCACAGTGAAGAAAACACCCAGAGACATGACAAGCGCAGATGTGACCTCTGAACTTTACTATTTAAAGGATGAAACCATTGATTTTCTAAATTTATGATATTGTGTGGAAAGGCAACAGTTGCAGTGCAAATCATCATACAAATGGTCCACGAATCCACAAATATATGTACAGTATAGATACAGTATACTTGATTCAAAGTGCTGCACAATCAGTATAAACACTATAAAGAGTATAAAACACTGTCCTTTGACCCTTAGTCCAAGTGAGGAAAACCTCCCCCAAGAAATATATCCTGTAGAGCTTTTTGATGAAAATGAAAATCTCTGCCCCACTTCAACAACAACAGAGTTATTGTAGATTTGGAAGTTTCACATGTTTTTACTCTGGCATATAATGTAGAGGGATGTAGTGATAAACAAATCAGTTTGTCCATCATTATATTGTTTTTTTTATTCAAAGCATAACTGAAAAACCGTTCCATATTTTTCTCCAAACGTCCTACAGTTTGTCATGGTGCCTTTTGCTGTTATGTCTGTTGCATGTCCACGTCTGTCATGCCATTTGTTATGTCATTTTGCAGAATCTGAAAACCATTCCATGTTTTGTGACTACTCATAAATTACTCAACTCCAGTGCTCAGATGGAAAAGCAGAGAAACTAACCTAGCATCACTAACTAGTATTACTTTACAGTTATGTGGGAGAAACAGGGATATGACATCCTCTGATGACTCTTATTTACTTATCATGTGTTCTTTTATTTTGGGATTTCATTGTTTTTCATTAGATTAAAAACCAACCCCTGCACATTCTTTGTAAGAAATTAATATTTTCTGTCGACCAATTTCTTAGTTTCTATTTCACGGGCCTGAGATTAGAAAAGTGTTGAAAAATGCAGCACTGTGTGTCTGTCTGTGTGAGCAAGTGACATTTCTGCTGAAATGTAATTGGTTTAAAACTCATAGTAAATGTTTTGCATATGTGATATAGTGAATATGATAATTTATTACATCTTATAGCATTGACCTATTCATTATGCAGCTCCATCATCTCCCTCCTGTAAAATGTCTACATGTTTGTCCTTTATCAGTTACTGTCTGTGAACGTCTTCTAAACTAATAAATGGCCAATAGACAGCATCCATATCAACCTAACCATTCCATCCATTAGACTTTGCAGCTGTTGCTGAGCCTGCTGCAGTGGCTCTTAATGTTATAAACATGTCTTTTCTTCTGTGTCCACGTTCACATGTCTACAAACCCAGGGGAGGGATGGGCTTTATAGATTTCCCATCGGGGGTTTATCTTCTTGATCACTGAGTCGGGATGGAGGCGACAAGCCAACTGATTTATTCTCCTCTTCCAGAGTGAGGGAGCAGGACAAGGACACGGTGACCCGTTGAAACCGCCAGACTCCGATAAGCCTGCGTGTGTCTCTACGTGTGTAGCTGAGTGATGCCCTTTTCAGTGTGAGAGTGTTTGAGTTAATGAGTGATGTTGGTGTCGGACAGTGTCGAGGAGACTGACACACAGGCGCAGGTCCTCGTCATATATCAGACTGTGTTGTGACACCTGGATGTCAAAGCTGGAGGGTGAATAATACTCTGAAACCCCTTGATTTATAGACAAAACATTTGAGTTAAAGCAGGGATATTTTGCTTTTTTAAATGGAACTATGCATTCTAACACATTTCCCTGTGGTTGACATAAATTGTAAATGCTCTGCTTTGGTCTGAATTCTTTATTAATTCAACTCCACAGGTCCATCTTCAACCCTATTTCTGAGTAATGACACCAGAAAGGTAGTTTTGAGCGCTGGC
>JAPTYQ010000024.1:12375748-12388182 GCA_029814465.1 Ostorhinchus cyanosoma | reverse complement strand
TGGGGGGGGGGGACTGTATTATTGCTTAGAATCAGCGGAGGGGTTCTGGATTGATACAAATAGTCACCCCCGCCAAGCCAACCCCAGCGCAGGCTGAATTAATGTGTTGCTATTTTTGGGAGCCCCGTGTTTCCAGGGGAGACCTAATGACGCAATGACGTCAATGCGGGTCAATCGCAGACTGGAGGAATTGAGTGGCTTCCATTTGGGGCTTTTGCAGTATTTCCTACAGAAAGGATGGAAACGAGTACAAAATGGAAGTATATTTCCTCAAAAATGCATCGAAAATAGAGGTGAATGAAAATGCAGAAGTGAAAATGATTACAGTGGCATCACGTCGCCCCAACCCTTCGAGCATCAGCGATAGTAAGGGAGGTGTGTATGTATGGATGCTTTTTTTTCCTCCACATCCACAGCGCATCTGTGGGATGATACCTGCTAGTGATTAGCCTCGTGGAATAATATTTTCGAGAGCATTGCTGTGTCTTGGTTTGATTTTGTGTCCATAGCACTGGCTGTTTTGCTCTTCGTATGATCTTTGTGTGTCCGTATTGTGTTGTTTTCCTTGCGTAACGTTGATGTGTTGTCTGTATTTCTGCTATTCGAGAAATATGGCTATAGTCTGTTTTATTTGCATTTTCTGTTTCTCTTTTTTTTTCTTCTCCTTCTTCTTCTTCTTCTTCTTCTTCTCCCAAGGGCTTTACAAAATCCCGACCTATTCCAAGCGCTCGCATCTAGACGCACAGAGGTAAAGAGCTCCCTTCTCCCTCATTTCACATCTCATTAAAATACAGCTATTGGCCATTTGTTCTGCCACTGCACATGATTTTGTTCTTGTATTAGATGTTGTCTTTAACTTGCCGATCAGGATTTCTGTGGTCGTAAGAGGAATATCATTCTAGCTCAAGACTGTGCGCGTCATGGTTGCTCGCAGCTCGGCGACCTGCAGACGCGCACAGTCAAACGGTGGTGATGCGTGGAGATTTCGTCTTTTTGAAAACTTTGAATTCGCCTGTGGATCATCCCTTTACACTCAAAGTTCAAGTTGTTTGTAAAGCGCTCATGGTGTCTGTGTGTTTATTTCCTACTTCATTAGAACTGTTTTTTTTTTGTTTGGTTTTTTTTTTTTTTTTTTTTTTGAGTGTGTAGTAAGGAGGCTAGTGGCCAGGTGACGTTGGTTTAACAGTATGAAATGACAGCGCAACCTCTAGCTACAAGAAAAACCCCGTGAGAGATGCATGTTGCATGCAGCAGCAAGATTGCTTTCCTGCTGAAACACACACACACATATACACACATACACACACACACATGGTTGGACACATTCAGACAGACGCACAGACAGACACACACTTGCACACATGCACAGTGTCGTGAGAGGAGGTGGGGGGGGATTTTAGGGCGTTTACCGGCAGGGCTGGTGTGAGGCTTTCAGAACCATGGACAGCTCACATGAAGCTCCTCCAGTGTGGTCTCTTCTGTCCGCACTGGCTGCACCAGCATTCAGAGCAAAAGCACTTTACTAAACACCCCCTTTTCTTTTCAACTGTTAGAAAACACACATTTTCCAGAACAGCTATACTTTTATCCATATGCTAAGTTATAGGCCTAACACTAGTAATATTTAACCTTTCTCTGCGGCCATCAGGACTCTGCAGTTTGGCAGCTGTGATCAGTTATTGTAACTGGACCCTATTTGAGCAATAGGATAAATGCATAATATGTTTATATTCCTATTTCTGTAGTTTTAAAATGGTTGAAAATATCTGAAATTCTCTGTTCATGCACCATTTCATGTTCGTTCTGTACTGTACAGCACAGAGTGAATGTGTGTGTCACCTTCAGTCACTGGATACAAAATTGTCCTCTTTGGCTTTGCTTCTGCTATAGTTTAATAAACATTTTGTATTTTATATTTTTGAAAATGTAGGCTATTTTTTTTTTTAAAAGAATTATGACTTTCTTTTCCCTCTCCTAATTCACTACTACGTCATACGTGCCTTTTCCAGAAACTCAAGAAGTGCTCTAGTGTGCTTTGGGACATTACAGTGTAATTCACAGAGGATCCACTTAAACAAACTCTTATTTTATAACACAATTATCATGGAATAAGAAAATATTTAAGTGACAGCTTTTTCTATTTAAGATTGTGCCTAATTGACACTGCATGGTCATTACTAGACATAGAAAGTGTTATGTGTAGTGAAGCCAAATGAAAAATTGAATTGTATGGTGTAACACAGAAAACAACATTTAACTAATCTTCAATTATGATCAGTTTGAATTGAATATATTCAGTAAGCAACACTTACTTGTTTGTTTTACATATAATTACGAGTTTCATCAGACTCTATATTAGGATGATACATTTCTGTTAAGGTAACAACAATCTGTCATTTGATTAGTTTCTATCACCCACATTGCCATATTTTTTGGTTGATTAAATGTTACTGATGTTAATACAGGACGTGTGTTTAGATCACAGGCTGACTTTTTACATTTTAGTATCTGTGTGTGATCACACATGGCCACTTTTCAGTCTTAAATGTCAGAATCACACTTGTTCTCAACCAACCTACAATTATGGATGATTTTATTAAAAAAAATAAATTAAATCTACATTTCAAATTAAAGATTTCTACTTGACATTAAAATAAGCATTTGTGCAATGTCTGTTTTGTGGTCAATTGCATCTTTGCATCATAACAGGCACTGAAATGTAAAACTGTCTATTTTTTATTTTTGTATTTTTTTTTGGAAAGAATGGATTACAGCGTCTTGTAATTTATCCACAAAGGCCAAAGAATACAAGTTACATATGTAATATATCACGTGATATTATCAGAACTATACTATACCATCATTTATCAGAAATACATAAAAATGGATGGAAACAGAAACATGGAAACGTACAACTTTCAAGAGCAGATACACGTTATTACATTAGTCATTTTTAGAATGTATTTGTTTATATTTTCAATACATTTAACTAAAAAGGTAAAGACGCTAGAATAAATGTGCTGTTTTTCATCACTTTGAAAATGTTTAGTCCAATGTGAGGAAAAAAGGAAAAGCATAAAATACAAAAAGGATTGTTATATACGGCTCATTTTATTCCTAACTCATACTTTTTCTAATGGACTTGTGACTGTGTTTCAGATGCTGGACCAACTGAATTCACCCAAACAGTTTTGTTCTTTTCAGGTCTTTTTGCGGTCTGGGCTTGCTGTCAAATCCTTATCCAGGAAGCCCTTACCCCAAAAAGCATCTGCAAGGGATCCTTACATCAATGAAGATCTGTACACAGATGTTTTCAGACATGCAACTCCAATGTGTGTGTGATAAAGTCTTGCTGCACAGACACAGATGGGGTGCGAGTGTAGAAAATGGGAATAGGTGTATTTAATTTGACTTTTCAGCACCAAAAGTCTGTGTGTGATTTAAGCACTTTCTTATGCAATAAAGGACCAATCTCTCAGGATAATATAGACATTTTTGATTAAATATAATCACATCTGCTCTGAATCTCATGCTTTCCATTGTGGGCATTTCTAACCTAGATAGTGCAGATTTTTTTTTCTCTCAAATAATTAACAAATTAAAAATTGTAATCCAAAAAATAATTTGAACCAATTCCTTCCTAAGCAGGTCTGACTCAGGATCAGTGGGTGACTGTTTCCAGAGGCTTAGATCGAAACTGTGAACACCTCAAACGTATTGAAAACGCTTCTGGACAGTGAACAAATCCTCCAGAAGGTGGCAGCATTGCACCAGTTTATGAGGTTATAAGGATGACCATGAGCTTACAGATGTGTCCTTATGTCAAGTATAGAATATTTTACAATATGGTGTTTGTTCTATCAGTTTTATTGGAATTATACTAATTTAACCCTTTATCGGGCAAGTGACTGTTTTTGGTCATTTCCGGATACATTATAAAACAGTGACATTGACAGCAACAGTTACAGTGAGTCAACAATCTCAGGTCCAATGTGGTCTACAGGGTCTTTAAGGTCCACCTCTGCATGAACAGTGAGTGGACCTGCTTTGTTCAGTACCAGGAAGTAATGGTACTAATGGAAGGAATGATGTTCAAAGGGATCATGGGTACGTTCACAGGTGTCTGGATCAGCACTTATGTTCTTGTAATGTTCTAAAAGACATGTTCTAATGTTATGAAATACATGTTCCTTTAACATTACATGTGTTTTTCTTGTATTTTTTACATTTACTTCTTGTATTTTTATTTATTTTTTATGTATTTATTTTTTTTGCCACTATTGAACTAAATATGATAACTTCATTGACCTTGATTTTCTACATGATAATAAAAACATGTCGAAAAATTTCATAAAAGTAATAAAGTCTTGTTATGTCCTCCAATAACACACTAAGATTGAAATTTTGAATTTCAGAGTATTTCTAGGAGTGTCACATATAGAGTTAATCTAACTCAGCTGGTTAGTGTTGTACACTTGTTTGTTGTAGATAAAGGTTGTTAGTACATTAACACATATCTGTTTAAATTGTGTCTACACAGTGAATGAGAAGCTGTTGTCTGTACCAGTGATTCAGCAACCAACATGGTGTTTCATTAGTAAAGGAAGTGAATTATGGGCTCCTGCGAAAACGTCCTGACTCAATAAACTACTCCTTGCGAAATTTGTCATTTCCTATTTATCACTCATTTCTGCAGTAATCTGCATTTTCTTTGCCAAAAAGACTTTCAATGTTGTGAAAAACAGGGAAAACCAAAAACCAGGTGAAAGCCATTTGTTCTACCACCAGCAATGATGTTATTTTGTGCATGTGCTGTGTTTTGCCAGTAAAACACATAGAGAGAAAAACATTATTACTGTAAACAACTCTGTAACCGCTAACTCTCCATTTTCTAGAAACTGAAAGTCATTTAGGTTTTCTCTGTCTGTGGTTTCTTGGATCCACTCACAGCAGAACCCACCTGTTTTTAATCTTCTCCTTTTGAAAAAGCACCTGGTCTTTCATTTGTAAAGTTCCTGGAGGGTTCTTTTAACCTCATTAGATGGGGTTACACTGCAAGTTTTCAACATTTCAGAAAAACAGGACAGATTAAGCTGCTGAATCTTTAAAAAACACATCACTCTGATCTACTATGAACTATTTCCAAAAGGGGCATCTGTTTACTTCTCTAATTGTTGACTCGATACCAAAATAATCCTTGTGTCTCTCTTTGTTTGACTCTTGCAAAGACACTGAAATATTTTTCACGACATTGTTTTTCACTTTCACACCATACTTTTACACCAACTTTTTGCAGAGAAACATGAATTAAGTCTCAAACGAGTGCTTTGTTATCACGTACACACACACACACACACACACACGTCTCTTCACTGCATTTTCTAACAATGTATTTAGCGTTGAAGCAGCTTATTCTAATTACAGCAAAGTGATGAATGTTTAAACCTACTGGGAAGTTCAGCAGAAGGGTGGACCCTTGATTACATGAGAAATGTCTGTGGGGTCTTTGGTTTTTGTGTTAACTCTATTATACCTGACTTAATGTTTTGTTTTTGTTTTTTTAATTAATACAATTATTCACTGTTATTGAATCAAGTTGTCCTAAAGATAAAATAGCAAGGAATTCCCTCCAGTTGATTGCACACCACTGGACATTTTACTCCTACTACTGCAAATATACTTCATAGAAATAGAATTTTTCTTGTAATTATTCCATGTAACAGTTTTCATGACATATAACAGGTAATGTAGCGCTAACCTTTTAAACATGGTGCACTCTGGCTTTATGTAAACCAGTTAGAGCTGATGTATGGTGATATATGATAAATCTTAAAATAAAATGTATGTTACAAGATTATATGTGTATTCATTTCAATATGTTTTAATATTTAGAATCATGGTTAAAGTACAAGGATTTTCAGTAGAAACACAACCCACTCATTACACACATTAACCCATAAAAACCCGGTGTGACTTTTGTGGCTGTTCACAAATGATTTTTTCTCTCTGGTTAACATTTCTTAAATTATTTATCAGAATTGATCATATTATCCTCTGTATTTTTTTTTTATGTAAATCAGGTGTTTTCCTGTATTTAATTCCAAATATTTCCTTTAGATGTTCATAAAAACTCAGAGTTAATTCAAATGTTCTATCAAAACAGAGAAAAATGAAGAAAAAAAGAACTATTTCTGCAAAGATATCAGTAACTGAACATGACTCCATCCACTGTCATTTATCAAACTCCATGGGTTTTACCACATGTGAATCAATGTTACAGAAGATGACGGTGTTTCTACGTTCACTACAGAGCCATGATAAACTGTATTTTTACATCAGTTATTGACATGTATTAATAGGATTAGTAGATCAACAGGTATTAAATATTTTAGATCAGTAAATGCTTTTGGTTGCTGGTGTAGGTTTGGTTCTTTATGGATTAAATAAATACATGTTGAATTGCACATGAGTACACTTCACTTATATAAAACCATGTGTGTGTTAATACTTTTGCAAATACACGTACACACATATTTTCATCCTTGTTGAATTCTTTATAGTTTCTAGGTAATAGTTTAACAAATAATTATCAGACCACGTATGATTTTCTGTAGAAATGTTACACAAAAGCAAAAAGCAAATATGTGAAAACAATAAAGGAAATTTGAGGTTTTGAGGTTTTTAAATTAAACACAGCCTCATTATTAATGTGCAAGGATTTCCTGTGTATTTTGTCAGATTTTTGCTTAACATTTGTGCATAAGATAACCCCAACAAGCAGGTCATAGGAAAACAATTTATCTCGTCATTACTATGACGCAGTAATCCGGGACTTATTTCCAAATATGTGTGTGTTTTTTGTTTTTTTTTAATTGTCGAGAAATTCAACATTTATTCATCTATGTGTGTGTCCTCTCACAGTACTTTCTAGTGAACAATGAATCAGTGTTCCTGGAATACGGCATTGGAATTCCAAAATACAATTCAATAGAAACCAGTGTTGTATAAAAGTAAAAGTAAAAGTATCCTACAAAACATTACTTTAGTAGGCGTTCAAGTCACCAACAGTATTTACTGTACTTAAGTATATCAAGTAATCTACAATTAAATGTATTTAAGGAATTAAAGCAAAAGTACAAGTACAAGTAAATGTTAATAACAACCAAAGGCAGTCAGAGTTTGGAATATTCCGTACACTGCTGCTCACATCAACAGATCACCCACTTATATTTGTTGCAGACTCCTTAATCTCAGCAGCAAAAACGTCAAATTTCCTCTCATTTATTGTTTGTAACGAGTAAAGATACTGTGCTTTAACGTGCAATCGACTTAGGAAATGTAGTGACATGACAGTGAAAGTAAACAAAATAAAAATACTCAGTTAAATAGAAATTCTCCCAAAACGTACTTGACAGTAGTGAGGTATTATTACTTTGTTACTTCACAACACTGATAGAAACAGAATTTAACTACATTATGAAAAAGAGTTAATGAAAAGCAAAAGGCCCAGTTCTACAAAAGTGTCTTTGGGATCATTTGGTTTGTTTCATTTGTTACTTTTACTGTGGTTTGTGTGTGTTTTTCTGCTGAATCCTGTCATAAAATGAGTCAGTTTGGTTTTCACAAGCACGTTCACACACACAGGAAGTTATGGTCAAGTCTTGCTTCAGGATACTTTACATGAAATGGAAGTTTGGGAATGACTTAACACTTTTAATAACTGCACTCAACTCCTCTTAACCCATAAAGACCCCTGTGGTGGTTTTGTGGAAGTTCCCAAATGAATTGTTGTCCATATTTAACCTTTCTTAAGTGATTTTGCACCATTTATTATTATATTATCCTCTGTATTTTCCATTTTTTCAGTGAAAATCAGGTATTTTTCTATATTTAATTCACTGATCATGTAGATGTTCAGAAAACCTCAGGGTAAAGTTGAGGGTTATAATAATAGAAAGATAGAAAGAGTGACTTTTTCAGTAAAGATATCAATAATTTAATGTAAAAACAAGCATCTCCATCCACTGTCGTTGATCCAACTACACAGATTTTACTGAAGAATCAATGATGCAGAACATGACGGGGTTTTCAGTCACTATGGAGCCTCTGAACGTCCAAAGGGGTCATAGCTGATGACCATGAGAGAATGAAAAACTGCATTTTACACCAATTATTTCCGTGTATTGACAGGATTAGAGGATCAGCAGGTATTAAAGAGTTTCTATCAGTGGATGATTTCAGATAACGGTGGATTTTTGGGTCTAAACACCAGTTGTGTTGTTCTTCTGCACATGCAGTGATGTGCACTGGTTCTAGGCCAACTTTAGGTTTGTTGTTTAAGTAAAGTTACGTATGCATTTCTCAGTCTGTGTATTAAGACCCAACAGGGGTCAAGGGTCAAACTAAATGACATTAGAATCCATTTAGTTTGTTTTCTTTTGTCTTTTTTTTTTAATACTTAAATAGTTATTGATATTTTCGACATTTATAAACAACAGTAACAACACTGTTTGGGAGTTTCATTATTAATCATTTATCCATTCTTTGCTTTTTCTCTTATTCCTTTTTTGCTTTGTTTTTGTCACTGTTTTGGTCTTGTGTGTTTTTTAAGGCTGTACACAGATTTCTTGTATTTTCTTGCTTTATCTGAAGAAAATAGAATGAGAAATAAATACTTTATGCTCATTTCAACCCTGCAAAACCAATCAATCTAAAGGTGGGCTAAGACTTTTAAACAATGCTGTAAGTCTCATATTAACCAAGATAAATTACTTTGTCATATGTGTTAGACCAGACTCTAAACCACACCTCCTACTTCCCTACAGTAATTTCTCAAACTTTAACTCAGCAGGGATCTGATCTGAAATGCAAATTACCGTAAGAGTGTTTCAATTGTATTATTTTACATGTACAGACATGTCCACAGAAAGCCTCTGGATAATATTCTGATGGGAAGGAACGTTGAAGACAAGAAATGAAGCCTGAAATCTTATGAAGTACTGGATGCTGTGACGGGTGTTTTACAGAGCTCCAGCTCATTCTGAAGCACAGCCATGAAAAGCTGATTCAGGTCTTTTCAGACCGGGTTTATGGTGCTAACGTCACTCTAGTGTCTGGGGATGAAAACAAAACAACTTCCAGAGTGGCAGCACATGCAGAATCAATGGATTTGAATTCCCGTCATTCTTGTGACTCATCCAAGCTGGTCCTGCTGAGTGGAATTCCTGGTTTCCATGCAGCATCTGGAGGAGTAATCCGACACGGTGTAAGGCTCATTAACAAGACTTAGGCAATAGAACTAGGAGCAGGTCAGTAACACTTTGTTGCCCCTCTAGGTCAGCATATTATTACACCTCATTCATCTGCAAAGCAATTACAGCCCTTCTCCTAACCTGAAGTGTTAATGAATATTGTACATGCAGCATTATTGTCTGTGCAAGCTGAGCAAAAGAGGGGTACACACTTCCTCTTGAAGATGTGACTCATATGCTCCCATAAGTCATGTGACACTAAGTCCTCATGAATTATTGATGAAGCCTTGCAGTGTCCTTCAGTCATACTCCAAGAGGTGAATTCTTGCCCTGCAGTGATGCAGTTTTGATTGATTCTCTGTGATCACAGGAACAAGGAACATCCAAACATAGAACTCTGCATACTCTAAGCCTGGGTTTTTCAATCTTGGGCTCGGGACCCAACATGGGGTCGGCTGAAATTTCTAGTAATTGATAAAAAGAAGAACTTACTTATAAAAAAATATATGGTGAGTTGAGAGAGACAATCCCAATCCATAACAGACATGACAAACTGAAGCACTGTGGTTCTGTTTATCTGACACATGTTCACTGTGGTCAGTTTCAGATGCTGCAGCTCTTTCATAATTCATAGTTTGATTTTATTGTTTATTCACTATTAATCGTCAGCCTTGTAAATACAAACTGGACTGACTGTACATATCCTGACCAAGGAAAATCAAATTCTCTCTTTGTGCAGTAATCTACACCTGGCTTTTCCATAATAATATACATTATATAGACTAAATGTAACATAGTATAGCAAACTATTACATGATCAAAAAGAAATTAACTTTAACTCTAAAGTCTGGGGTCGCCAGAAATGTGAGATGTTAAACTGTGGTCAGGAGCCAAAAAAGGTTGGGAACCACTGCTCTAAGCTATCGCGTTCCAAGAAGCTACAAATGTTGCAGCTGTTTGTTGTAGATTTCGTGCCTGATATGAAAGGTGCATCATCGCTGTTTAGAACAAAGAGCGAGCTGACAAATCAGAGCTAACAAGTCTGTCTAGTAAAGAGGAAGTACATTTGACTCATGTGTTTGATGAGTAGACGCCAAGGCCATAAACAGGTCAAATCTGCAACAGCACAAAAACTACAGGTGTTGTATATTTACATTTATTTTATTTATTATACAACGGTAAGGATAGAGCTGATGTGTTTTCTACTGTGGGGTCAATTAAATGCTTGTTGTAACTTACCAAATAGCACAATCTTTATCATATTAAAATGTTTCCTGTATATTGAGACATCACATACTGGCAGACAAAACTTGAATTTAAAAATAGCTTTAGCGACAGGCAGCTTAATTCATTCCAGATGTTAGAAAAATACTTTTTGCATGCAATAAGACCTCCTGTTGTAGGCTTTAACCACTAGAGAACCACCCTAAAAGACATTTTTATCAATAATTGGACACTATCTGCTCAAATATTTCATTCCTTTCATTCCTTTATGTTTTGTTTTCGTGAATGATACACTGTTCCCGTTGAAAATACAAATCGGAAACTATCCCCCATTTAATCTCCTTCCCAGAAAGAAGCTTTTTCCTACCATGTTCCAGATTCAATCCTATCGCATTTCGTGTTGGGGTGATCATGTTAATTGTGAGAGTGTGTGGTCGTGAGCATGTGCAAAGGGGTTCAGTACATACAAGTTCACAGGATTTACAGTAAATGACAGTGAGAGAAACGCATGGTCCTCACTGACCTCTTCTTGCATCAGAAAAAAACTAACTTTCTCTGCAAAACCACTCCCCTTCTTCTGCAAGGAGCAACACTAGGCATCTCCTGCCAAAAATAGCCTCTCTGAAAATTTCAAAACACTTCCAAGAAATGTACTAAATTATGGAGCAATGTGACATAATCTAAGAAAACAAAACAAATATACAGGCATTCTGTCTTTACTAATGATAAAGAAAATAGGCATAATTTCTGTTTTTTCATACACTTTTATCCATAAAGTTTGAATAACTTTGTTTTCAGACACTTTACTTGTTTTATTCCTGTATTTACACATCAGTCATCACTTTAGACCAGATCCCAGTTACACTTTATCCATTAAGAGTAAATCATATTGTCTCAATTATTTTATAAGAAGAGCTAAAAATATTTTATTCCGACTTTATAGGTAATTGTGTAGTTATAACATAATAGTGATATATTTGCAAAATGTTAAAAAAGGAATAACTTGAGGTGCCACAGACATTATGCCACATTTATCAAGTTAGTGTGAGTGCAGCTCTATTATCTACAAAATAATATATAAGAATACTAAAAATACTGAATTGTCCAAAAAAAAAATTACATTAAATCATATATGATCATGTCTCAATATTTAACCTACATATATGTTAAATATAATTTTGCTTTTTTTGTGTTAAATATTGAACGATCATGTGTGAATTAGCATGTGTGAACATAGTGAATCACATTCAACAAACATATTGATTTTCTTTTTTTTTTTCCCCAGCAGGTGCTTTTTATTTTTGTTATTGTTTGTTTTAGTCTCTTAATACACACAGGTGGAAAGTGAGATATTCCATATTCAGCTTAAGTTCAGGAAAAAAATTAGCTGGTAATGCTTCATTTTAAATCAGATAAAATTCTTGTAAAAAAAAAAAAAAAAAAAAAGAAAATGTAAAAATATCCCTTGTTTTAAAGCCGGTGTTGTTTTACATGACTGTGATGTGCTTGTATTCGTGCTGAAATGTGCAGCGTCTTCCTGTTCACTCTCTACTATACTGTGAGAAGGGACACGTAGGATGGGACTTTCTAAATAAATAGTGACGTGACCGGTCTAGGCACCTGTTCGCATTAGGCAATGTTTGGAAAGAGGACACAAGTCAAACTCAAATACAGGATGTGACATATATGGCAATTGATTATGTATTCTTCCAGTTATCAATACTGTTTTTGCAGTGTGTATAAAATGTGTAGCACTTGTTCTTTTGACTAAACTGTTTCATTCTGGTTCCCAATGATGGTGATGGGGTTTTTTTTACTGTTAAGTGATTAGATCTTTTACAAACACTTCCCAAACTTGATAAAAAGTGAATAATACAAGTTAACAGTGTGTTACTGTATGTGTTGATGTTCCAGTTCCAGTCCCTGCAGTACCACCAGGGGACTCAGGAGTATGGGATG
>JAPTYQ010000024.1:12298341-12321210 GCA_029814465.1 Ostorhinchus cyanosoma | reverse complement strand
AAAATGATAAAGCAGTTACTGGCCAGTTGCTAAAGTTGATGTTCTTTGGAGGCTAAATGCAGCAACGTTTCAGCAAAAATAATTCATCTTATTGTATCCCATGAACATTATGGGCATAGACCTGCTAGAAGAGGGTCAGGAAATATCACTAGCACCAATTTTATTAATTAATTAATGTATTAATGAATAGATAGATAAATAAATGAATAAATAAATAAATAAAGTAAGTAAGTAAGTAATTTATTATTATTATTATTTTATCTTATTTTTTCTTTGTTTCTTTCTTTGTTTCTTTTTTTTTTTTTTTTTTAAATCAATGGGCTATGCTAATACTCATAGAGCTGCAGCAGTTAGCATTATAATTAACAACTATCCTGGTAAGGAAAGGGTCATCAGGGGATCTTTCATCAACCAGAAAATATATAACAGGTCAGAAAACTAAAGAGCTAAAATCCACATCATGACCTAACAACACCAACTTTCCCACTATAGAAAATAAGTTTTTTTTATATTAACCATGTTAGCTAGGTTAGCGTCGACTACAAAGCTAGCCTTAGCTTCTCATACCTGAAGGCTAACAGTATTCATTTATTCTATCTGCAAGTTAAAGAAGCATGGTGAAGAAGCAGGTAATGGTTTCACTTCATTATTATATTTACCGTGTTAAACTAAAATGAACCTCAACAGCTCAAAGTACTTCAACAAACTTTTTGATGTTTAGAACTGGCTTCAAAACTAATGGCTCCGTATTAAATGTTTCGCTATAGGCCCAGGCAGACTGTATACAGTGTACTGGGTCTTTTTCATCAGTGTATCATTTTATTACACAGAGAAAACTGAGAATTGAAAAGTGATGCCATGGGACAGGTTGAGGGAGAAGCAGCAGGACCTTCAGATCTTCAGGTGAGGTAGGCATGATGGTAACTTGGACAAAAATTAGTTATATTACACTGTATAATAAGAATGATTGTTGGTGTACACGTTTTTATTAGGAAGGTAGTGCATCAGTGGATGTTATAATGTTGTAAAGCCACAAAATCCACAAAGGCAAGGCCAGTTTATGTTTGGTATTGATTTGGGCTTTGATTCTCTGGTGTCCATCTTTGAAACATCCATGATCACAGTATTGATTGACCTGACTTTGATCAAAGCAGCATCCTCAGGAAATCTTTCTCCAGGCTGGATTTGGTGGGAAATAACCTTTTCAAATGATTAATTACAGATATTGTTTGTATTTTTCCTGTTTCTATTCATTGTTGTTGTTATTTATGTTACTTGTTGTACTGAATGTCACTTAGAATGTCCTTTTCTTCAGAGCTGGAACCACAGAAAATATGTAAATAAGAAAGAAGGTAACTGCAAGGTAAATGAGAGAAATGGATCCTTACTTTCCACCACATGCATAAATGTATAAGGGCTTGTGTGTGAAAGGGAGAGAGAGTGAGACAGGCCACAGCATACCATTAAATCTTCTGAGCTGTTTACACTGCAGCCTGTTTAAGGACTATTGATGAGCTGCAGAGGTGAAGGCACCTCAATTCTAATTGACTTCACCCAAGTGTCTGCTCACTCAGCTGTGGTCATTTGTGTGTGTGGCTTGCAGAAGGTCTCAGGTGTGCATATCCAATGTGTTTGCAAGCAGTGCACTGTGTGTTCTGCATGTGTTCATTTGGTGGGTTGCGGGTACAGTGCCGCCCCTCTTGCATGTTAATGTATGCAGGTTTTCAGTGGAGTGTATTCCTTGTGTCTAATGGGCAACTGGCTCTGAGTCAGGTTCTCAGCTGAGGTTAGCTTGTGTAGGTGATGTGAGGTTGGATTTAATGAAACAGCCATTAACAAGCAAGACGTGACCCAGTGAGCATGTGTGTAACCTGGCAGATGCTCATCAAGGTCTGCCAGTGCTTCTCTCTGCTCTGTTTTTCTGCCTTCATCTTGATGTTCATTAGGGCTCTCCATCTCTGCTGTGGCTAACTTGGCATGTGCACTCATGTGTGCTAAAATTGGCCACTAATTATGTAATTTTTTGGGTCGATGCAGTGTACAAGATTGTGAATACAGTATGTGTAGGTTGAGACGTGCATTTGCATTCACTACAGGGCAGCGGCTAATTCATTGATCGTACAGCAGCATAACAAAATGCTGCTTCTTTCCCCTTCCCACTACACACACATCGCCTCTAATATGGTGCAGTGAATCGATTTTGTCAGGTTAAACAGTTTTAAATAAAATTCCTGTACCAGATTTAAGATATTCCTTATCTTACAGCCTTGTCTTATTTTAGCGGGCTTGGAGAATGCTTCCCAGACTAAAGCCCATACATGACATTTATCTGATGGGTGTCCCCTGCAGAAGGTCAAACTGCTGTGGAAATAAATCTTTCAAGGTAGATAAATGAGAGTTTTCTACACTGTGTCACACGTCAAAACACAATAAACTCAGTGTATTCCAGTTTAATCAATCATGTGAAGGATCTATGTTTTGTAAATGCACTGCAGTTGCCATTAGATCCTATCTTCCATTTTCTGCTCATGATTATGGATAGTGTCATAAAACATGGACTAAGTGAAAGATGTTTCTATGAAGTGAAACATCAAGGTAAAATGTTGGATTTTCACTTTTGGTTCAATGGATACATAAATTATTTTTCAGGGCAGTAGCAGTGCCACATCTGCAAAGTGCCACCTGGCATTTGTGCCAAGATGCAGGTTTTAGGGAGGGGCGGCAGGGGGGCATGGAAGGCAGAGAGTAGCAGAGGCACCAGGCGGTCTGATTGGCTCACCATCTGTCTTAGGGACTGAGCAGATGTCTGTGCAAAAAGACCAATCTCTATTTGCTTCTAAGTTCATGTTCTCTCTTTTTCCCTTTGTGTGTATGTCTGTTGCTGTGAACGTTGCATGTGTGTGTGTGTTTTCGTGGCTGACGTTTCACACTTCGGTTGACACAGGTCCCACCGGGGCCGATTGTCTTCCATATGGAGTGAGTTAACAGTGAATAGGTCCTTGTCATAATGAAGAGCTGTCTTGTTAGCAGCTCTTATAGGACAGACAAGGAGATCAGCAATGAGTGAATCAATATGCAGGTGCCTGAGCTTGAAGAAAATAACCTTTTTTTGTTTGTCAAAAAACAATCTTGGAATTAGAATCATGACAGAAATAGTGCTTGTATTCATCCCATACACACCTCTTCTTGTGGTTCTCATGTTCATCAGGATTAGCTGTGAGTCATACAGTGGTTATTTAGAAATTTAATTGGCAAATGTACCCATATTGTCTCGACACACAGCTTATGGCTACGGGATATGAAAATATGTGTGTAACAATAGAAAAATGTCAAATTATGCTCAATTGTTATCCTGGGGTAAATCACAGTCTTGGGTGCTGTGTGTTTTTCCACCTGACACAACGAGGAAAGCGGGAAATTGCAGGAAAATTGCACAAAGGCAGCACAATCAAACATGGAGGAGACATTCTCAGTAGGAATTTCTGTGGAAATTTCAGAAAGAAAAAGGAAAATCCATCATCTTTATTAATCAGTGATTAAAATAATCTCATAGTTCATATTAACAGAACAGTTGTTTTATTGTGAGTATTACATATACTGTGATAGAAGATTTTGGCCATAATACTCACCCATAGCACATACATAAAAAATATTAAACCACCCTTGTTTTCTTCAATTTTTTGTTAATTTTAATGCCTGGTACAACTAAATGTACATTTGTTTGGATAAATATAATGATAACAACAAAAATAGCTCATAAGAGTTTAATTTCAGAGCTGATATCTAGTCATTTTCCATGTTTTCTTGATAATAACCAAAATTACTTCAGTTCTTACATCAATACTTATGTCATTGTACTGACAAAAACAATGCTTTTAGACATTCCATGCTTTCTTTTCTGTCTGTTTTAGTCACATGATACATACAGGAGTTAGTACCTGATTGCATAAGCATTGTTTTTGATGACTTTTGATGTCAGATGTAAATCATTGGAGAATACAAAAAATGGATACAGCATCTATAGCATATATTCTTTATAAATGTGTTCATATAAACATGGGGTCAGTGATGTTTTTGTTTTGCTTTGCCAGATAGAATTAGAATGGTGAGGGAGGGCAAACACTAGCAAGGTTTTGGAGAATCATATAAACAAGTGTAACTAGATATTTACAAATTAGAAATACTGCCTCGGCTGGATTGGGTCTGTATTTGTCACATTAAATAGACAAATGTAGCTTTAAATGTAGCCTGGAGGATGACTGCAGATTGGAAGTGACTCTGAATTTGGCCCAGCTGACTTTGCAGCATCTTTTGTGAACGATTTATCACAAACAAACCTGTGACCTTGGTCGTCCTGGCAACAGCTAAGTTCTTTCCCTCATCCTCTTTTAAACCTTTCAGTGCTCAGAAAGTTAGAATTAAAAAGAAGGTATTTCAGCCACCAAAATTTCCTACATTTTGTGAGGTGATAAGGTGAAGTTTTTTTTAACAAAACGTTATTTTAAGTTCAGTTTATTTATTTTCATAGTTATTAAAACAACACAAATAGCACAGCAAAACATGAGCCACTTAAAATGGTGGAAAAAGAAAGGGCATTAAATAGGGTGTTAAGTGTGGAGCAGTGATGAAAGAGGATGATGAAAGAGCAAAACACTGCAAGAGAAAGAGAATGATAGATGCGATGAATGGTCCACTGTAATGACTCGTATCCGCCTCTAGAGGGAGATGAAGACTGTTGAATCAGATCCAAGCAGCTCCTTATACTCTCCATATGGGAAGAGTAAATGATGCTTGTTTGTGGTTTTAATTATGACCATGAAACAGAAAAGTAATTTCCCTCCAACAAATCCCTTCAGTATTTGAATGATATGTTAATGGATTCATGTCGGTGCTACAGACTCTTGGTCAGGAATTCAATTATAGTCAGATCAAAGATACAAGACAACAAAGAGAGCAATATGATAGAAAGATGTTTTTCTGTGTTATATTCCAGGAGGCGAAGATGATCTAGATTTTATCAGTATGGACAGAGAAGATTGAGCTGAATGTTTGCATTATATTTCCTTTTATTTACCTGTACCTGTCTCACATGCATTTTCCATTATTCACATATTTGATTTGCAATATTTTTGTACATGCTTCACAACAATAACATCATTTACCATCAGATGTAATGTATGAGTAATGTTTAATTTTCAAACAGTTTGGTCGTAAAGAGATTATATGGTAGATTATTTGAAGTACAGGAGATTTATCAGTAGAGGGCAGTGTGTGAATGTGGGTGGTTGATGCTGAGTGCTGGTACATAGGATGGTGAATGTCTGGCCATGTTTTATGTGTTAACATACAGAAAAAATCCAAAAATTAGGTCACATTTGTGTGGCTGCTCGTCTGCAAATGAAATCACAATGCATATCGTACAGGTAAAAGACCAGGACTCTGTGCATAGAATGTGGCCTTTCACAAACCATTATGTTCAATAATGACTCATGATGGGGGGTGAAGAGCCTGCATTCAGAATACAGAGATGCTGCTGCCTTTTACAACACTGAAAAATATAATTTAACTGTGGTGAACTCTCCACCACGCTGTCACTCTCTATGTGTATCTTTTTCTCTCTGTGCAAGGCTCAGTGTGCTGTCTGCAGAGAATGGTGGTTGCCACTGACAACAGTTGCTAGGAGACGATTCTGGAGTGACTTCATAGCATCGGGCACGCTTCTGCCATGGCTCACGATGAATAAAACCAATTTCCCTTTCTTTCTTACACAAATTTGTACTTAAAAATGACTAAAGAAAGAGTGTCTTTCAAGTTACTGATATCAGTGCATCAGTACACACGTGTGGTAGATGGAAGGGTTTTCATGTTAGTGTTGCTTTGTGCAGTGCATCTAACAAAAGCTTTTCTACTACATGTTCTTTTTGAAGCAATGGGGATATAGTCAGTGTAAAGGTTTTATTTAGTCTTTCTTTATTGGGATAAATCACTCTTAAACAGCAGATTTTTTATCAGTATACCCACAATGACTGTTTCTATAGAGGATAAAAGTTATGGAAATGAGATTGATTAAATGCTCTCTCATTCTTTCTATTTCTCTCTCATTGTTTTCTTCTTTTGACCATTCGTTCGATTCCTTGTGCCCTTTTCCTTCAAAACCCTGCTCACATTACCCTGTCCCATCCATCTTTCCCCCTCTTTAATTCTCCGTCTCTCTGCAGTTGGGAGATAAGATGTTTCTCCCTCTGAGCTGTAGTGAGGCGTAAGAGCAGAGGGGCTTTCCCTCTTTCCCTTTAACTACCTCCAGGACTGCAGGCCAATGAGGGCAGCCACACATAGCAAATGTATATCCCCATGCATATTGGTGGAGGACATTTTCTGTGTACCCATGTGTGTGCATGGATGTATCATTGTGCATGTGCAGCATGTTTCTTGGGATTGCTGTTTAATGAACTTAAGATTGGATGTCAGACAAATTCCCTCTGGCAACAATCAGCCCAGCTCTCTCAAACATGGCCCGGACCCTTGGCTCTGGGAATGGGCTAAAGTAGTTTCACACTTCAATATATCATAGTAAATCTTAGCCTTGGCCATGAGTCTGACACCAAAACAGCAGTAACCAATTGAGTTAAAATCTTGTTGAAAGCTCCTGGAACAGACGCAGACCTCTCTCGGTGTTCAGATGCACCGTATGTCTGAACGTTTTTAAGAAATCACTGTTGGAATAATTCCTGGATTAACCCATCACGTCTCCATGATCCTCTATGAGGATTTTAAATATTTAATGTGGTTAATTAATTTAGACAGCAATTAACACTCTCCTTGGCTTTAATCCCACAGATACGTACGAAATACAGTAGATTTGGCTTCATTCATTTAGTAGATTATCCTTTTGCTGCTGTAAATGTTTTAATCTGGAGATCAAGAGTTGATAAGTAAAACTCACTCCATCACTGTAAAGGTTAAACCCTGAATTTGCATGTCACGATCCAGCTTTCTTTTCCAGGAAGAGGAAACATACATCCCATTAAGTGAAATATGCAATGTAACATGTAAAAACCAGCAACAGCAGCTTCCAGTCTATCTGCTTTTCCATCAGACTATCCATAGTATTGACAGTGATTGTTAACAGGCGTACATTGTGTCTTTCCAACTCCCTCCTGAGTCGATGCTATTGGTCTGTGTAGAGAAGAAGTCCCAGTGCGATGTATGAGCAGTTCTCTCTCTGGTGGCATTGATTTAGCTGTAATGCTGTGACAGGGTCGCACATTGACTTATGGGTCTCTCTATTCTCACCCAGACACCAGGGCACACACAGTGAATAATGATGAAAATGTCTTCTCAGTTTTTTCCATCCTCTTTTTCTCACTCTGCTTTTAGGTCTGCCAACCTGCTCATTTCAGTAACCTGGATAGCTGGGCAACACACATTTCCTATTCATTTTAGTTGTTTTTTATTTATTTCCTTAAATTCCATTGTGGAATATGAAAAAGCTAACAAAAAAGATTTAGCAACAGAGAGCTGGAACAGCCACAATGGCAGATGGGACAACAGATTATAGACAAAAAGACATCAGGTTGAGGCATGGAGTTGGAGCGCCTCTTAAAGAAAGAAAAGAACCTCTAATGCTCTCTTTCTTGCTGTGATGTAGTTTAATTGATAATCATTGCAATTAATTCCTTTGTTTCCCCATGAAGTTACAGTCTGTTTAGCAGCGGCTAATTAGCTCAGCCCATTGGACGTCTGCTTTTTGCTGTGTAATTGCAGCTCTCAGTAGAAACACAAACAGCCAGAGAAAATTACACCCTATTTTCACATTTGTCCATGATGTGACTTGGTGTAAATGTTGTTTATACTGTAATATTTGGCTGCTTGTACCAGAAAGTATTGTAGCGCCAAAAAAAAACTACAGAATCTCATCAAAAGCTAAAATGAAAGCGAGAAGTGTAATGCATTAGAATGATAAATCAACTCACTCTGTCAAAGGTGTGTCAGTTCACATCTGCTTGATGGAGGAAAACTCACAGGGGATTCATTTTGGGGTGCAGCTGGGGCGACAAGGACAGGAGTGTGGAAGAGGAGGAGAGGGGGATGGGGATGAGGAGACAGAGGGGTGGAGATTTAAGGGCGATGTACTGAAAATTGCAGTGTGCACTGCACTGTGTAGTATTACCCTGTGATTGTAATAGTTATCACCGCCTATATCCCATCCACCCATTCTCTTCTTTATGTGTGGCTATGTGGGATTTAATAGTGACTGGGAAGGTTTGGGGGCAGGGATGAGGTGTGTGTGACAGTTGACATTCACTGTCAGCAATAATGTGTGATGGGGATATATGGGGCTGTATGTCACTTGCCGAACATGACCATCTAGTCCACTGGAAAAAGCCTTTTTTTTTAAAAAACAGATTTCATCCTAGAAAAAGAAATTGGTAAGAATATTAACCTCTTACCCAATTTGGCAAAATAGGAATATAAATGTGGCTATCATTAAGAGTAGAAGGCATAGCAAAGACATATCAAAGACGTGAACCAAATGGAACCAACCAGCATTAATATAGGGAAATAAAAATCAGAAGTGGCATTTTTAATTTATGAGAATACTCTGGGTCTGTGGCTGCTCCATAAGGTTAAAGGTCAGCTGAATAATGAGATTTGAGCTCTTCCCAGTGCATCCCTATAGAGACCTCTGCGGCACTTATCCAATTTTACACCATCAATAGCTGTGTGTTTGTGAGAATTAGGGATTGATATAGTGTGTTAGTGTGTGTTTATTTATCTGTGTCTGTTTTGTGTCTCTAATGTGTGTGCCTGTGTTTCTGTGTGGTGCGATGGGGGAGGAATAAGAGTGTGGTGCTAGCTGTGATAAAATCATATGGTCTGATGTGAAGTGGTAAATTGTCGCTTGTGAAGTGGACCAAGGAATGTTCTCCTTGGGGAGATCTTGAGTTTAAATATGCTTTTGAAACAAAATACATGACTATGAACCTTGCTCAAGGAAAATAATTTAAATGAGATGTTAATTAGTTCAATGATTATTAATAGTGCATTGTATTAACAGGTCCCTGAACAGTGTTTCTGTTTATAGTCCACAGTAATAGAATTAAAATTGCCCTTTTTAGCCCACGGATAAAAAAATATCCATTTGTCAAGACTTCGGTGGTAAAATGAGCACAGTGATTAATTTAAACCATTGCATTTTTTAACAAATTGCACTGATTCGTCAGTTTTTACATTTTAGAAATTCAGTTTAACACTGCCTTAGCTTCATAACCATCAAGTATGTAGGGCAACAGTGGCGTTACCACCTGCAGGTTGAATATTATTGATCTTGTCCTCACACGTTGTTCGGAGATGTCTGTGTCGTCCACACCAGCCTGTAATCAATGCCATTCCGTGACAGCAGGTTCCAGTCTGTCTGCTTTTTCTTCAGTGCAGTCATTATATGACATTATGTGATGGTGTAAGAGATGCCATACGTTTGCAGCTTGTCAGTGTGAATCAATCGCCACTAACCACCAAATGTATGTTAACATGAAAACATTTCAGCATGAAATTATCTCAAGAACGACTTCATTTTTTATATGCTTTATGGATTGATTGCTTTTGTTTCAATTGTTCTTCAGTTCCAAATTCATAGCACTGTCACTGAATAATTTAAATATTTCTGTATTTTTGTCACAAATATGTCATGATGATGTGAATCTGTTACTTGTGCGTGCACATATGGCAGTAATTCATGGTCTATTCTGGTGTCTGATAATCATTTGAGTCTATTTCAGTGATCCATAGCAAAGTAAGAATACATACTGTGCATAAAAAATGATGAAGGATCCGCAGCTGTAATGTTAATTGTGGTTAATTTAGTTTAATTTTTTTTTTGCCCTGCTTATCTGGGTCAGTATGGAGAAGCCACTCTAAAAATAATTAGGAAAGGGAGAAAGAGGCCACCTCTCTTGGTATCATGCAGTCCAGGCACTGAAGGCTTGTTAAAGTCAGAAGGCAGTCGGCTTAATTACTAATGTCCTCTCACTACACGGTCAGTTGCAAGTGAGGTGACGAGGAAAGGTGATAGGCATAGGAATGTGCACTCACTTACACACACATAATGCCAAACAAGCAGCTGTCACTACTCATTTCTCTGAATGTCTTTAATCGCATTGTAGTTGCATAGAACAAGACAGTAACCTTTAGCGAACACATGACATTAAACCACTGTTACAACTGCTCACTATATGCTGGGTGACCTGTCATATGTTGTGAATACATACAGTAGGTTGTGGTGCTGCTACAGCTGTGTAAGGTGCGTATACGTGTCATATGAGGAAGGGAGGGAAAACGTTTTTGTGTGTGTGTTTGTCTATTTATGTGTTTGAGAGTGTGAGTCATGCCTTGTCTATTAAGAGAGTAGAGGGTGATCAGGTTGCTAGGCGATTAAGAGCTACTATTGTCTGGAGGGACAATAGTAGCCCGCAGAGTGCCCTCTCTTCTCTTTCTCTGCAGCTTTCTTTTTATTTCTCCATGTCTTTCACACTCTCACACACACACACATACACACACACACACACACACACACACACACACACACACACACACAGTATAGATGTACATTTTGTCTGACCCCCCCAGGGTTGGCTTGGGCGGGAACAAGGAGTTGACAGTGAGACAGAGAAGCATTATGGGAAGCTGAGAGAAGGGACAGAATGAGAGAGAGAGAGAGAGATAGACAGGGAGAGAGGAGGTGAGGGAGTGGAAAGCAAGCAGAGGGAGTGCACTAGCAGGAGGAGAGCTGTACCATGAAAAAAAAGGACCTGCAATCATTTGCCACATTGAAGGGAACAAATGTAGCTGGAGGCAGAAAGAGAGAGGGAGAGAGAGAGAGAGAGGAGGGAGAGAGGGCAGGCTGAGAGAGGGGCTGAACAAGAAGCCAAGGAGAGAGAGAGAGAGAGAGAGAGAGAGAGACCTTCCATGGACATTGCACATTGAAACCACGGTCCTTCATACAGGTAGTTCATACCCAAACTGACAGGTCGGCAGAGGGAGGAGAAGCACCAGGACTTTGGCACTGCCCTCGCTCCTCCTGCTTATGTGTGTGTGTACATGTGTGCCTATGTGCTTGTGTGCATCTGTAACACACAGACACACACACACACTGACTCTCACTGTGTTCCTGACAGTGCACTGGGCTCTCTGGGTGGGTAGGGAGCTGCATTGTAGAGGAGATGTTCACTCTGAGGATGAGACAGCGTTTCTAACAGGATCTATTTGCGGACTGGGATAATACACTGACACAGCTGAGGGGACCCGAGCCCACCGGAACCAACAAAATCTGCCATGGAGGGACTGCTGTCTCCAATGAGGACTCGGGTAGGTTACCATGGGGATTACTGAACATCCCAACTACTGTTGCCTCCACAGGAATCCATCAGCAGAGTGGAATATAGGGAGATAGGATGTCTTGCAAGCTGCCGGGCTGCTGAAATAAATCACTCCGTGCTGCTGTCGCCGTGGTGATGCTAGAACTCGATCTGAGAAGTTTCGGTGCTGCCAGCGTTGCTAAGGGCGATAGGCAGAATGCTGGGAGAGTGTGAGAGACACCGGTATTGATTCAGAAGAGGTTTCACATTGCATATAAGAAGACTGAATATGTTCAGAATGTATAAATGCAGTATTTTTGCATGCTTTGGATGTGTGTGTCTGCACAATTTTGTGTGCGATTGTGACTTGTGGGTTTGATTGTCCATGCACCGATTAACAAGGGGATGCTTTGAAAGAATGACTCAGTGTTTCAGAGTGGTGCCTATCTCCCTTCAGTACAATCCACAAGCCTTTTGATTTAGGATAGGAAGAGAGGGATTGGGGAAAGAGGTGCAAGGAAGAACTGGTTTCAATGTGGACACTGAATTGACTGAAAGTGGCAATTCACTCTTTGTTATACATAACCCTCTATGTTATACAGCCAGCATTTTGGACAGAGATCTTTTCAGATTGGTGTCTCATTGTACATTGTGCTTAGAGTTACTGTACAGCATCGTCCTGACAGTGCTTCCCTGTGTTTGCATAGGAAAAAGGCTAATAAAACCAGATCAGAATGCATGCATTAATGAATGTGTATTTGTGTGGAAACAGTAGGTCATTTGTTTGTGCTTGTAATGGACTCTAAGAGGTGTCTTCCTTGACGGTGAATCGAGATGATAACCCGTTTCTATTTTTGATATATATTCAAGGTGGTGTATGTGTAAAAAAGGGAGAGTTATAGTGGCTAAGGCAGGCTGTAAGCTACAGGCTATTAATATTTATAAAGCCATGATTGCATTTTTGGTAGAACAGAAGAGGGCAAGAGGGGGATTTCATGGCTGTTAATTAGACTTAAAAGTGGACGCAGGTAAAAATTTACAGCAACAATTTCACATAAATTTCATTACTATAATTTTGTATATTATTCTTAGTTTATTCTTATCCTTCTTTCCTTTCAGCCTACTTTTCCCCGAGAAGATGGAGATTTAGTAACCTGGTTCCCTCCCTCCCTACCCCCTCCTCATTTTATCACCTCTGGTAGAGGCAGACACAAACAAAAATAAATTATAGATTCTTCGTCCCAACTGTAGATGTGCTAATATAATTTGTAGTCAGTTTGCTCAGTCTTAGTGGAAGGGGACAAGCTCAAACAGCCATGCAAGCCTTGACTTGTGAGGACAGTGAGATGGTTAAGCCTCTGTGATGACCTGATGGTGGTGTCACACATGAGTAGCCCCATCTGCTCACCTCTCCTCCCTCACCTTTACTACCTTAGCTCCTTTTTCTCTCCATTTTGCCGTGTTTCTTTTCTCTGTTGTTAATTTTCCCCTACAATACATGCACCACACACACCCTTGTCCATCTAAGTCAACACTTTGCCTCTCTTTTTTGCTCCTCTGTTCTGTTTGTCCGCCCACCTGCCTGTATGTGTGACTGTCTGTCTGTCTGTCTGCCACTTGCTGTGACTTTGGCAGTTAATATGAGCTCTGTAATTGGTGTTTGCAGATCGGCCCATGATCTAATCCAAAGAGGAGTGTTAGCGGGCTGTTTGGAGATAGACTTGGCTTCAAAGATATGGCATGGAATCAAGCCTGCTATATCTGTGCTGTCTGCCACACTTGCCAGATTTGCCTGTGAGCTGTGGGAATCATTTTCAATGACTAAATGACTTTCGCATTTATCTTCATCAGCCACATTGAGCTTCACATGCCCCTCAGTCGATCTGTGTATCTCAGTTCTGGCATCAAAGTCACTTTAGTAGATTTATGTGAATGAATCACAGCACGGTGAGCCATTGCAGGAGTCTCTCAAAGTTTACACTGCATAATCACACTTTAATACTATTTTTTTTTTTTGCACCCTCAAACATGAAAGAAAAATATTCCAAAAACAGTGACTTTGATTTTTTTTTCTCCTTTCAATTTTCTTGTAAACACTAGGAGAGTTGAAGAAATCAGAGGCAGAAAAATGTAGTATCATCAAAATTGAAATTGAGTGATGTCAAGGTGTTTTTCTGACAGTGGAATAGTGTTTACATGCAGAAAAGACCACATCATCTGAAGGAAATCTACAGATTGAAAGAAAAAATAACATCAACAGTGGTCGTTCAGTTAACTTTTATGCGTTCAAAAAAAGTACAGAAAAAAAGGTATTTATTGTTTTCTTTGTAGGACAGTGTACTTATAGGTCTTACCCCAGGGATATACAATTGGTGACCCCAGCCCCACGATGACTGCCATGGAATAGAAATAACTCGAAAGATTTTCACTACATTTAATCCTCAGTTCACTAAAATAGGAAAATTGTGCTGAGACGTCTGTGTAAGCTGTTATACTCATATCTTCTCACCGTCTGTTTTTCTCTTCCTCACTTTCCTTCAAGTTCTCCATTTTTTCTCCCTCTCTGTGTTACTCTTGTTCTCTGTTTCCTTATTTAGAATGACAGTAATGACCACTGAAGCACGAAAATGAAATAAAGTAAGCATCAGTGAACTATGTGTAGCTTTGTATACTTACGTACTACAAAAAAAACAGGCCAACACAAACAGACTGTGCATACAGAGCAGAGTGAGCTAAATAATCCTGAGGAAATTATATGTTCAGTGTCCGTAAGTGTTGCTGTTGCACATTTCTTATTATTGCATAGCATTTCTTTATGTCTTTTTAATGTGATTTCATAGTGGTGCTGTAGTAATTTCATTTCAAGAAACAACCATTTCATATAGATACGATTGCAACCTATTTCCCCATCTCTCCCCTGGTTGTTCTTTCTTGTTAAAAAGGCTAGAGTTGAATACCTTTTTTTTTAGCAAAGACAAGAGAGATTGCAGGGATCCAGATAGTAACGTACAAAAAAATCCCCACCTACACACTTCCAGAATCTTAAAGCAAGAGAAGGAGATCAAGTTCTTTCTTGGTATCCCCAGTCGTGTGAAATATATGCATATAGGTCAGTAGAACAAGGATCTCTAGCTTCATAGAAGTCTTCCTCTTGAGAACATGTGTGCAATTTCGTGGCACATTTTGTACATTTATCTCTTTGTTTTTGTGTTTCAGTTCTCCACTCAACTCCCTTCATGTGTTAGTGGATCAATAGGGAGTAGTTATCAAGAGATTAACCCTGTCAATGGTCTATCAGTCCAATCAGAGTCACTCCTCTCGTTTCCTTCATCACTTTCTCACCCCTGTTATTTATCTGGTGGCTTGCCCTTTCTGTCAGCGCATCACCACCGATACTCTCTTGTCTCAAGCCTCTTTCCTTTCCCGGTCATGCTTGTGCACATACATGTGTGTATGTGTGATTTCCATGCAAATGCTGCCTATGACAGATGGCATCATTATAAAAATGACCCTGAGTTTGACCATTCATCCGCAGTGAAATCCACAAACATATATTTACCCCATTAAGGAATGAACAGTTCAATGACAATGACCACAATTAAGTATTTAACCATCTTTCTCATGGTTTTCACTTCCATCAACAAATGAAAATCATGAGAAAGATATCTTACCAGTCTTTCTACATAAGCCTGTTTCTTTAGCCACCTTTGCTCCTTCCAACATCCGTCCACCTGGTTCATTAATGGACAGGCTCCTGTTAGGATAGTTCAGGATGGCACAGAAAAAAAAGAATTAGGAAAAGGGAAGTGACCAGACTACCATCCCAAGTGACCAGGCTTACATCCCAAAAGCCTCGCTGCCTCACTGCATGGATGAAAATAATTAGGAGAGAAAGGAAGGGCTGGTGGGGTTTGGATTTGCAGGACAAGGTGGGACTGCCCTTGGCAGGCTACTCGGACACTGACACACACACACACACACACACACACACACACACACACACACACACACACACACACACACACACACACACACACTGTCAATGCACAGCAGGTTAGCTGGCAGCATTTAAAGGGGGTGTCTGGTGGCTCAAACCACATGGGGCACATGCAAACAAACACACATGCTGAGGCAAATGAACGCTGATTGGATGTAAAGCCCAGTCTTGCAGCTGTCATCTTATTAGAGTACCAAGTCCACTGTCTAGGTTAGCCTCTGTTAGAGACAGGGTGACAAAAGATTTCATTATGGGTACTTTAATTTCTACTGTCACGTAATCTGAAGTGAATATAAATGTAACCTAGAAGAGCCACAAAGGGAGAGAGGATATTTCACAGTGTATAATTTTTAACTGTATTGACTGAATAAAATATTTCCTATTACAACTTTAATAATTACATGGAACTGATTATTTATGCATTACCTGCTTTAGGCACAAGCATCATTACATAATTATCAATAATCTATATCATCATAATTATCTTAAACATCTTGTTATAGTTGAAGTGTTGATACATTTCCACTGGGAGATATGGAAACCTCATCAATGATGACATGGAGAGACCTTGATAAAGATAAAGAGAAGCAGAACTGTTTCTATGTGAGAGCAGTGGGATGCCGTGTAAAGACAGATCCTCCCACACCTCCCTCTTTGAAGCTTTTCCGCTGTGACACTCGTCTCCACTTTTCCTATTTGAAGATGTGGCACTGCATGTTGCACACAGGCCACCACTCGGATTGTGTTGTTGTGTGTGTGTGTGCATGCCCTGTTGTGTCAACCATGTCAAATACGCTCTTGTCTCCTTGAAAAGGCCCGAACGATGAGATCAATCAGAGCACAATTGAGCAAGCAAAGAAGCAAACCAGTGATGCACTTAATGTTAGGTGTTGTCATGGAAACGAAGGGTTCAGATTTTCCACTTCATTGGCTACCATCAGTCTTGGGGCATTTCTTAAATTATTTCCAAGAGAGCAATTGAAAGAGGGAGGGGAAATTAGTCAAGTGTCTGTAAAGATAGGTTGAAGATAGCAAGAAATTGAAGTAATGGAAATTTGACTGTAACACCTCACTTTAATTAAATGCGTTTGTATTTGTGTGTCAGTATTATAACCATGCATTTTGAATTAAAGGGCCTCTAGCAGTTCTATTGTATATGTTAACCCTATCTGTGTAATTGCATAGAACTGATAGTCTCAAGAGGCCTTTGAGTGTACAGCTGTTGGTCTTTTGAGGATCAGAATAGTGTTACCCTTTTCTGTATTGGAATGCAATCACATGTGTGCACATACACATAATGCAGACGCAGAGACCCACGGCTTTGATGAACGAGCAGGGGATTAGTCGTGTCACCTCTGCTACGAAGGGTGACCCTGCGCTGAACAGGTACCATACATCACCCTATCGGTAGATCTAGCTGAGACAATTTTATGCATACACAAATACGCACACATACTCTCAACCTGGAAATGGTCTTAAGTCCCCTCACCCCATCACTTATTATTCTCTTATCTCCCCCAGTCACACACACTTAAGCATTTCCTCAGCTCTTTATTGTGCCATTTTCGCTTCACCCCCACCACAGGCCCACCATTTCACACCCATTTCTCCCATCTTTTAAGCCATGTACTTCCATCTTCATATGTCTCCCCAAAGACATATGAACTTTGACCTTTTTACATGTGCAGAGAAGAAGCTGCCAGCAGTCAGTTGCAGGTTGTCTCAAATTCAATTGGTTGGAACAAGACTGGTGGCAAAACTCTCCTGAGGGAAGATAAAATAATATGGTAGTTGTAGGATAGAACAGGTGAAGGGAAGCTATTGGTAACAGCACGTATTGTACAAATTCAATATCTGAGGTACAAAGTACGCCCATAAAGAAACAGCATGTAATACTTGCAGATGGTCTCCAACAGCATCTGTGCTGTTACAGTTTTGACCTATTCACACGAACCGAGGGGATTCTGGCTCTACTACAATTACAAATGCAGCCTGGAGCGACGGGTCATGCAGAAAAAAAATTATAACCTACCTCTGCAGGGACTCAAGCTCAATCCCAGCTGTAGTGTTTCTGGCTTCTGACCTTGATGTTCCATTGAGCATAATTGGCAATGTAGCAGGTAGCCTCTGGTTACTCATACTGGTTGGTTGGATCACCCATTTAAGGGCGATCACATGGGTCTTCATGTGTTATTGCCTTTTGGACAAACTGTTATTTGAGAATAAACAACTTGTGACTCCATGTGTTTGGAAAGACACAATTCCCCTGGAAAAACATACAAATGATATCAACTGGGTTATGATAGGTACAAATTCAGGCTTTATTTTTGCAGGATGTTTAGTAAATTGTTTTGTGTGTTAGGCTGATGAATAAATTGTGCCAGGGGAACAGGTTATGACAAACTATAATCTCACACACTTTGCCAGACTTACTAAATAGTAAATTTTTTTAAATGCTTCTTCTTCTTCGGTGGCTTGTCACTTTTGTCAGAGTTTAGATTTTATACTTTGCGCTTTTTATGCCATGGTAATCTAATGTCCATTTCATAATTCATACATGGCTGCTCAAAGTGACCAAATCATTTAACACTTGCCCATATGTGCATGTAGACATATGGAGGTGCATATAAAATATGCTCAACCACCCAAGTAAATTTGCACCTCTGTAACTTCTACATGCTCTTGTCCTGACATATGGACACTTACGCTGCCAGCAGAATGCTTCAGCAATGTATGTACAGCCTCCAAGGAGCAAGGACTGTGCCAGCAGAATGGATGGATGGATGGATGGATGGATGGATGGATGGATGGATGGATGGATGGATGGATGGATGGATGGATGGATGGGAAAAGGGGAGAGATAGAATGAAAGATGGTCATGGTGTATAGGTCAGGATGAAAATCTGTTCAGTGGCAAATTGAATGTGGAGGGGGAAGGTGGATTTTGAGAGCTTTTTTTTTTTTTTTGATTTTCACTCCGTAATTCTCTCAACGCAGTAGTCCATGACAGCAGAGGCAGTTTAACAGTCCCATCCAGTCTCAGTGATCTTCTTGGCTCCTTTACAGAGAAAAAGGCAGTAGTACTGAACATGCTTTATAATCAACATGTTTGTCTCAAATTCAGTTGCGGAAAAAATGATTATACCATCCGAAGTCATCAAAAACAATGGTGCAATCAAGTACTAACTCCTGTGTCTATCATGTAACTAAAACAGACAGAAAAGAAATCACGGAATGCCTAAAAGCACTGTTTTTGTCAGTGCAATGCCGTAGATATTGATGCAACAACTGCAGTGATTTTGGTTATTATCAAGAAAAGCATGGAACATGGATAGATATCAGCTCTGAAATTAAACTATTATGAGCTATTTTTGTCATTATCATTATATTTGTCCAAACAAATGTACCAACAAGAAACTGAAGAAGACAAGGGGGGTGTAATAATTTGTCCATGACTATAACTCTGTACAAGGGCTTTATAGTGTGATAATTTCTTTACCCGTTGTTTAGCTTTATCACATACAGCAAGTGTAGTTTTATTTGACCTTTCGTGTCATTTTTATTGTCATCATGAGTCGAAGTGTTCAGCTATAATAAGACAGTGATACAGTGTGTATTGTTTTTTTTCCTGTTTCCAAAGGCTGGCATTACTCTGAATTAAACCTAAATATGAGATCAAAATTACCAAAGTGATGCTCATCCATCCTCCAAGGAATACTAACATCATCCTAAGTGTCTGACTGACCCTTGGTGCTCTCATTACTGCGTGTTAAAACAATTAAATGTGATGTATGTCAGATTTATGATTCACCCCTGTGTCTGTATGTGTGTGTGCATATACATGGGTGTGTTTTACTCGGAACAGATGTGAGCATCTGGCATTGTAGTTAAGGCCATTAATACGTGTCTAGCGGTGTTTGTAAGCGGATGTGTCTCATTTTCACAAACAGCTGTTGTTATTTTCAAGTTGTCTTCATCATCAATATACATGATGGCATACGTTTGTTTTTGGGAGACAAAATGCTAGTGAATTTAGCTGTTTGCACGAGCACACATTTGAGCAATAACTTAACAAAGGCTTCGACAAGATCATCAATTTAAGAAGTGAAGTCCTCTACATGTGTGCTTTGCACCAAAATACAGGCGTAGTATTTATCTTAAATGATTTGTGAACAGCTCAAAAACAGTTCACCGTTCATTTTCTGACAGTTAATGTTAGGCTTGGCATCCTTTATCCTACATGACAAAACTTGCACAGGAGTTTGAACAAAAGAAGGAAATAACTACACAGTAAGAGACAGCTACTAATTAAGAGGACACGAACCCTTTTTATTCAATACACCAATCAATCTCACAGGGAATGTCACACTATATGTCTTGAAAAGGATGTATTGAAATGTCGGGCAATCATTCTGTATTGTGTGTTGAATAAAAGCACGTTCAAAATGACATTGCAGCAAAAATAACCTCTTGCTGGAGGCAATGATGTAATCCTGTGCCAGCCGTATATTGCAACCCCCTTTTCAATCCACCAAACAGGCTTCTTCTACATTGTCTCATTTACAGTGATAGCATTAAATGAAACTGTCATGCAAATACTTCAACATCAATGCAGATTTGAGCTGTCATGTGGTCTC
Organism: Ostorhinchus cyanosoma; assembly: GCA_029814465.1. Lineage (NCBI taxonomy): Eukaryota > Metazoa > Chordata > Actinopteri > Kurtiformes > Apogonidae > Ostorhinchus > Ostorhinchus cyanosoma. The sequence goes on along the minus strand of JAPTYQ010000024.1, from coordinate 12,301,222 downwards.
CTTGGTCATCCGTTATTTTTGGCAATCCCTCAGGTTCTTTAGACGTTCTCCAGTTAGCAGCGTTTCACACACTGACCACCAGAGTGTGCTGTATGATGGGATTCCCCTTGTCATGCTAAAGGCTTGCCAAAAATCCTGAGCCTCAGCTATTAAATGCCCATTAGTGTTTCATTCACTGGAAAGGAGCAGGTTGCAGAGGTTGCCTATACTTCTTCCACGCAAGTGCTGGTGAGATGAATCTTTTCAAAACAGTGAAGAACCGCTGAGAAGGCTAGCAGTGGTGGTGGAAAGAGTTGTGACATTGTCAAGATTTGTGGCAGTTACATGTCAGTAGTCTCCTTCTCAGCATGTTTTGTCTGATGTATGGCACCAATAAGCAGAGACCTTCAGCAGTAATGAGCAGGGTTTGCTGTTCTGCAGTTGTCTGCGAACACTGGCCGTTTGGCCTCAATAAACACTGAGGTTTATTGGACAACTCCACAGTTTCTCTCATCTGTAATCAAAGCTTTCTCAGACACAAGCACTTATAGAGGGGACCAGGTGGGGAAAGATGGGAGGAGTGTGTGTGTGTGTGTGTGTGTGTGCGTGCGTGCGTGCGTGCGTGTGTGTGTGTTTTGACCAGTGGACTGTTATGTCTATAATTAATGACCTCACCCCGCTCTTCCTGCTGTCCAAGAAAAAGCCAATGAGTGGAGATGAAAGACAAAGAGTGAGATGCATAGGAGAAAAATGATAAACAGATTTAAAAAAAAAAAAAAAAAAAAAAAAAAACGAGGAGGGCAGAGGATAAATAGACTGAAGGAGAAAGGCAAATGGTAAAGGCTGCACCTGATTAATAATTATGAGTTTTGTCAGTGACCAAGTGGTTTTTCCATTCCCCCTGCTGTCTGTTGGAGGGGATATTACATTGGATTTACCCCCCCGTTGTCCCTCTCAATTGTATCCTCCCTCCTGTCCCTCAATAAGTCACTTTTTATGTGCTGTATTTGCTGTCTTCACCACTTCCTCACTGTTTTGGAGCTTCAGCAGCTCTGTGGTTCCCATGATGATAACGGGAGGTGAATGTAAATAAGTGGGAAATACCAAGGGACAGGACCTTGGCTGGGAGTGACATCTACGAGTGATCAAACCCTACCTGTCAGTGCACATCTTTTTTTCATGCTACTGTTGAACTGAGGACAAAGGGAAGAGAAATGTGGGGGGATACTGGTCTATCTCACAGCAGACCCCAGTGCAGACTGTGGCCCTCGGGGGGGGGGGGTGAGTCTGTCCACCACTCTTTTAGTTCACTGCCTCTTGGGATCTTTCTTCAATCCTACTCCTTTCTATCTGCAGACAGGCTCAGTGAGTTAAATACAACCTAATGAGGACTAAATGCAGCCAATGCAGCACACTATAAAAGGATTCAACCTCAAAGCACAGCACCTAGTAACAAACTACACTATCACTGTGATTCTAGATTTTACATTCATATGGGATCAGAAAGATACCCTGAAGTAATGTCAGGAGGTGGAGATGATCTCCTCAAATTACGTCTCTCTTTCCCTGGACCCCAAGGGCTCTCCTCCTTCCTGTACGTTAACAAAGACAATCTGCCTGTGTCACTTGGCCAGTGTTCGGCTTTAGTTTGTGTGGCAGTGGAGAAGCTGGTGCACCTGTCAGAGGTGTGGGGCCCATCTGTACATTAACAAGCAGCTTAGTGCAATGCCTGGAGCAAGAGGTGGGGCTTGAACAGTCTGGTGTGGCCTACTGCTCTCCTGGGAAATTGCATGCATGTGTTTTGAGGGCCATAGAATGAGTGGGTCATGTTGGCTCATTAGGTGAACAAGGAAATTCAAGTATTGTGTTTTTACATGCACGTAGAGCAACACACAGGTGCATCCTCTTTATTCTTTGCATTTGTTTTTGCTCATACTTGGATAGTTAGTGACCGGCATGCCTGAGGGATTGTTATGATTCATTGTCTATAAAGAAGGAGAGTTGTGCAGTTACAAGAGGTTTAGAGGTTTATGGGGTAATAAGCACAGCTGCATCCTGCATGTAGACAAGTGTGTCTGAGCCAAAGGTCACTGTTTGGGCTTAGTGTGAAGAATACAAGAAGACTTAATAGATTCAGTAATGGGTTTCACTAGTTTTTAGCTTCAGTTCTGGAATGAGTAATCAATAGAAAATCAATTATTTGATGAATCAACAGATATAGGCTAATGCCAAAATTGACTGTTAAATGGATTTTAACTGTTTAAAATTGAACATCTGAGTTTTGGACTCATTTGCTCAGAAAAAAAAAACTATGTTTCATTAAGTCTGGGTTCTAGGGTTAATTATCATACATATATTGCAGCCATAAATTTATTAAATGTTGTGAAGCTAAATCAAGTGACTTCTAAATACTCACAATTCATCCATTACAAATTCTCTCTCACGCACATTAAATTGTGTCAATCCATGTTTTCCCCTGTCCTCAGCTTCCCAGTGTTTTCCCCTGGGAGTACAATCATGTATAACCCATTTCCCTTCATGATCTGGCCTGTAAAGATTAAAAATGTAGCCGTATCATCAAACATTAAATGCTCTCACTGCTACAAATCTCTTTCCTAATCGTGTGTGGACAGTGGAGATGGGGACTCACGTGCATATCTTGATCATAAGTTGATGTGAGTGTGCTGTTGGCACGCTGGAGTAATTCATAAAAGTTGTGCACATTTGCAGGCAGACAGGCATGTCTGCTTACGAGAATGTTAATTGTTAAATCAGTGTTAGGGAAACAATGTTTTCTTATCCACTTAGCCGCCAACGTATCAGTGGGTATGTGTGTGTGTGTGTGTGTGTGTGTGTGTGTGTGTGTGTGTGTGTGTGTGTGTGTGTGTGTGTGTGTGTGTGT
>JAPTYQ010000024.1:12255147-12298241 GCA_029814465.1 Ostorhinchus cyanosoma | reverse complement strand
TGTGTGTGTGTGTGTGTGTGTGTGTGTGTGTGTGTGTGTGTGTGTGTGTGTGTGTGTGTGTGTGTTTGTGTGTGTGCCTCTGTCTATTTCTGTGCATGGTGTGGGCTGGGAAGCCTCCTTTGCACTTGCTAAAGTGGGCTAAGTTTACTGGGGCAGAAAATGCTGAAGCGTGACTCAATCCAGCGCCTTCATACAACCAGCCTCTGAAATATGCCTCTGTCGCATTCTGTCTGCTCAGTGCCTCTCAGACGCACATTCACTCAGTGATAAGAGGCTTGTATGTAGGACAGGAGAGACAGAAGGAAAGGATCTGGCCAAGTTAGAAAAGGTGGGATGTGTATGTTTGCTTGTAAACACCTCTATTTCTCTGTATATCAGGGATTCCATTAGTTTTCTGCTCAACGACATAATACAATGATCATTTGTTCTGAGTATGAACATGAGTGTCTGTACAATCCAAGGTGACTTTCACTGCAGCAAGAATGGCACAAGACATGAGAATGCACCTGTTTTTTTTCTCTAGGCCATTCTAGAAATCACTCACAAGTTGCACAAATAACCTTGCATACACAGATAGACATGCACACATCTGTACCAGGAGACACACGCCAACAACAGAGAGCCCTTCACTGTAATGTGGAATGACAGATTGGGGGTGCAGAGTGACACTGCAAAATTCAGATGACTAACAGTGCTGCAGAGAATGACTTGGCAGAATCCTTTTCATCTGCACACGCCGTCCTTCATCGCTCAAGGCTGATAAAAAAAGACATGAATGGAGAAGAAAAAACTGAAGGATAAAGAATATTAACAGACAGAAACAGGCCTCTCAGACATAGAGATATGTTAGCTAATCATCAAGTATTTCAGGTAGAACTGTAGGCACAGAAATTGTTTACTTATGGTATTATTATACATTAATCACACAGTGAGTCAAAATGGGTTCATTTGGTTACACTCTCATGCAGGTATGGACTTTTAACACCCAACAGCTGTGTACATACGAGAGTGTGGCACTAAACCCTTTACACTGTTAGCTACAAGCAGGTGCTTAAGAGGCTTTCTCAACATGTCTGGAATAGACACTACTCTCGAAAGACTATGTGCAAACCTCACACTACTTGGAAGGTGTCCCAGAGTTTGATTAGTACATACCGCTAATTTCCCCCGCCAGGTGGGCATCATGGTCAATCAACGTCACACAAACACACAATGTGCTCTCCTGGTCCAAATTCACATCCAAGAGGCAGAACTGGCTACTGAGCTTCGAGTGTGAATCAGAAGCATGAAAAGGTTGGTTAGGACTTCTGTACCACTGACAGTTTTGTGATGCACAGTCTGAGCTGCTGCACGACCCACCGCTATGGTGTTGTGGATGCTTACTGGATTACTACGACAGGCAGCCTCCAAGATGAAGCAGGCACTGGAGAAAGCTGGAAACGCACCTCAGACTGCCTCACAATGGAACAGCGCAAGGTAATGTGAGATGGAGTGGAGCTTTGTTTGACAGCAGGAGGGTGTTTGTCAGTTTTACCCTAAACAATATTTCAGTATCTCACTGAGTGATGTTTATTTCATTTTATTATACGCTTATGTCCTCACTTCATTCTCTCGGAGTGTATGATAATGAAAAACAGTAAGAAACACAATTCACACGGGATTCTCATGAAATACACCTTTACATTTGAAAGTATAAACATTGGCTATATAATCCGACTTAAATATGATTTTGCATCATTATGTGTACGGTTGGAGATAACAGTGTGTTTCCTTACATGTTTTATGCAAATAGGTGAAATGATATTCAGCACTTTCTGAGCTAGGAGTTGTAAACATGAGACTATAACTACCCTCACTTGCCATTACACATGCTCACACTGGATTATACAAAAAGAACCAGGGTTTAACCCTTCTGTGTCAAGACGAAGTCACACTGAGACATACTGTCCTGTGTTGCCTCTCTGTTGGGGGCTAAGCTCCTCTCTAATGACAAATGCTGGTCTAAATAGGCTACCTGCCGCTCTCTTCACTCCTCCTGCATTTAGACTCCACGTGCCACCTGCTTCACAAGTCTTAGCGGCCATATACTGTCCATCTTCACCACACTGGAGGGTATTCATAATGCATGAGCGGCATGTAGATGAGAATTAGAGGGATATTTCTGAGTTATTAATGGTGGGGTGTTACATATTCACAGCAGGAAGCAGCTTCAGGAAGACAGGAAGGCCTCCTGAGGGCAACAAACGACTGATGGATCCCTGCACTGTCTTTAACACCCATTGGTGTGTAGTATGGTTTCTGTATGTGTGTGTATGCACTGAAACCTCATGCTTGAGTGCTTTTGACCACACCAGTAGCTGATGGACTTGATGAGTAGCTGATCTTGTCAACCTCAAACCCAAGAGAGGTCAAAGGGCAAAGGTCATTGGCATTTTGGGTCTATATGGCTCATGAGGACAACAGGAGGAAGACACAAGACTGACATAAGATTGAGAGGGATGTCTGTAAGAGGCATAGGACTGAGACAGAGAAATGAAACCAGACTGGCTTTAGAAAAGAGAGAAGCAGTGAAAGTGGGTAAAATACAAGACAGCACCAAACATTGAAAGTTTGGTTTTGGCGTGAAATCAAATCAGTTAAATAGCTTTTTGGAGGGGCATAAATACATTTATTCTCTAAGCACAAGGTCAGAATCTGCTAATATTAAGTGATCACTATGTTTTTCATGCACTTAAATTACATGCATTGCATTATCTCTCTGAGTAGGAACCTGACCTTCAAAAGTCTTATAAGGAACAAGGTTTCTGTCATTAAACTTAGGAATTACATTATTATGAATTTTGCTAACATGTACCTTAAAACAAGTGTCTAGTGGATGATCAATGACCAAAGAAGGCTTGTTAGATTCTTTTTAAAGTGTGGCTGTAGAAAACACTTTGCCACAGTTCATGTATCACCAGCATTAGATGGTGGTTTATGCTGTCACTTTAGAGTAGACAGAAGTAATAGAAGAAGATAGAACATAGGAGTCACTGCTCTACTGCTCCTTGACTGGCTATGATGAAAATTTAATGTTTTAATCTGTTAGTTATGGCTAAACAAACTGATGGAGGCAGTAGTAGACCAACAGCTTGTGGACATGGATACAGTATGGACATGAACTTCACACAATCTGACTTTAATAAATCTGAACTAACATAACCTCAGATTGCAGTTGGGTGTAGCTGTGTGTCTTATTCGAGCCCCGTTACTGCTGTGTATGTAAACTCGTGTTATTATTTCCAACTGTGACATATTTTTCTCATCAGCTTGGTTACTGTGTGTAATTAATTGGGTTGGGTCAATGTATCATTCCATCATCCATTGCGATCAGTAACAGTCATCATGGTATTGAGCCCAACAATGTGATCACTCCTCCCTCCCTCCCTCCTTCACCTATGACACCACCATAATATAGTAACTGGCGGGTCATTGTCCATTCCAATTGTTTGCTGCACATATCAGCCAACCCTCCCTAGTGTCTCGTCCACCTACTAACCTCCCCTTTAAGGTTTGTATTGTGTTGGTACAGCCCAGCTAAAGGCACTCCCCCCTTTGCCCCCCATCTATGTCTGAGTCTGTGTCTTTATGTAGCCGAGTCTTGTTGCAGACAGAACAAAGATGGGGGGTTACATTCCAGCAGCCTTTGCCAGAAAAACAAAAACACCCGTCTCTATGGAGCGTTCCACCAATATCCTTCGTTTCCCTGCTTCCCTCCTTTTTGTCTGCTTTCCTTCCTCCTTCGCTCAATCATTGCCCCTCTGCCATGTACCCTTGGCCCCCCCCTCTGCTCCTCTTCAAAGTCAGCCCTCTACCCCACATGCCCTGTCCTCTTCAACCCCTACGGACCCCTCCCCGTTACTGTTACATAAGCTTCCAGTCACAGACCCCGGCCATAGTGCTGTTGTTTCCCCCCCTTGTGTGTCTATGGGAGCCTCAGCATTTAGGAGCAGCCCTTAATGAGGCCTCCACAAAGGCCCATTGATGAGAGGCGCAGTGTGAGAGAGTATGACCCCAGCCAAGAGCACCCAGAACTGGGCATCAGCTGCCCCAGGCTCTGCCTCCACACAAAGACTTTCACTGTGGACAGAGACCTGAAAGGCCATGGAAAGACAGAGAGAGAGAGTGAAGAGAAATGAGGGAGGCAATATCCTGTTCAAACAACTCTGAAAATGTGAGATAAAAATATTGAAAAAACCCGAAACAGATGTATTACTTCATCACATATTAGTCAGTTGTCTATCTATAGGCTCTCCATCTTATCTTCCTCTCTTCCCGTCTTTCTCCTGTATGCATCTCTGTAGTAACAGCGAGACCCACCCTCCGCCCTCCCTCTGCCACAGTGTTGTCAGTGTCTTCATTTCTCTCATGCATCATAACTCACATCTAAAGAGGGGGCTACAAGGCTTTGGTTTGTCACATATCCTCATCAGTAGCCGCAAGTTCAGTCGAGGAGGGAAAAACTGCTCTAGGAAACTTTCAGCGTATTGATCAGATCAGATTGATAGGTGCTTTTCAGAGCCAAGTTTAGTGGAGGATGGTGATCAGATTTGGAGTATAGGTCACTCTAGTTTCTTCCTGGTTGAGAAATGGAAGGAGAAGGGGAACAAAGAAAGCCGAACTGTTAGAAGTCGTTATGGCACAGTACCTGACTGGCATAGTGTAACAACCTATGAAGTCAAGTTTAACAACGTTTCCTTTGAGAGTGAAGCCTCTAGAGGCAGACTTTATGTCTTTGAAAGTTTTCTTTTTTGGGGGGATTTTTTGATCTTCTGGACAATGACTCTTGCAGCACGAATGGAGGACATAGAGGTGACGCTGGAACACATGTTGATGGATGTCTTCGTAAGTTTATCAACTGTTTTTGTTTCTGCCTACACCAACAAGGTCGTTTTTTTCATTATTGTATGTTTGCCTGTCAGCAGGATTACTCAAAAACTACTGCAGTGATCTTCATTAAACTAGTGGGATGGTAGAATGTGGGCCAAGGACAAACCCCTTATATTTTGAAGCAGTTCCATAAAAAGGGTCCTCTACCAACATTTCAAGAGGAGATGCTTGAGTTGATTATGTTTCCGTTATGGAGGTATCCCTTCTAGTCTGATCTTATTTTATTTTCTGTTGTCTTATCTGCCATAAAGTGCATGCCTGTTCCTCTGTTTCCTCTCTTTGTATAAAATGGGTGACCTATCCACTTGCGGACCAGAGGCTAACATATGCTCATGTCTCTTTCCAGATGCTCTCTCATTAATTGGCACAAAAAAACCCTGCTGATTAAACACGGCACCGGGTGATTTAAGGACTAAAGTGGCTGACCATGAATCTAACCTAGACTGCTTTGCCCGTATGATTCAACACAGGGTTAGCTGAGTTAAGACTTTGGTCTTTAGGAATGTTAACTCAGCATGTAGCAAGCTTTCATTCAACCAACTCAACTGTATTAAATCTATAAACTGGACATGCTTAGAATTTCTGTGGTCTGCAGTGTTCATATTTATCTGCAAATATCCATGAATCTTATGATTAGGAATAAAGGAAATATCCAAGTATAGGAAGTGAGGATTGAGAATGAGGAAATGAAGGCTTGAACCATGAGTAATAAAGCAAAGGGAAAAACTGATGGATGTGATAGTCAGGTTTCTATTGCCTGTGACGCTTGGTTAGAGGTAGATTACTCAGACCCCTGTGGTTTACAAAGTATCCCAGCTGCGGGAAGGAAAAACAGCTCTACTCCATCCCTCACTTACATAAAATACACAAATATATACTCAAATGTAGGCGCATGCTGTCTACCTTTGCCGAGACATGAACAATCATTGTAAATAAGACGTTGGATTCCCTGGATGCTTTGATCGGCTGGCTGGTGTAATGAGTTTGGTCGTTAAGCTGCTGTTTCCCTTTAACATTGTTTACAGGCACAGGCATCTGTCAAGGGGAGTAATCTGTCCTTTCCTGAGGTATACTGTGCTTCCAGTGAATGCTATCAGCACGCATTCCAGGGCTGTAGTGCGTTGATGTTATTGATATATGCAAAGGTTTGATCCCTGAATCCATCAACCTATTCAAGAGATTTGGTCATTTTCATTTATCCAGTAGATGATTTATGACTCTACCTTTAAAGATTAGTCTTTATGGCCAGAACAGGATTTGGATTATTCATGCACTGAATGTGGAATGGAAAAAAAATTTTAAAAAAATAACAGGAGTTGGGGGAAAATGCTTCCTTCCTCTAAATATTCCCTCACCATCATAATTAGGCAGCTTATTTATTTATTTCTCTAATTACTAGAAGAAGCTAGGTTATCTGGTCACTTTGCATACTCAAATGAGAAATATTCAAATTGTCTCTACCCTTTCCAGCCTGGTTGCACATATGGTGGGGGTAAGGATAATGCAACACACAAATGCATGCGCACGAGTGTCGGGATGTGCACACACATCCAACAGCAAGGCCTATTTCAGTGAACCATCAAATAAAGGCAGAGAAGCAGGGAGAATTAAGAAGTGTTATGAGGAAGCTAAGCAGCAGTAGGCATGTATCACACAGCAGGCAGGCTGCTCAACATTTTGTCTTATAGAGGGAGCTAAAAACATACATATACGCATTTATTTTCAATGTATACTGTATATATGTGTTTGTTTGCGTCTCAGTATTTGTGTGAGCATTATCATGTATGAATTAACTGAGCTGATTGTAAACACAGGGGTCATTATTGGGATATTAAGGGTCATTAGGGTAATGACAGTGTTCCTTCACCCTCGAGTAGACAAAGCCAGAACCCTATCTATGTTACTCATTGTCTTTGGGCAACAACTGAGCGCGCAAGCTATTGTCATTTGCAGAGCAGTGCATATGAATGATTCAGGAAAGCTAAGAGGATCTGAGGCAATGAACTTCCCTTTATAACCTATTTCACTGTTAAAAAAAAAAAAGGAGGTCACTGCTTTGTTGCCTTGATTGCTCACAGGAAGCTCAAGTTGAGGAAGTATCATTTAAAGACTATAGATTTTTCAGGTCAAGTCTTCTATCATGGATTTAAAGCAGTCACTTGACACACTTGACGCTGTTAGAAAGTCATGCCTAGCAGCTTAAAGGACAGAAATCGACAAGGAGATCATGTGAATTCTACTGAAATGCTCTAAATTTAGCTCATTTATTTTAAGAAACACTACACTTGGATTTATCACAAAAGCAAGGACATTTTATAAATTAATCAATGCTTTTCATGTTTCCAGGATACATTTTATATGTCCTTCACGTAGCAACATGCAATATATTTTTTATACCGATACATACTCTGGAGCTCTTGGCATGTATAAAATTGTGGCATGATGTGTGTTTGCCAATTGCTTTTTTTTTCTGGCTGCTGTAAAATGTCCGTCCATGGCTTCGTATCAGCTACTGCCAAAGATGCTTTGTGTTGTGCTGCTGGTCTGCTGTGCTGTGTGAGCTACGAGGCAGAGGACGCAGAGATGGCAGCTCCTCATTCAGAGGATGCCTCACAGTGGCACACAAAGGCTGACAGTCGCATCAGGAAATGAAGCGGCATGATTAAAAATGCATTCAATCCCTATGTAGTCTAATTGAATCTCCTCCTCGTGCACCCCCCTCCACTCGCTCCCATGTTGCCCCCCCCATCATCATCATCATCCTCATCTTCATCCTTTCTATATCCTGCAGAAAGAGCTCTTCTTCCTGCCAGTTTTTTTTCTTCTATCCCTCTCTTCTCCTCACTTAGCTTTCACTGACAGAGGAAGACCTCAGCTGGATGGGAATATTTCCATCACAGCTGTACTGCTTTGCTCTTTTCAGTACTGTCTTCTCTCCTTCCAGCAGTCATAAAGAAGTAGTTCACAATCTTTGTGAAAGCCGGCCTGTGGTGTCTCTGAGATCATTAGCCTGCCACTGTGACGCACTGATACAAAGAGCTGTACTCCCTTCACTATGAGAACTGTATTGTGACATTGTCCCTTCGACTCTGCTACAGTAGTTACAGTGGTTGTGTTGATTCAGTCGAGAATATTGACTGGGTTTATTATGTGTGTTCATTGTGTTACGTAAAGGGGTGTGTTCTCTGCCCAGTGACAAAATTGTTCAATTAGAGCAAAATGACCTCCTCACTGTGTCCCTTTCTGCTCCGACTCGTTCTCCCTTGTGCGTTGCCTTTCTCCGCCAAACAATTGTCTTCCAGTCCGTATTAATTTAATCATGGCACTGATCCGTATGAGGATGTACACCCATTGTCAAGTCCTTTTATGGACAAGGCATAACCTGGCTTGTCCTTTGCTTTATTGTTAAAACACCAGCTGGTGTCAGTCTTTATTATGCTTAATGTCTGCATATCAAAAGACAATGACGCGTTAGTCTGTTTTGCTCAATACTTTTTGACCTCTACCGTACACATCAACCAATGGTGGGTTTTTAAAGGTCAATATGATGACCATAGTTTGGAGAAAGGAAAAGCCAATAGCAGATTAATAGACCAATAGAACTCCACTCCTGAAAAAAAATATTCATTTCACACTTTTTATTGATTTGAATAAATATGTAAATACCTAGTGAAATTCTAATAACAATGCTTCCAAAAAAAAAATTGTTGCCGCGTTACCACTACATGGTACCAGCTTGACTCGACTCGACTCAAATCAACTCAGCCTTTTTGTGTTTCCATTACATAAAAGAACCTGGATTCTGGTACCCAGTACTAGTTTTTTGGTATCTACTCCGCCGAGGTTCCAAAATGGGTGAAAAGATACTAAAATGTGACGTGTAAGCACTGCAGACCACTGATTAGTCAGAGAGTTATCTCTGCATCATTGCATCATCAATGCACGACCCACCATAAAAAAAAACCAAAAAAAACCTGATTCAGAAGGTTACAGTAAATTTGCTGGTAGGTTAATCCACATGATGGCAGTCTGCAAAACTACACTGTGGTTGGTCACAGAGGTTCAGACATTTCTGTACTTGGTGGCTGACAAAAAAATTCAGCGTGAGCTTAATGAAGCAACACGCAATGAGCAAGTTTATCAGGAACTCTCTGAGCAGATGTCACTTCGCTATGACGCCCAGGAAATTCCACCTCGTACCCAAATCAAGTCAAGTCGAGCCGGTTCCACATAACTAACTCATAGTGCAAGCTTTTGGCAGAAGCAGATGTTACTCTGACTCTATTGTACAAATAGTACTTTAACATTGATAAATGATAATACATAAAGTTGTCTAACACAAAGTTAACCTGCTATGTAAAGTTTGTTTTTTGTCACACATTGGTCCATAAGCAAAGTTATATATTTTTAAATCTGTCACCAGGAGATCAGTGGCACTATAAAAAAATCACAGAGGTAGTGATTTCCTAGAGTATTATAGTTTATTTGAATGAAATTATTAGTTTTTCTTTAGACTTAGCACCAATTGGCAGGAGATTTTGAGTGTTTTTTGTTAATCGTGGTGATAAATAACTGAGGTATAAAAAAAACAGATATCTACAGTATTGCAAGTTACAATAAAAGATGGAAAATCAATATTATAAAATGTAGAAATATGTGTATATGTGAATTAATTATAGGAATACCTCCGTCTGTTCAAGTTAATTTATGGTAGCGAGGTTAGTCCCTTTGTCATTGTTGTATGCTAAAGATTAGCTGTCAATTCCATTTTACTTTCATATTTTCCTTCATTCATTGATGGCCTTGGATTCTATGTTTCTTGATGTCTTCTATGTTGATTGAGTAGCATCCGTCTGTTAAATATAAAAATGATCTGAACCCACAAATAGCTGCTTGTAACTTTATTATCCAGTTCATTTTCACTAGGATTTGTTAAAATTTCTTTTGGGAAAAATCTGTGCCATTGTTGTAAATTGTGCTTTAACATTTTAACAATTTAACATATTGTATTATAAGAGTGTGAGTTTGTCATTTGTAATTATCACCCAGTGGAGTGGCTTAACTACTGTTATTAATAATTTCTGAACAATAGTAAGAATTTGCTATTGAAAAAGAAACTGTGTCTGGCTATGGTCTGAGTGAAATGAAATCATTATGGGTTTGGGTCTTTTAGAAGCAGATTTCCCAGTTTATCCATTAAATGATGAACACTATGGTGGCTGTTGATACTCATTACTATGGTATCAGCATATGGGTTTATTATCTTAATTTCTGCACAAACTTTATTTCTCCTCTACATATTACTCTAATTTGAATAATATCGTCTGACTTATCGTCAAATGAGCCTCCGTCTTTGCCTCATTCAGTCTTTAGCTATAAAAACGTCCATACTAACAGAGAAAAGACAATCATCGTGAAGTCAGTCAATTTTATCTGTCCACATCCATAAACTAGTAAGTTATTTTCATTTGCCGTTCCATTTCCATCATATATTATGGTTCAGATTCTAATGTCAGCTGGTCAACACACACACTCAGGCTTCTCCACTATGCTCGGGTGAATTATTCACAAGCCTCTTTTGCTATTCACTGGGGCAAATTGCACATCCAGCTAGGGCCCCATTCAAGTCTGCCACTGCTCTCATAATAGACTACTGATTGGTCCATTGGAATGATATATTCTAATTCCATTAAGGCATAGATGACTATACTGGCAATATGTGAGTCTAGATGTGGACTGTACTCTGAGAAAATGTGAGTAAAAACAGTGGTTTAGGGCAAGGTTTAAACAGAGTGTTAAGCTTAAAAAAAACACAGCACATCTGAATAGAAGTCATTTTTGTTCCTTGGGTCCAGAGGGATGCAGTGGAAATCAGGCAGATATGGAGTTATGTGAACACACCCACACACTCACTCACCTCACAGCGGGTTTGAGCAGATGTTGTGCCAAGCGACATGATTTGACCTGGACAACCTGTTCCCGTGTTCTACCAAATCTCTCCAAAATACAAATATGTCCCACTTTTCACAATGAATCACATAAATGTCCCCATTTCCTGAAAACCTCACAGGCTTTCTTTTACCTTTCTGAGCATGTAAAAGTGTTTCTCAGGGTTTCTTACACACACACTGCTGGGGGGGAGGATAATTGAAGTGGATGCTCCCCTGCAGAGAAGTCATTATGATTGGTTCTGGCCTGATGAAGGGTGGGAAACCCAGCTTCTGCTCATCTCTCCCTTATGTGGTAAAGAAAGACAACATAAACGGAAGCATTCAGAAAGAGGCACAGTGAATTATACTATCAGGGTGGTATTGTTTATCTATATGGTTGTCTATCTGTGTTTTCTTTACACTTTTGCTGCAATTCTAGCCTTTGTAATTTGTGGAGCCTTGAAACATAAACACTCAACCCCCTCTTTCGCTGCATGGGACGGGAAAGGAGTCCGGCTAGAGGGCATTTCCATAAACACAACCATCCACTCACCCACACACATACTGAATACACACACATAAACACACAGACAGACACAGTCAAGAGCAGGACCATGGGGATGAGTCAGACAGCCGTGGGCAGAGACTGGCTGGGTTATCGGGGTAAATTAATGCCAGGATTTTACAATTGAGAACCACTGCTTCTTATTATTACAGCTATGAACAAAGACAAGGCTGCACACAAACACACAGCAAAAATAAAACCCAGACAATCCAGATGCTTTGTTTGTGCCTCCCTTATTAGCATCTCTCATAATCTAGTAATAATAGCCTTCCTTTGTTATCTTATTGTGGTTTTTTTTCTTTCCATGTTTCCTTTTCTGTTTAAAGAAACTTATTAATAGCTTTTAGTTCATTTTGAGGACAGATGGTGTGAACTGATCCACCACTGTGAAACATGTAGATTTTCCCCTACTGCTTGTTTTTGTTTGCAGTATTGTATTTTGTCTATTTTATTACCAAGTGCAAATCCCATTCGCCTTTATTTGTGTGTTCTTGTTGACTGAAATGGGTCATTGTGCTTCTAGCCCAAGGCATCAAGAACAGTAGAAAAACAGTTGTTTTTCCAGAGAAGCATAAAAATGGTGCTATCACCTCATTGGATTTGAGGCAGTGATATGTAAAAAATCAAATCTGAAGAAGAAAAAAAGAACAAAGAGATGAGGAAGAAGACAAATGCACACAAAGCATACTTAAACTGTTCAATTAGGAGAGCGAATTCTCAGCTTGCTGTCAAGATGTCATATGGAAACAGTGACGTTTTGTCTCCTGAATCAGCAGTGGCACTTAATCTCTGTCATCACAACCTGAATTAACATCAAACACACACATCACACACAGCACATTGTAAATAAAGAAAAATGGATTGTCTTTTGGCTCCTTTTTCAAGTCCTCCAGTATGTCATCTGCAGGACCTGGATGTCTGCACTCTAACGCTGTAGACACTAAGTTTATAAATAGCCCTCTGATATTTCTCATGTAGGCCACAGTCACTCACACAGTGATGTGGGCCAGGGTATTGAATAAATAATGCTTACTGGGGATTACCACTGCAGATGATTTTTCTCCCGTATGGTTGTTGCACAGCTTTAGCACAATGTGTGTGTGTGTGTGTGTGTGTGTTTTGTGTATGAGTCTATATATTGTAAGTGTCATGTCACTGAGGCTTTGGGACAGCATGTCTTCAAGAAATGATATGGGGGATGGAAAAGGCATGTTTAATTGCTCATTTGAGTTGGTGCCTTTAATCTCATTTGATATGCAGTGATCCAGCATTAAATCACCTTAATAATCCCAAATTTTACCAGTTACAGCCCAGTTCTGCAGGCTAATAATAACTATACAGCACGCATAAGTCGCTTTTCCATTGGACACATGTGCAAAACTTTGCTGATATTTACCAAATATCGAAAAAACAGAAGTGCATAATGTCGGCTTATACAGTACATTAAATCAGAAATGTGATGATTTGTTAAAATATTATCGCGAGATGACACAAGAGGTCATTCCATAAACATGGCAATGAACATGAATATCAACTTGATTTACAGATATATTCATTATTATTATTATTATATATTACCCCTCTATCCTGTACTAAAGAAAAAAATGTCTGGGTTTCCTGGTGTGTCCACACATACTGCGCCATGTTTTTTTAAAAACTCTTCTTCGCTTGTTATCATGTCCATCAACATCCATTTTCTTTTTATCCACATGACTCTAATTGCAGAAAAAGTTCTTTCCATTGCAGTTTTGTGTGATATACCAATTGTGCTAGGCCCAGAAAACCACCTCTTGTCAGCACAAAACTTTTAATTGAAAAATGAGACTTTTGGCAAAATTGTCGTTTTTTTCCTTAGGTACATTTTTATGCGCAAGATATATTCACGTAATTTGAAGGTCAATGGAAAAGCGACTATAGATGCTTGGTATTTTAAGTCTAAACCTTCAGTATAAGTGTGTGTACATATATGCGTAGTGAACATCTGTGTATGTGTGTGCATGTGCATGTTGATCCACTTTAGTTAATCAGCTGACAGCTCAGTATTGATGTGCAGATGCAAACAGAGCTCAGCAGTGAGTGATGATGAGAATATGACAGTAAGTCACTGGATGCAGCTGTAACTCATGAGTCCAATAGCTTTAATGGACATGTAAAGACCACCGTGGTGGGTCCAGAGGACTGACTCAGCTGAATGAAGCCCACCACAGCCTTCTGTGGCTGCAAACATCATGATAACAGATCTTTGTAAGAGACTCTCAGCTAGAGGGTGGTTGATATCACAGCTCTGTAGAAGGAATTCAGGCCAATTTCCACACTTGATAATATGCAGAAGATGAACCTGGAGATAATGACGATTAGCATCTGTATGTCTGGCTGCAAGATGCATGTTTGAGTGTGTGTGTACCTTTTGTGTCCCAGTCCAGACAGTGCAGCGAGAGAAAGCTGGATGTGGGATTTCAAAGATAATCTCCCTACCAGATGGCAAAACATCCCATATTCCTTTTGAGGTTCCCCACGTGATCCCCAGCATGAGCTGGGTGTGTATGTGTGTTGGTTGGTTGTGGGGGGTATACAGTATATGCTCACGCACAATTATCATTGGATCACGTGACACAAGCGCGTATGCTAATAACAGCTGTAACGTCACATTAATCCAGTGACCTGGTTAAGCCCCCAACTGAAGGAAGTGAGAGGGAGGGAGGGGAGGAGGGGGGGGCTCGAGCTGGAGAAGAGTGAGGAGAAGAGAGAGGAGAGACAAAGCACACTCCCACTCCCTCACACACTCTCACACACTCATTCACCTCGTCAGTGGTAGAGTGGAGCATAGCTAAGCAGAGCAGAATGGGCACCGTTTCAGCACAGAGGGAAACAGAGGCAGAGAAAGAGAGAGGCACGGAGGGACGGGTGTGAGGCTGCTATTCTCACACATAAACACAGGATCTCCACACACTTCATTCCTCGTACACACCCACGCGCAAGCTCGCGTGAAGCCGGCTGCCAGGCTGGACGGGACGGCGAGGACACCCACCTCACACACACTCACTCGCACCCATGCTCACACACCCACGGAGACACACACCGTGGAGCGTACTATGGTGGTCCAGGGAGCAGTGACGCCCGGGAGAACCCGCCGGCTGATGCTTAAGCTGCCGGTAGGAACTCTACGGAGGAACAGTGGAGAGAGGGTAAGACACAAGCTTCCCTGACTTTCTCTCTCTGCTTCTCTGACTCTGTCTCCCACCCATCTTCTCTCTGTGACCGTGTCTTGCCGTACTGTTATGTGTAAGTGGGATTTAACAAGGTTCTTGGCTAATCCAGGAGACAGTATTAAGATTTGAGTTGGTGGAAGGCAACTGAAGAGCAAAGCTTTTAATCTCTACAGTGGACAATACTTCTCTGTGTTTCTCTCTCTGTCAGTCTGTCAATCCTTCCACCGACAGTTGGCTAATGTATTCCCCTGCTGTCCTCCGTTTTCAAGGTTACAAGGAAGTCTCACTGTGGGAGAGCTGTCTTTGAGTGCAGCTTGTTTGCCTGTCACTGTTAATTTAATTGAACTGACTTAGACATGAGTTAGTTTTAGTTTATCAAGAAAAGCCACACATAGTCTTGTCTTCAGTTTGATTAAAGTACTGACTCTGTCTTAGCTTTTCCACACTGGGACCGGGTTTTTGTGCCAGGCATCAGATGGACCAGTGTTTGTGTTTGTGTAAATATAGAGGGTGTCGGCTGAAAATAATCATTTCCCGTTAAGGTTAGATGTGGAATGTGTGCAGAAAAGATAACCTTTATGTCCGCTGTAAGGACAGGCTATAACCTGCCAGGTGATTCACCTCTTTGGCTTTTCAGAGAAGTTGTTTACACCATGCGTGTGTACGGAAAGCAGCGCACAAGCGAGCAGCTGTGACTGTAATTGTGTGCCTTTGTGTGATTCCCCCTTGCATTCATTCTGTGATGAATGTCAGCTCTCTTTTATGTTGTAAATACACTGGCATTAAGTGAATCAGACTTAAGTTACATGTGTGTGCAGGTGATGAGTGAACCAGGCTTACAGATCTTTTAAACAGTCTTCCAAAAGTCATGTTTATAGGATCATACCTTTCTCCTTTTTTACAATCTGTCTCTTCCTGCTTGACGTAATGTGCCTTTAGTTTCATTAACACGCCTCTTTGAGGGAATGTCATTTCTAAATGCTGTGCTCTCTTCAGAGAATTGCCGGTCTCTTTGTAGTTCTGCCTCTGATTGAACAGGCACACAGAGGATACAGGAACAAGCACACATACTATACACATGCGGTCGTAAATTACACAGTGTGGCTGCACTGGATGAAAACAGCTTTCACTTTAATAAGCTCAGACATATATATTCCCACCATAGCTCAAAAAATAAATGTATCAGCTAACCGAAAAATCCTTAAAAAACAAGGTGGTTGCTTTACAAAATGAGCTTTTAAAGAGAAGTTGCAGTAAAGAAAAAATGAAGTCTGATAATATCTAGTTTTTCACTAATTCTTTCAGGTTTTACTCTTCAAGGACCTCAGGATGTGTGTTTGTAATTCTACAGTGGCTCCTAAAGTGATAAACTGTGATCTCAATCTTGATATCTATCATAAAAGCACCTAATTGAGGAAAACTGAATTTTCATTGTCCTTCTGAGAGAAGTAATTGCATCTGGTTGATTGGCTGAAGTTAAAATTTGAATCCCACACACAAACGCAGGAACAGAGGGAGGTCTTTTTCTCTCCTGATTGCATTCTCTGTCTCAGCCCCCCATTCTTCTTGCAGCCAGCTGTGTACAGACAGATTGAAGGGGGATGACTTGTTGTGATTTACATAGGTTCACCCGCAGTATTTTACAGTTGAGCTGGAAAAATGACTGAACGGATGAATGTGAATCAGTTCGGCAAGTAAGCGTTGAATGCATCAGATTGAGTGGTTTTCAAAATAGTTATCTGTCAAATCACACTGGCAGAAAAAACTGTGCAATAACTTGACAAAGGGGTGTGTTAAAGGGGAATTTAAATCATCAAACTGTGATGGCAGGTGAACAAAAACGCTGTGATCTACCGGTTTCTACCCCAGAGGCTTTGTAAAGGTTGACTGTCTATTGCGTTATGACATTACCTTCACATGTCCTCACTGCAGCACCGAATGCTTTCACTTCTATACACAGCTGTACTTCTGTCCTGCTCTGACATGTCATGTTAGATAACTCATTGCATTACTGTCCTATCTCTTCCTTATGCAACTGCATGAGCCAGGGGAAAGAGGTAACAGCATAAAAAATATATACATTGGCAAAATGTGTATCTATAAGCAGCTGACAGAGCAGAGTCGAAGGCTGCAGTGAAAGGTTTATTGCTGCAAGCTTAGATCCAGTTAAAGAATTTTGCAAACTTGAAGCCTAGTTTTTCATATCCTGCAGCATTTCCTACCAAACATGCAGAGGTTAGTGGGTACACATCACCACCAGCAAGTCATTTTTTCTCCATTAAAACACATTTGCAGTCAGGATCTAGATGGGAAGATATTTTTATTTCTTTAACTGCTTTTTAGTTTCCACATAGTAGAGTGGAAGAGAATGGACTGAGTGGTGGAGGTCTTTCCATCTGTGACCTGTCACTCAGCTAATGCAGATGAATCATCGCACGTCTATGTCAGTATTTGATGGATGTGGGTTTCTATCATACTTAACTATGCAATATCTAAAAGCAGAACTAAGCCATCATTGTTCGCAGTCAGCAGCTATGACACATGTGAGCAGAACCCACTTCATTAACCACTGAACAACAGAGGATGAGACGAGCTTGACTCCTAAAATTTCAGAATCAGTTTATTTATATTTTTTATATATGTTGTTTTCTCTTCCTCCTCATTACCACACCTCAGAAATCTCTCATTAAGTCTCCCCTTCTTCTTCTCCATTTATACTGCAGCACTACAGTATAGTTTTAACCTATAAAGACCCAAACAGCCACTGGTGACCAAAACCATCTACTGATGTAAAATGTTTAATACCTCTTGATCCACTAATCCGATCAATACATGTAAATAATTGGTGTAAAATGCAGTTTGTTGTCTTTTCATGGTCATCAGATATGACCCATTTGGGCGTTCAGAGGCTCCATAGTCAATGTGGAAACACTGTCATCTTCTACAATATTGATTCACCAATAAAAGCCATGGAGTTTGATCAATGGCACTGGATGGAGATGCTTGTTTATGTACAGTTAATGACATATTTTACTGAAAAGGTAACTTTTTCTTCAGTTTTCCTTTCGTTTAATGTAAGAAACCTCAAGTTTAATCTAAACTTTTATGAGCATTTTAATGATCAACAAATTAAATAATGGAAAATACTTGATTCTGGCTTAAAAAATGCAAACTACAGAGGATAATATTTCAATAAGTGGTGATAAATTATTTAAGGAAGGTTAAATAGAGAGAAAAATTCATGAGGAAACTGACAGAAAAGTAGCTCCGGGTCTTTATGGGTTAAAAAAAGTAAAAGTGCCCAATGAAAGATATTCTCCTGCTATTCTTGTGCTTACAAATTAGGAAAGGAGTGCTTATAGATAGGACTAGCAGCGGTTTAAGGTATAATATGGTGATGATAAATTGAACAGTTGGTGTTGACAGTTTAAGACAGCTTTTTTAGGGGATGTTTTTGTTTAGATCACCCCTTTGAGCAGGCTGAATTAGGATTATCCTCCGCCTTTGTTATCCTGCTATCATGGTAAGCTACTCAGTCCTTTTCTGTGAAATTAAGAACAAAAATAACAAACAAACAAAAGGAAGTGAGCGCACACGCACAAGGAAGAAGGAGAACGGTGTTTTGTGTGTTGTATGTGTGATTGTACACATAAGGTGGTTTCAAAACAGAAAAAAAAACATCTAAGTTTTACAGAGGTTGAATAGCTCTCCAAGGAAACATGTTGTTGTCAGAGACACTGTGGGAGGGGTGGGGGTAAAGGTGGGAGGGGTAGATCACTGTCAGAGGAGAGAGGTTAACACAGGCAGCCTGAAGACATATACACGTGGTTAAAACACACATTCACAAGCTCAATAGGAATGCAAACAGACAATAGCGTGGCTGTAATTTACCCCTATAGGCCTGTGAGCCTGGCAAGTGGTGAGGCAGGAATACTAATCGATCCTTGTTACCTTTAAACATCTCGTATGCACCAATCACAGTGAAGGTCAGCACTGGACTCAGGCTTTCACTGGAACAGGTTGGCACTCTTCACATGTTTCTCATTAGATTGATCTAATTGTCTCGAAATTAGAGTCAGGATTGATTTGAGCAGTTTTGAAACTCAAATGCATATTTGACATGGAAGCAAAACAAGAAAACAATCATCCAACAGTGCTTGTCTGTCACCCACCGATGTTACCAAATCACAATTTAGAGTCTTACAGTTTTGGCCCCCACAGCTATGCTCCATCTCACTACAGTATTGATTCCCAGGGATCTCTTCCTGCCCCTGGTGAGCGAGCTGTGGTCAGTCAGACCAATTAAGGAGACAAAGAAAATGGAAAGAGAGAAAAAAGGAGGTGGGAATAACAGGAGTAGGGCTCCTGAAGGCCCCTCTTGCACCACACCCTGTTTAGTTTGAAAGGGGACCCCATTTTTCTCCCTAAGGCGGCTCAGAGGGTGGAATGTTTTTGAGCAGGGGAGGGAAGGCGGGAACGCATGGGAGACTCCCACCCTCCTCTCTACCCCATCTCTTTCATCACTCTCAGCTATGATTTTTTTTCTCTGCCTTTTATTCCCCATCAACCTGCAGATCTATACACACATTGCACAGCTGAGTTCAAAGTAAATCTGTACAGAACATGAACAATAAAGAGATGATCGCCTATTGACTGTGAGTGAAGGCTGAACCCAGTGAGCTGCTGATAATGTGCTTTTCTCTGTGGACACAGTTAGCTATGTGGGTAGCTATGGTGAGAGTGGACTGTCCTTTGCAAAAACATCCCCCAGTGGGTAGATGTGTGTGAACTTATGTGCATGTTACTGTGTGTTCCCATCCTCTGCCACCTTCGTGCAGGACTCAGAATGATTTCGTCATTATCGCTTGCTTTTCTTAGAAATGACTGCCTGCAGCTCTGCTAATCACAGCCAGAGAGAGAGAAGAGAAAGACAAGTGTGGGCTGATGGGAAGAAGTCTATTAAATTCCATCCCTCTCCCCCAAAAACAGGATGTGGAGACCCCGAAATGTTCCTTAAATATCCCAGCACAATCTGTGCCCTTTGTAAGACGCAGATAAGACAACTCAATGAGAACCGAGGCGCTGTGACTCACTCTTATGAAGGGGTTTATTCATAGTTTGTGTCTCTGAGTGTGTGTATGCATGAATCCTGAGAGGAAAAGGCAGAAGAGTTAGGGCGAAATGGAAAGAAAATGTACTGTAATTTACAAAAAAGGGTGGGCTTTTCTTGAAAATGTTGGAATTAGCAGGGCTGTGTGTGTGGGCGAGTGTGTGAGTGACAAAGAGCGACAGAGTGGGAAAAGGTTAGAAAGACAGAAAGAGTGAGAGAGGTGCTTTTGCAGCCTCTTGTTTTCCCGTGGGTGTACTGCAGTAACATAGTAATCCTCATTAATATTTATCTGCCAGGCAAAGTGGAGAGAATGATTAGCTTGAGAGTGTGCAGATGCGTGTGTGGGTGCGTGTGCACGTTTTCTTTAGTGGATACCCCTTGACTCACTCTGCATGTATGTGTGTGTATAGCATATTACAGCATATTACGCATGAACTAGGTCAACTTCTATACTTAAGAGACTAGCAAGTCCCCACACTTCAAAGGTTTTGTGTCATCATGGGGTTTTTCATCACCCGCTTGCAAAGCAGCATTTTCATATTAATTATTCGAAACACTAATATGAACTAGAAACCCAAAGCTCATGACATTCACACACACATTCATCCACAATGATATAGCTCCTCACTTTCATCTCTCTCTCAAGTCACATTACATTATATTATTGATTTTTCTGCTCGCACCTTTAATACAATGACATTAAACCAGACTGATCGGAATTGAATTTCGGACTGGGTCTATGCACGTATGTCAGTTAGAATCTTCGTTAATGCACGTGTGTGTCTATGTGTGTGCGTGTGTATATGTGTGTGTGAATCCAAAATGAGCCACCTGCAGAAGCCAGATGCAGGTTTTACACTGACTTAATCACAATCAGAGAAAACATGCACATTTTCTGTATGTCATGTGCCACTTGTCTTCCCTTGTACACTATTTTTTGAGAATTGTGTGTGCTGGAGAGCCTCAGCTGAGAATGTTCCTGTGAATTTATAGTGTCTGTGACCCATTTCCCTCCACTGCTCTCTCATTCTCTCTCTCTCTCTCTCTCTCTCTGACTTGTCTGCACTCTAGTATGGTACGCCTGATTGAAAATCAGAGAGCAGGAGGAAGATTGAGAGATAGAGAGATGTAAGGGAGAGATAAAGAAAGAGAGAGACGGAAGCAGGGAAAATAAGATAAGATGTTGGAAGGTTGGAAAAGAAAAGTGACTGCAGGAGGCAGAGGAGAGAAGTGGTGATGGAGTTGGTGTTTTTTTATTCCCTGCCTGGTTGACCTCAAAACCGACGTTGCACTGCAGGATTTGAGGTTTATTTATAATCATCCGTATGAATAAATAAATGTTAATTATATGACTGTTACACTGTCCATCGCAAGGCTCATTGCAGAATATAGTTTCTCTTCATTTCCATGGTAACAAGCGACCAGCTGACACTCTGCTGCTGTCTGTTTACATCACAGGGCCTGCATGACCTTTCCCAGGATTCAGTGGGACATTGCAAACACATGGAATCATGGGAACTAGTCCAATGTCATACCTAACCTCCCGCTTCACTGCCGCACCAAATATTTACACCCCTCGTAAATTACAGTCACTGAGAGGTAAAGCTCCAGCCTTCTTGTGCAACCGCTGATTCATTTTGGAAAAATCACACTACAGGAATCTCATACATTCCTCATGGGTTTCTCAAGACACATCGCAGACAGAAGCCCTGAGAGACAGCAATAAGAAAGGGCCTTGTTTTTTTTCTATATTTAAAAGAGGCTCAAAAATATACTTTTTAATACTCCGAGAAGTTTAGTTTATCTGCTTCATGTTGTGGCAGTGAGTTTCTCATGTATATATGGAATTTCACAACTGACATGAACATCATATTGCGATTTCTTTGTAAGTAGCACAGAATCTTAGCCGTGAATGAGTGACCCCTTTCATCAATAAATCCCTCCATGAATCAGAGTCGGCCATGGAAGGCCATTTAATCCACCCACCGTGAGATTGGGTTTGGTAGGGAGGCAGAGACTTATTGTACAGTACAGAGTTATTGAATTCTCTATTGATCAAGGCTTTCTGAGCAAAGAGGGAAAATGAATCAGGTCAGTTGTGTAAAAGCATCTTTTTCCTGACTAAAATGGACAGATAAAAACCCCGTGACAAACCAATCAGGATAAATCTCTTGGAAGTAGACAGTTTTTCAGAATATTTGTATTATTTCTAACAGACATAACAGTGTTTTATGATTTATATTGTACTTTTAACCAGAGACTTTACACCAAATTGACAGACGTACAGACCGAAACTGTAAGCTTGGCACATTGTGTATGAGAGGATTGTATTGCCTCCATGTGGCCATTGTTGCAAATGGGCCAATGTAAGCAAGCAGAAAATAAACTTCATTTTATACGTTTATTGTATGCTAACATAAATGTTATTTTATGTAAAAAGTTGAGCTTAATAAAATCATATTTGTATCATATTCTGAACAGGGATAATGTAAAAACTTCCTAGAGAACAGCAAATGAGTTGAATATTTCAGATTTTTTTTTAATTAGTTACATGGGTCAGGTCAGGATACGGCATCCTGGGAAAAGTGGCTCAGAGGGGAATTTTCATCCTTTTTTAGAAGCAATCTGGCTAAAGTCCTAGTGCTGCTGAAATGTAAGATACAAACATCTTCGAAAGCAAATGCCAGTGTTTTAACATGAAGTTTTTATTCTAGTGTTTGTTTTCATTGTTATGTATGAATGAACATGTGTGCGCTTCCTATATATTTACACTGTCTAGCATGGTGTAGGTGTGTAAGAAGGCGTAGAGGCGTGAAAGCTCATCCTTCTTTCCTTGAAAAGTGAGACAGTCAGTAGATGCTGTGATCTTTTCTCTCTCTCTGGCATTCGTCTGGTTTCTCTGCGTGTGAGGTGCGTTATTAGAGTGCATACCGCTTTAAAAACAACTACCAGAAAGAGAGAGAGAGAGAGAGAGACTTAGAGACCGGCTGCATTTCCTTAGTGGGAATGTTTGTGTTTGTGGCACTTGGACCAATGGACAGAGGGTGCATTTCTTCAGAAAGAAGTGAACAGAGAGGAAGAGAGAGAGGATGAAGGAGAAAGAGACAGAGAGAGTCATCAGGGACCATATACTGTGTTGAGCTGGGACAGAAGGACTAGCAGAGTTTGACCTTGAGGAAGCATCAGACCACTGAATCCCAGAGAGACCAAGAGGACAGAGTTGGACAGAGACAGCACAGGGGATAGCCACAGGGCTCAACTGTCTCTGTGTGGCTTACCTCTAGATATGACCTAATTGTTATCTATTGGAGCTAAGTGGTATCAAGAGGACAGTAAGGCTAATGATGCCATCTCATTATGTGGATTTTACCTGTAATAGCATACCTGAGCAAATAAAGGTTTGCAAATGAGCTATACCGCTGTGGATATACTAGTGATATCAACTCGTACAGCTCTAAATACCATCGGGGGGTTGCTTCTTACAAAGCTGTTGCAGTAATGGAGGCCGTGTTATTAGGTTTAGATGAGGTGGTCTGTACTCGACATGGTCTACTGTGGACTCTCACCTCCACAGCACTCCGACGCCTTCGCGTGCATACCAGGAACCTTCCTGGACCCCTCCACCTATTGCATGCTCACAGGTGTGTTTCGAGGCCACTCTACCAGGTAGGCTTCACCGTACATGCACATTAAATAAAAATGCACCAGATGTGAATGTGTACATACATACAAACAACTGTCTGTATGAATGTTGTGCAACCTTTGGAGATGCATAGTTAGCGTATAAAACTGTGACAAAAGAATGACTTCAGATTTGTTAGGGACAGATGGAGGGTAGAGCTGTGTCCTGTCGGCCAGGTATGTTCCCAAGGCTATGAGAGTTGCTGCCAAAGACAGCGGCAGGGTTAAACATGACTGATTTGTTCCATTAAGCCTCTAAGATAGAACCGGGTTAGGTGTTGTGGAAGTGTTTGTGGTAATAAAATAGGACACATGAGCTGTTGTAGTTTTTACAATTCATTGCTTAAGAGTATGTGAGTATATGCCCTGCCAAGTTCATGTGTCGAATTGAAAAACATAACTTTGCCTGTAACTGTTGTTTTCTCTGCTGAGTCTTTTGTTATTCTGAGTGCTCAGCATGCAGATCTTAGATCCTTTACAGGAAGTTGTATTGCTGGGGTCATCTTTAAGGACCTGGTAACTAGGCTATTAAGCTGTCAAGTGTTTCTGTGGATATATGAAAAAGAGGACGCATGCACACAAAAACACACTCACACGGACACTGCCCCCCCACCCCACCCTAATTCTCTGGTCACCTTGTCTTTAACATCCATGCGCACACAGTGTAGCTCTCTGGCAAGTTGACAACATATAAAATGTTTCTGATTCCTTGAAAAGAACAGTTTCAGTAGTATGAGTTACTTTCTTACCTTCTGGCTTGTGTTTGTCTAGCTGTGAATCAGCAAAATACTTGATTAGTATTCATTTCACCATGTCTGAATTGGTACTGGGGGCTTTCATGCAGCTATTAGTATTCCCCAGCCGTTTCACCTGCCCTGTGTGCAGCTGGCACCACCAGCACAAACCCAACCAGCTTACTGAGAGGGACTCTTTATGCCTGTTGCTGGATTACAAAAAGCACAGAATGTCCTGAGCAGTAAAAAAAATCATTATACAGCATCTATAGATCATACACACAGAGCATACATACAAACATAAACATACACAGCATGAGCTTTTTCCTGTCTTTTTGCTCACATTCCTTGTTTTATTCTCAAGAGGAGAATAAGCTGGAATGTTATTCTAACTTTTGTCTTCAAATGTGTTATGTGGCTCCTAAGTTTAAGCATCCTGAGGGAGGACTATACAATCAAAGGAAACTGAAATAATACGCCTGGCCTCCCCAAGACAAACCCATCCTTAATGCCCCCTCTTGGTTTAGAGAGAGACCTCTGGCCACCAGAACTCATTTCTACAAGAGGTCTTTTAACACTTTTCCAAACATCCTCTTCTGGAGCTTTAAAGAACATCAGACAATACCTCCCCCTGGCCTGATGAAGTGGTATGGTCCAAGGTGGAGCAGTTAATAGTGGAGGGAGTTGCAAAGGCAGGGAAGGAGGGGTCAGTGTGTCAGACTGCAGGATGGGGATATCCCTGGCTCACTGCACTGCCTCTCTGCCCTGCTTCCTTTATTATTGTTAATGAGATAGCCAGCCGCACACAACTGGCACATACACAATGGAGACAAAGACAGAGGGAGGCTAAAACGCACAGAATGAGGAAGAGTAATATGTTGAAAGAGGACTGATAAATTGGGTAAATCCCAGCCCGTTTTTATACTTTATGAACCTGTTTCTTTCCTCTCCTCTTCTTCACTACTAAAATTATTTCCACTCCAGTGCTCTGACCTAAAGCTGTCCCCCAGTGTCTCGTTTTCCTCTCTGACTTTCTCTTTTTGCCTTTTTTCCTACTTAAATCACTTCTTCATTTCTTATTTAGCTGTCTCTACTTTCTTTTTTTGCGACCAGCTGGAGGAGAAAGCCATCAGTAGCAGACCCATTTACTCAATCAGGACACAAGCATACTGTTGATACTTTAAGCCATGCTTTTAATTGTTGCCCCTCCCCTCCCCCTTTCATGCCACTCCACCCCATCCTTAAGGCAGGATATCCTGAGGTAAAGACTATAGCAAAAACAGGTGGCTGGGTTTCCCCTCTGTCACCAAAGACAAACCCATTTACCTGTAATAATCCTCATTTTGCGACTCACAAGTGATCATTTTGAATGGGAGTATTTGAAGCGACAGATTGCTAAATGAAACTCATTCTCTGTTTGTGCAACATCCTTGTACACAATGTCAAACATGACAAGATAAACTAAATAAACCAAGTCCATTTCCTGTTAGACTGATTCCTGTTACAACAGTAACAGACTGAAAGCTGATTCGCATAGATGGCAAATAAACTGGAAATTGAGCTGTTTCCTAGCAACGCAATTCCCTTGAAAACTTCAATACATATTTAAAATCTCACATTATGTTGCATACGTAGTCATTATACGTCACTACTGTGTTAGAGGCTGTTTTGGATCATATCTGGGATTGAAACCCAGGTCAGTTTATTCACACTGAGCTCATCTGGGCTTGTTGCCACTGAGAATAACTCTGTCAATGGTCATATTCATTTCCAAATGACAAACCCCAGTACAGTATGAAGATAGGGAGCAGGGATGCAGTAACACCCAAAAAGATCTGAGACACACACAGTCCTCCCTGTGTGTAGGCGTAGGTCACTTGTCTGTTGGGTTTCTTCTTTCGTATGCGCTCTGATAAGCTGCGGGCGCTCAGTCAGATCATGGTGTTTCAATCAAGTGCATTTCTTGAAGATCACTGCGTTTGCCAGTGGCTCCCCTGATCCAGGACATGATTGCACATGGTTCGGTTTGTTAAGTCTCTCTAACGCTCATGTTCACTTTTATCATCTGTTTGTTCTCAAATTGCACAGAAACACATGTCAGTAAATAGGCTCATGACAGGCAGGCAAACGTCCAGGATGGGAAGCCTGCATGTCCTTGCTAATGCCCAGCCTTAGTCCTTTAGTCCCCTGTTTTCCAGCCAAGTAATTATTGAATAGAGGATGAAGCTGAACTTGTGACTTCCTACTGAAGAATTTTGATCACTATCCCTGTTGGCAGCTATGTTGATTCTCAATGCCAAAGTCAGGATCTGTATGTGAGAAAATCTTTTCCCAGAACCAACAGTGAGAGCAAAGGGAGGGGTACTCAACTATAGCGGACATTGTCTGTGTTACAGATTTTTCCAGTGCTTTGTTTATTTTTTCTTGTAATTTTCTAATTTGTTTGCAAGTAGCTCCAGGCATGTTTGTGTTTGATATCTTCACATAGGCACACACTTACACATAAACACCCCTCTGTAGGTTCTGTTGGTGGTTGAAGCCGTTTACAGTGTCTCCCTTGGGATAAGGTCTTATTTGCATAGCTCGTCTGGAAAACATTTCAACTGCTCCATTCCCAGGTTTATCAAACACCGTGTGTGCGTGGAAAATGTTTGTGTGAAAGGGAGAAGGAAAGAGGGGTCAAGTCTTGTTGGTGTCTGCATTTAAGAAAAAGGTTCCTGTAGAGACTCAACAACTTTCCAGCCATGGGAAACAAATTTGCACAAAACTCTCCAACTCACTTATTCATGGATTATAGACAGTAATAAATCTTTCATGTATCATTTATATTTTGTTGATACAGATGTGTGTGACAAGTCTGGCGGTGTGCAGTGTTGTTGCATGTTAAACATTTAAAACTCCTTACCTCCTCCCTCTTCACATCCATGTGCCATTTCATTTAGTTACTGTGCATCATAAGCTTCTTTGTCATGCCAGAATCTAATTTCTTTGCTAATGTGAGAATATGGCACGCTACTTGATAGGATGGCCACTCACTTGATTAATTACAGGCGTTTTCATGCTTGCATGCTCTAAAGCTCACTCGGATACAGATGCAGATATCCCTAAGGACTAATCTTTTTCACTGATTTAAGGCACAGTATTTGTTCAAGACATGGCGGTGATTCATCTCTAGTTTTTCCAGCAAACCTACGTGGAATTCAATCTATAACAGTTGTGTGGCAAAAAAAATAGTCCTGATACAGCAATCATTGACAGTGATATTGATTTTGTGTAAAAGGGTTTATACTTTCCCAAATATCAGTTCCCATCCTGTAGACCACACAGATGTTAAACAGGATAAAAACATGAGTAGGAGGATCAGACTGCAGTTTGATTGGGCCAAGGCTGCGCGCCCTACTTGATAAATCTGGCGAGTATCCATTTAAATCCTGTAAGTGTGTCTGAGTCGTGGCCCGAGCCACAAATGAGTGGCCGGAGGAGGCATGATCTATGGTTTTTTGGAGGTGGTCCCCTTTTATTGAGTGAACTGATAGGTTTAACTGTGGCATTAGTGATGGGGATATAAGGGCTTACAATGTTTTAAGTTCAGAGGTTAGGATCTCAGTATAGAATGGTAATCCTGCAGGATTACCAGGAGAATCTAGTGAATATCTGAGGAAATCCGTCACTGGGGCTCTTAGATCCTGTGTTTGTATGGATATTATGTCCGCTGTCAGTGTTTCCACATGTGTTTAAACAAGGGTTTAGAGTTTTGAACTTAAGTGTGATAACTGACAAAATATCATCATATATTCACTACACTTGGTTTAGCATATGTATGGGCTAACACAGTGGTATTGTAAAAACCATTATAGAGTTTGAGAAGTCTGTGTTCCTTATTACTGTGTTTTGTTCAATCTGTCTATGCATTTTTTCTGCTATAGCCTAAAATATTTCATAAACCAAGCAAAAAGAGAACAGAAAAAGTACAGAAATATGTGTGCATTCTCACATACTGCAAGTTACACAGCTCTATGCTTGTCTATGTTCTTGACTAAACATAAAAGGCTCCAGGCTAAGCTAAAAAATGAACCTAGTTCTCATCTGTAACATTAGCAAGTGATTGATCAGGGGTTTTTTTTTATTTATTGAGTAAAGGCTTTCTATCTCCTACCTTTGGTTTCTGGCTCTCCCTGCAGCGAAATGGCCAAATGGAAGACATTCAATACCTTTACACTGACGGGATTCCCTTTGGACAAAAGGAATTGCACACATACACAGACCACACATACTTGCCAAAGGGCTCTCCCTGCAGATGAGCTGGGTCATTTTTCATTACCCTGGCTCAGAGGAATCAAGTGTGTTGTAATGGAGCACCGCCACATCAAGCCAGAGCTATGGGGGGATAAATCCAGACTGTAGAGCTGTGAAGGCAGATCAGACAAGCTGTGGGACAGTATGTGGTATGGCACTCCTCGATTTGTCATTAAAATACCCCTGATGAAATCGTGGAGAAGATGAAGAAAAATGTTCTCCATTGCGTATAGTTTCCTACCAGGATGCCTGCATTTTTGCTTGCCCCATCTCTAGTTTTCCCCACTCTCTGTTGTACCTGTCTGCATTACCCTTTTCAGACTCCCTCAGTGAATTCCGTGTCTGTTTGTCAGGTGTTAACAGCTGAAGCTAGTGTTTTTGTTTTCCCTCTTTCTGTATGCTTTCCCTATACTGTTCTTCACTGAACATAAACCCTCTTACGTCACCTGAGCCGCTATAGCCTGAAGGTAAATAGGGTGGAGGTAGGAAAGGAGAGTCGGGATGGGGGGAAAGAAGAGGATTCTTGGCTATATGCAGACTGTAGAGAGAAGGAGTCAGTTGTCACATGGATCATTATGCATTTATTATTATTAACCCATAAAGATCCAAACACCCACTGGCAACCAAAATCATTTACTGATATAGTACAGTAATGATAGTATGATAAAGTTAAATAACAGTTGATCCTCCAATCCTATTAATACATGTAAATAATTGGTGTAAAATACAGTTTTTCATCTTTTCATGGACATTAGATATGACCCATTCGGATGTTCAGAGACTCCATAGTTACCATGGAAACACCGTCATCTTCTACAACATTGATTCCCCAGTTAAACCCGTGGAGTTTGATCACTGACAGTGGATGGACACAATTGTTTTTATGTTCAGTTAATGATATATTTTACTGAAAAAGTCACTTTTTCCTCCATTTTCTCTGTTTTTGATATAATACTCCTGAATTTTAATTTGAGCTTCTATGGATATCAATCATGATCAGTGTATTAAATGTAGAAAAATACCTGATTTTCACTTAACCTCCCAAGACCCAGCTGTGGGTTTTCTGTCCACATTTGTGGACAAGAGTTTAACAGCTTTATACAAAAAAAAAACAACAAAGCTGTCCACCGCATAGGACTTTCCATAAAATTTAAAAAAATATATATATCTCAAAGTCATCATGATGTTTCCAGTATGGGCAATTATTTAATTAAAAAAGCCAAAACATGTACTTTCCTGACATTTCCTGGGTCTTAAGAGAATAAGAATGCAAAATACTGACCATATTATTAGAATAAATGGTGATAAATCCCTTAAGAAAAGTTTCAAATTGGGACAAAAGTGGCGCTGGGTCTTTATGGGTTAACAGTGCTTGAATTGGTTAATGAGGAAAGCCTTTATTGTGTGGCTTCTCACAAAAAGTTTATACTTCTCGGTTATACCCTTGCCTGTTACAGTGTCTTAGCATTGTCTTTCTCTGCCTCCTCCTCCTCTAAGTGCCCTACATTTCCACCAGCGTTTGCACTGGGGAGGCGGCTAGATCTCCCAGAAAGTTGCCATGACAACTTTTGTTTGCATCTTAGGTTGGAGAGCACAGGAGAGGCAGGCTGGTCAAACATTTATGTGCATTTGTGTGTGCTTGTTTTGTCCATACTGCACCGTTAAAAAAGTAAGTGCTGTTGAGACCTTATTATTTTATTATGTGCATGGAAGCTCATCGAAAGCTGGTGCCTTGTATGATGTTCCGTGGCTGTTTGCCTTATTAATCTGAAGGGTCTTTAGAGCCCTTGAAGGACACACACACCACAAATGAGAAAAAATAAGACAGAATTTGGGCTCTTTTTCTCCCCCCAGCCCCTTTTCTGCTCTCCTCTGCTGTTCTGGATTCAGGGTACATGTTTATAATAGCCTAGCGGAATACATTAGGACTGTGTCACATACACACCAACAAGAGATCTCAGACAAGACTGTTTAATATTCAGCATGCTAAATGATTAGAGTGTTTGGTATTCTACCCAGTCACAGGGACAAGGAAGAAAGGCCACTGGAGTTCAACTGTGTGCCAATATACTGTGCCCTTGAGTTTAGGCCACAAGCTCAGTCTGTATGTATTTGTTGATTTGCTTATGAGAAACTGAACACAGACAGAAGATGCACAGAGATAATGATAGTTCAAGGAGAAAGATTCATCAATCAGCAAGGTTTAATGGGTTTACAGGCAGACTAAGTAGAGGACACCCTGTGAAAAAATCTGAGATTCAAGTGCAGAACCAAATACTCTGTCCTACGTCATTGCCTTTCTGCATGTACTATTAACCGTATCAGTGAACACAGGATCACTCAGGTCGACAGTGATTTCTCAAAGTGTAAATTATAGATGAAGACAGGAGGTGTAGGGGTAAGAGATCCCTCCCCTGCGAATGCATCCTTCTCTCACACACACACACAAACTTGCTGACAGCTCAGATCCTTGCAGATCATACCCCCATGATCAGAAAGACTGTGTTTCATTGAGATAAAATTCCAGAAGACATGACATCATACGCACCTATTTGTCCTGATGCTTTGTGTCCTTCTTGTGAGTCTCTCGGCGCTCTAGCTCCCCCTCTCGCCCCAACACTTCGCTCTTTGTGATAAGGTGCTTTAGTCAGCGAATCACTTCTTATTTTTCATATAAACAAAGTAACACCAACATTGTGCTCACAGTGGCTTTATGAACCTTGTGCTCCACTTGAACTATTGTTCTTTCAGTATCTAGTGTGTGTCTGATGATATTTTGGATTCACTGACACTGACAAGATATGATGTGTAAAACAGGAAAAATAAGTTTCTACTTTTTTATTGCTTTTCTTTTCTTTTTTGTTTTTTCTTTTTGTTCATTCAAGTTTGTATATTTGAGTGGAAACAGTATGCACTTAAAAACAATCAATACCACATTTTGTAGTACTAGTGTTTCATTTATTTTTTTGATAAACAAAATAAAAAGACTCAAATTTCAAGGACAATGACAACTTATCAATATCAACTCTAACGACATTTGAAAAAAAAAGTACAGCAGATTAATCTTTTGGAGTATTTTGAAGACGGCTCATCAGAATAAAAAAGACTGAAAGAGAGACAAGAGAAGCATTCAAGAAAGATGGCCCATACTGTCTGCACATGAACCCAAGTGGCCAGTGGTGACTTCTCTCAAACTGACACACTGTGGCGCAGTATCATGTCAGTGCTAGCTTTGTTCTTAGATGTCATTTCAGGAGACAGTCACGACAGCCCTGTTTTAGTTTTCTCTGTATTAAATATAACTTCTGGCTATACATGAACACATAATAAATGTGTAGACTTGTACATCTACTGCATGTGGTGCACTTTTTTAAAGCTCTTGGTTTTGGCATCAGTAAAAGTGGTAGAAAGAAGAGTACACAGGAGGCTGAAGAAAGGCTACAAGAAGGGTTTCTGGTGCTGGATATTACATTTAGCCTACAATATGCAACAAAACAGTCTGCTACTCATTCTTTAGAGAAATGTTTATACACTGCTGGATGGGTTCCCAAAAAGAATTCGGCTATGGGTTGAAAGAAAAAGCTGAATTAGATAAAGATATGTTTGAGAGATAAATATTGTAAGAATAAGGCTAAAAATTTGAGAGTAGTAGGAATTCAGCAAGGTCAAGGTGAAGCTAGTGGTGTTTTGACTACAGGCCATTGTTCAAATTTGAGCAATTCAGAACTCTTAAGATGTCTTCCTTCTTTTTCTAATATAAATATATTATAGTCGTCTTGTCTTTTTTGTTAAGCATTTTAATTTAGAGTGCCTTTAGTGGTTTAGGTTAAGGTAGTGAATACATAACTGCTGTGATTGGTGTTTTACAGTATCACATCAATAGGGTGCAATGAGACACTTAACGATTTGATGAGTATGAAAGTGATGTGATGTCATACATTTGTGCTCATAAGTTTACATACCCTAGCAGAATTTGTGATTCTTTGGTCATTTTTCAGAAAATATGAATGATAATACAAAACTTTTTCTTTCACTTGTGGTTAGTGGTTTGGTGAAGCCATTTATTATCAAACAAATGCGTTTGCTCTTTTTAAATCATACTGACAA
The DNA here is from genome assembly GCA_029814465.1 of Ostorhinchus cyanosoma. Taxonomy (NCBI): domain Eukaryota; kingdom Metazoa; phylum Chordata; class Actinopteri; order Kurtiformes; family Apogonidae; genus Ostorhinchus; species Ostorhinchus cyanosoma. The sequence goes on along the minus strand of JAPTYQ010000024.1, from coordinate 12,265,680 downwards.
CAGAAACTATCCAAATGACCCTGATCATAAGTTTACATACCCTAGTTCTTCATCCTCTGTATTGGCCCCGCCCCTTTAACATCAATGATAGATGGAAGTCTTTTGTGGTAGTTGTGGATGAGGCACCTTATTTTCTCAGGTGGTAAAGCTGCCCATTCTTCTTGGCAAAACACCTTCAGTTCCTTTAAGATTTGGGGTTTTCTTACATGAACTGCATGTTTGACACCTCCCCAAAGTGGCTGAATGATATTGAAGTCAGGAAATTGAGATGGACACTCCTTCACCTTCACTTTTTTTCTGCTGTAGATTGGGTTTGGGTACAGGTCGACTTCAGCTTATGTTTTGGGTCATTGTCATGTTGTAAACATTCAAGACCGTCCCATGTACAATCAGTCAGGGTATGTAAACTTTTGAGCACAACTGTATCAGATCATATGCTGTGGTGATCTCGCTCATCAAAAATAACATGTCTTTTCGAAAAATGTTCACCTCTCCAGTAGACTTCACAGACAACGGACGTCAGAACTATTCTAGTGACGCATAATGATCCAAACCCTTACTAAGAGACTTTATTCTCTTCTTTCCTTTAATATGTTACCTGCCTGTATATGATAGCCAACTTTAGAAGTGTTTTATACATGTAATTAGAGGCAGTTCTTTTCTTTGAGGATTTTTCAGCATGAGCTCAAAGTCATCCCTCATATCTTTCTAATTCATTTGGGATTAAAGCTAGTGGATTTCCTCTGGGTGCATATGGCACGGAAGTCAAGATCTGAAGGAAGAAAATGGATTTTTGTGGATTCAGCGCAACAACAGTTCAAATCACATAGAATCGTTATTCTGCCTGCTGAAACGCTTTGCTGCACTTTTCCAACTAAAAAGTCCCTGTGTAGTATTTTATAACCTAAAGTGTCTCCATGTGTCAGTTTTAGTAAAAGTTGTGATTGGGGATATAAATGTAGGAAAAACATGTACTGCAAAAAAGAGAAAGGTTTTGGTAAAGTCTGGAAAAGGAGTTTTGTAGTAAAATGAGAACAAAGCAGTGTTGGCTACAGAAATATCTTCAGTTTGTTTGAAGTGCCAGTGTGTTTCTGATTTTAAAACGCCCTAACTGGAACCACATTTCTGTCCCAAAGTCACTCACGGGCAGGAGGGTGGAGTTCACAGACACACACAAAAACATGCATGCACACACATATACACACTTGTACAAACAAAACAGATCTCTCCCGGTCAGTCGTTTCTCTAGACATTCCTGGCTGCCTTTGCGTGACCCTCCCTGTTCAGTGTCTGCCACTACATTGAGCACTAGATGGAGAAGAGGACAGGATTTGGCCCTGCTATTGTTTTTTCTTCAGGTTTTCAATAAGCCATTGAACTAAAACTGTAGTGCACTGAGAGCTCCAGTATGTGTTACTGAATCTTCTGTAATCTAATCTGCACCACATTCAGATACTGTTACGTTAAAACTGATGACAAGTCATAAACCCATTCAACTGTAATGATGTAAGTCTCATAAATCATCATAGGACGGCTTGTGTCAAATCGGGCTAGCTTTCAAAGTAACATGTTTAAGAGTGTGTGTTTGTTTAGTCTCTATAAATATGCAAAGACAGAGAGACCAAGGCAGACAGTGAGAACCATGAGTGTGTGTCAGTCTTAACTGCCTACCGCAGCGTCACACAGTCAGGGTTAAAAAGATTCTCCATCTTGCTTCAATTAACTGTTCGCCGCTGTTTATATCACATTCCACCAATATAGGTTACCTTTTTCCAGCACAGACCATCAACCCTGTTCCCCTGCTCGACCCTAAAACCTGACTTTAATACCTGCCGCCTGTTAAACCCACCTCACCCATCCGTATCTTCCCCCTTCGGACCCCTACCCAAAGAAATGCACCAGATCAGCACCTCATTAAAACCACACCTTATCCCAGAATAGAGCCCACTGGCTCCATAACAAGGCTCTGTCAGAGCCCAGATATGTCACACCTCCACGTGTTTCTCACCTTGTGCGTCTTGGCAACACGTTGTGTATGTAGGTCATTGAAAGGTGACCATGTATAGGGAGTTTAAGGTGCATGAGCACTGAAAGTGACTCACTAAATCACAGCTGTTGGTCATTGTTCATGCCTTGCTTCCTTACACCTTCCTTTTCCTCTCTGTCTCATTCTGGAGGTCTGTTCCCCTCTCATTCAGCCAATCCAAACAGGAACAGTATTTCATAAACTTGTGTCGTTTAAGTGTCCGGGATCTTCCTCCTGCAATATTTTTCCCGCTTTCCTCTTCTGTCTCTTTTGTCAGATTTACCCTGTTTGCCTGGTGTTAGTGCTGTTCTGTTCATTCTCTCTTCTGTACACTAGTCAATGAACAGACCCTATTGATAGTAAACTGAGGAAGCTACCAATAAAAGGCAATATATGGGACCGGAGAAAGAGAAGGAGGAAAGACTGTATGTATTAAAGCCAAAGAAAGAGTCATCTGGAGATGTTTAAGTTGGACAGGCCAGTTTCCGGTGTCTGGAACAGGCCAAAAATATCCAGAAACAAAAAAATCCAGCAGCAGGGGAGAGGGTGCACCTCCTGCTTTCTCATGTGACTTTCTACATTCAGCAAACTGAGCTGATGTTGGGCTCCCACCATGTTAGTAACTATAATTGCAATGAACAGTAAACAGTTTGTACTAAGCACAGCAAATTAAACTTCATCTTCATGTTGCTTAATAAATCCTGCCAATGTGAGTTTCTCATTTGCCATATGTCAAATATGGGGCAACTGTATTTTGCTCTGACAAACTGTATTTGTGTGTGTTGGTAAATCAACTTCACAGACTGGTCTAAAAAGTGGCCAGTGATGCTGACAGCCAAACTTAGCTGAAGTTGTACAACATCTGACCATGTGCATGTCCTCCATGTGGCTCTGCAGTGTTTTCATAACAGTAAGGATAAGTCATGTTGTAATTCAATAATAGAAAACAGACTAGCCCTCACTCACTTGCATTCAGAGACTTTACGGACTGTAGCCATAGGCTTAGCCCTGCTTTGCAGATCATATTAGTACAGCATTTATGGTACCAAAACTTAGGCTGATTTTGTTATGTTAACAACTTGTGGTTTCAACGGCTGCTGCTCCAGCTGTGTAAGGTGAACACAAGTGCCCAATTTAGGTCAAAGAAAGAGATTCAGTCCAACGGCTGCAGTGGACTGTAGGCCAGGAATCATTTAAGCCAAACCTGAGCAGGGAGACCTGTGTTTAAAAGTGCAGACAGGAAGTGACAAGCTGGAGAGAGAGAGAGAGAGAGAGAGAGAGAGAGAGAGAGAGAGAGAGAGAGAGAGAGACCAAACCAACTGTACCTCATGCTTTTCTGTTATTTTAGGCTTTGTGTGTGCATCTTTTAAAAAACCCTGGCAGAAGGTTGTGCATAATTAGATTTCCAAGTCATATGAGGATATAGGGTTTTTCTGGGGAACCTTCCGGTCCTACAAATGAGAGCATTTCTGGAAACAGATTTCAGATGGCAGACAAATAATAATAGACTGATACTGCTTATTTACCGGCAGTGCATCATTTGTTGTAATGGCAGACTATCGGTGTGCTCACATAGATGTCTGTTTGAATTTGTAAACGCATGCACGAGCAGAGAGAGAGAGAGACAGAGAGAGAGAGAGAGAGAAGGAGGAGAAGAAGAAGAAGAAGAGGTCTGCAGTTTCTCATGGCTGTGAGCTGCTGCAGAAAATTTCCCCTCATCTCCTCCTCTCCCCGCCCCCACATCTTGCCTCCATTATTCCCGTGTTTTCGAAGCAACTCCGGTGACAGCGAGAAACATTAGCTGGCAAGTGAAGGCAGCCTGAATCTATTGAGCCGTTCACGGTCTCTTCTGCCAGTCCGACCACCCCCCCACCCCTCCGGTGCTGACCGTTGGTACGGTCTCTGGCAAATCAGCACGTTCACGCCGTTAATGTACGGTGCCGGTAGGGAAAGGGGGGTTGGTCGACCGGGACCATCCCCGTGAGAAGCTCTCAGCTCTCGGAAGGAGGGATGAGGGAGGACGCGGCACAAGGAAAACACTCTACAATCGCCGTCAATTAGCGCCGAGTTATTCTTGTGTTAAATGGCGAGGATCTGAGATTCAGCGGCTGTGTTGTGTTTACTGGATGTAGGAATATACAGTGATTGCGTCGCTGGTTACTAACGTTAACTAATGGTCACTAACATGGATGCTGATGTGCCTACCTCCTTAGGCCGGCCGGAAAAATGGGTGTTTTTTGATGATTTCCTAGCAGTTACACGCCTCGTTTCTTTCTGGGATTAATCTGTAGACTGTGATTTTTTTCCCCCTGCCTTTTGGAGCCGGTTTTTGTGTGGGAGCCTCAAAGGGAGCGTTTGTTTGCAAGGTAACTAACTAATGATAACGTGACCATCGTTGCAAGCATCATTGTCAAATGCATGCCCGTCTGTCTGGGTTCTGTATATGTGTGTGTGTGTGTCTGTAAATCTGGTGCCAGCTCCAGCAGAATAATGAAACATTGTGAGCCCCTTTGCTTTGTACAGTAGGATTGGGTTACATTCTTTATTTCCATCTCTTGTCTTTTAATCTCTGTGTTGCCAGTGAGTCAGGCCTGAAGATGTAGGTTAGCCTATTCAAACCTGACAAGTAATAGCTCAGAAATGTTAGTGGATTACACACACCGTGAATCACACACCAAAATGATGATGGAGCAAGAACCACATGTGCTTTGTAGCCCTTTGTAGAGGTCTCTCATTTGTGCATGAAGTAAAGTTGTGAGGCATGAATGCAGCAAACACCACACATTTTTAGCAGCTCTGTTGTAAAATCTTAACAGCTTACATCAGAGGTCAATGTCAAACTGTCACATGTTTAGAAAGCCATTCTTTTCTCTAACAGTGCTCTGGCTCCTGTTGTAGCTTCATCAGAAATATTGTTCATAGTCATATAAGTCCTGTTCTATTTTTTTCTTTACCTCTATTTAATGACAATGAGCTATTCATAGAAACTTTATTACATCTGGTTTCATGGTGGATAGAAACTCCGCAGCATGTGTCCAATACCACAAAGTGAATTTTATAACTCAAACCAATACACATCTGTCTCTGCCAGATTGGACTGCCTAAATTTAGCCTCCAGGCAGTGATTTGTTACCTTGACATTAAGGTTTGTACTATTCCCAGGTGCTTCAAGCTGAGAGCCTGTGAGTGTGAATGTGTACCTGTCGGTGTGTTTTTGTGTATATATAGAATATTGTCTGCACTGCAGTTAAATAACTCCACAAGATAACAGACTTCTGTAAAATGTTTGATCTGTAAACTGTAGTTTTGTTATCTCTATATCTGGAAGAAATGTCTAGTGTCAGCACCACTAACCTTTTACTTAGTTTCATGGTAGCAATTAAAATCCCTGTTTACAGTATAAATATAGAACGTTTTGCAAAGGTAATGTAACCCCAAGACATAAGGCTGAGGGATGGAAACAAAAGGCAGCATTGGAAAATGTAAGTGTGTGTGTGTGTGTGTGTGTGTGTGTGTGTGTGTGTGGGTGTGTGTGTGTGTGTGTGTGTGTACAGTATGTGTGTGTGTCACTAGCTGTGTGCACAGGTGTGCCCAATCTAAACCCTCAAACCACAGGAGATCAATGGTGAGTGGGAGGGTAAACTGTACCCTTCAAAGTGTCTCAAAGCCACACACATACAGACACACAGACACACACACACATACAATACAAGTAAGACTTCACATAGGAATGAGCGATGAGACACAACTCTGTTACTCTTTGCGCTGTCTTTTTCTGCTATCTTCGGTTCTTTGCTAAACTCTCACCTCTAGCCTGACACTCCAATGCAAGCTGGCAGTAATGGTGAGAAAGAAGGAGTATGTTACGCTCATGTTGTTCACATGCCCTTACCAAATTGCAAGAGCCTCAGGTGGCCAATATGATCCTCATGGTTAAGAGTTACAAACCGGTTACACATGTGCTTGTGTTTATTGAATATGTTTTAGAGGAAGTTCTTTCCTAACGCTTGACAATGAGGATGTCTCTCCCCACCTCTTCTCCTTCACTGCGCCTTACTCTCTCTCACCCCACCCTACTACACACCCACACACACACCCCACCTCCAACCCCATTTTCTCCTGGCTCCCCTCCCCATATCCCAGATGTGAGGGAAGTGTAGGAGGGGCCAGAGGGTGTTTGTGTTCCTCAGGGTCCCTGCTTCCTGTTAAATTGCAGAGGAACTCCACATGTGCTGAAAACACCAGTGTACACACATATTGTACTCACACAAACATAGGAATGCACAGATGCAATTTTTACCTCAGTGCATATGTCTCGCATGTTTCCCCAGTGATGCTAAACCATGTAAATGTTTGCATTTCATAACAGACCACCACTTGTCATACGAGGTTGTAGAAATAACTTGGCTTTGTCTGTCATATGGAATGCTTGGTCTAACTTTTGTGTGTGTTCGAGGCGCTTAGCTCCCACAGTTGACTGTTTCATCATTGCACCTGCTTCAGTGTTTACGCCTGATCTTGGCAAATGGATAATATCCGTTTCTCTGAGCTCTCTGCTGAAAACATTATATCAGCAACACAGACAAACGGCAGGCAGTTTCACTCATTGTGGTAGTCCACTGTTTGATAATGGATTTCCTGCTCAAGCAAGAATGCTTGAAATGTCAGTGTGGAAGAGAACAGCACAGGACGTCGTCTGTATTGGCCCATTGTGTGTAATGAGCTCATCTAACCTTGTTAAAATTTCACTGAGGTTACCACAAAGAAGAACACTTAAAGCTTGCCATACAGCACATGCTTCTCATATAAACAGACAGTGAAACATTATAGTTTTAATCATGTTCTTTTTTTTTTCGACTGGTACAAGCAGAACCCAAAGATTTTTGTTAACCAGCAAAATACTAATAGTCTCTTTTTTGTGTTTCCCAGATGACAGAGGGGAGGCGATGTCAGGTCCATCTGCTGGACGACAGGAAGCTGGAGCTCCTTGTACAGGTTTGTCTGCTCTTCCATTCTCCCTTTCATTTTCCTCCACTCTCTCTTGGCAGAATCTCATTTCCCTACAGCAAGAGAGAAGTGATGTCTAGTGTCCTCAGAGACTCAATTACTGCTGACAGAAGGAAATTTGGTCAGGAGTCGGTGACTTTGCTCTTTCTTGATGCTCACCTGATCTTCTTGCCCCCCCNNNATTCCCCACTAACACACACACACACAAACACACAAGAGTGCATCAGACTCTGCACCGCTTTGCTCTTCCTTTACAAACCATGCATTCAGACAGCAGTGTTCAGTCCTAATGATGTCCAAAACAGAAAGCCTTACTTCCCCTAAACTCATGCTTCATTGCTCATTCCTCATCCTCATCTATCCCAGAATCCCTTGACAATCAAGCTACCAAACAACATCGTCTATCTGTCTTTCAGCCTATCCGTGTGTTCGTGCATCAGTCATTTACCCTCTGTTTAATTATCAATGCTTGGATTTAATCTTGAAACGACTTAAAACAAAGCAGCATGCCCCATGCCATCCCCTCCCCCTACTTTCAGCCCTCTGTCCTCCCAGCAGGCCTTTCTGCTGTAATGACCAAAGACATCAGCAGTACCCACAACAGACGTGTCACTCTCTTCTTTGCCATTGAAAACCGCTATTCTGCCAATCTATCTACTAGGTTCATTCTGTTCTGTTTTACTCTGATATACATACTAGTTTTATATTATTATAACAGTTTATATAGTGAACAATATGTATTTTACATCACAAAATATGTCACTTTAGATTAGGTTTTAGTGTGTATGTTGGGTAGATCATTCCAGTCTTCCTAGCCTCACATAGCTTCTTTTGGATCAGACCATTACCTGTTTCTACTGGAGACAGACAAAGACAAAAGAAGGTAATTGCCCCAGGAACTGGCGAGCAGGGGAGAAAGATTGACACTGAAACTTGGAAGGTTGAGAAGCAAAAAGAAAAGTGAGATGAGGGCTCAGGCATGGAGAGGCGATAGATGACATACAAAGTGGAGAAAATGGAGGGGAGAGCTGAGGATAGGTCTGCTGACTTTCTGATTTGATTACTCTGCCAGAACTGATCCCGTCTTTTAAATTGGCAGTGCTTTCTGCTCTTCTTCTACTCGCTCTCTCTCTCCACATCTTTGACCTTCCACTTTTCTCTCCCCATATTTTCTTTACTCACTAGGCTGCTTGACACTTTGTCCTTTTCTTCACCTGGCTTCAACTGTTGTCCTCCGGAGTAGTAAATGTAGAATAATTGTTACATGTTGAGATGACTGCTTTCAAGGTTTTTACAGGGACATGAGGATCAGTTCTGTGTGAAAGTCCCTGTTTTGTTCACTGTCATAGATGAATACTGTTAGCAAAAGCTGTATTTACAGTTTGCAGAAAAGAGGATGTTATTAACAAACAGTTGTCCTATAACTCAGGATACTGCACTCATTTATGCTCCATCTTCTGCTCTCTGTCCTCTTTTCTCTCTCTTGAGCGGATGTTCAGTAGGCCAGAGAATCGCTAGTGGGACCATAGAGAATTACAATGTTGTTCTTAGTTTTCCAGTGAAGCATTCAGGTCCTGAACTTGTGTGCAGAAAAATTATTTCATAAAGGAATGTGCATAACTCATGAGTAGTCCACAGAGTTACTAATTTTCAACCAATAAAGTAGGGCTCCATATGTTTCATGTCTTAATTTCAGACGGTGCAAGGTCAGTACAAATCTGTTGCGGTCTTGCATTAAACTTTTTATAGTCATCCCAGGTGCACAGGTCAGCCCCTCAAAGCTTATTTGGGCTCATTTCTGTCACTGACATAACATTGACCAGCTGTTTAGTCCCAGAAGTGTAGTTCACCTTTTTCCTCTTCCTCATCCCCTTCCTGCTACCTTTGATACGTAGCATGTCCTCCATTGGTTTGTTTATGGAGCCAGGAAGTATTTGCCAGAAGGCCCACACATGCATTGCCCAGCCTATAAAGGTGGACTCTAACCACAAAATACACCTCTGGGTTAAAGTATGTGTCAATCATCGACTATCACTCCCCAAGGCTGGACTGGTGCAGGATGAGGACGAGCTACAGTAAAAGAGTTGCTCCTTACGACTTTCCAAAGTAGAAGTGTTTTGATTTTTATACAGAGTGCTCGGTTTACATCCTAAAATGGAATTGTTAATGCTGAAAAATAGTCATTTGGCTGTAAAACCTTTTCCTTCCCCACCCTTGGACTAAGTAGCACTGCTGATAAATCAGTTTGCATCCCATAAATTTGAACAGACCTTGAAGCTGCCAAGTTCCTGACTGGCTGTTTGTAACTTTGATGCCAGCCAGCTGAGTGAGCTGCTGTTATGTGTTTGTCACTTGTCTGTGGGTATGCTTTAGCGCTTGCACCTCCCTGTAATTCTTACACTGTTAATTACCTGTGCTGCTGAGGAGGCACAGACTAAATGTCTATTAGAGGTAATGCTGTTTAAGCTGGCAGAGAGCTTACTGTCTGATAAATGGATGCATATTGTCTGTGTGTATGAGCGTGTGTGTGTGTGTGTGTGTGTGTGTGGGGGGGGTATTTGTACGTGATTGGAATGTTTCTATTATTATCATGAGTGTATGTGTGTGTGCTATATCTATATAGTACGCATGATTCACTGTCATTAGGCATCTTCTAGAACATTCGTTAGTTATCTATCATTGTCCACATATGCTATAGTGTCATGTGCGTATGAAAAGTATGAGCAGGCACAGGAAGAGTGGTAATGCATTATCTTGTCATCTGTTTACGTGTCCACATGTCACTGTACCCCTTTCATGATTCATTTTACTGTACTATGGATATTGCTTAATTGATAGTGTTGCCAAGGCAATTGACTGCTGTGTGGTAATGAGAGACCACCACTGTTTGTGTCCTCAGCAGAACCAAAACATGTATTATTGCTGATACTATAAAGACAGGCTTGTTCTAGACCCAAAATGTCAATTCTAAAACTTTTTGGAGCCCTTCAAAGGGGCATGTGGTACTCTTACGAAGCGCTGCCCTTCCATTTTGAGACACAACAGAGCTAGTCATTGCCTTTGCAGTTGTGTTTAGATCTTCAATCCCTGGTTTAAATCAAATAGCTAACATCTAAAACTGAATGCGACCATTGAATGAGCATAAATGGGTGAATGCATCAAGAAGCTTTTGTAAACAGGCTCATGATACATCAGTAGATAAATGGGACAGCATGAGGCATCTAAAACTGTTTTCCATTTAGAGAGTCGCATGGATGCGTCACTGAAATGTAACTATAGATGATCATAATGTGCAAGTAATACATGTGAGCACAATTAGCCTATATGTTAGGTTGAGCTTCTCAATCTCTCTCTCCAGAGCCTTTTCGTGTAGCAGGATCACTGTAGGCACTCTTATATGAGATCTAGGTCAGTGGCAATGTATGTGTGCATGTGTGTGTGTGTGTGTGTGTGTGTGTGTGTGTGTGTGTGTGTGTGTGTGTGTGTGTGTGTGTGTGTGT
>JAPTYQ010000024.1:12197984-12214982 GCA_029814465.1 Ostorhinchus cyanosoma | reverse complement strand
TGCTGTTATTTGCATGACAGAATCATCTAGTGAAAAAATACACCAAAGATACAAAATTCGTTTATTTTTTTTACCTCATGTTTTTCATGACAGTATGAGCAGAATAAATCACATAAAATCTGATCTTTTCGATTCTGATCTGGGCTAGACTACGTCAATATGTGGTACTGAGTCAAATACAGACCTGAGTCTAAACAGTCAGATCCAAAATCATTCTATTTTTACATCACTTTAACCTATAAAGACCCAAACATCCACCATTGACCAAAACCATCTACTGATCCTAAATGTGTAATACCTGTTGATGCATTAATCCTATCAATACATGTAAATAATTGATGTAAAATACAGTTTGTTGTCTTTTCATGGTCATCAGATATGACCCATTTGGATGTTCAGAGGCGCCGTAGTTGCCGTAGAAACACCGTCATCTTCTACAGCATTGGTTCACCAGTAAAATCCATGGAGTTGGATCAATGACAGTGGATGGAAACACTGGGTTTATGTTCAGTTATTGAGAGGTTTTACTGTAAAAGTCCCTTTTTCTTCAGTTTTGTCTGTTTTTTATATAATAACCCTCAACTTAAATCTGAGCTTTTATGAACACCTACATGATCACAGTTCATTAAATATAAGAAAATGCCTAATTTTTACTTAAAAATGTTAAATACTGAGCATAATAGTCTAATAAAAGGTGATAAATCACTTAAAAAAAGTTAATTATGGAGAAAAATTCATTTGAGAACAGCCAAAAAGGAGCCCTGGGTCTTTCTGGGCTGCTGTGAACAGCCAAACAAAACCCAAATCACATCTCAGCAGTAAACCAGAACTGAGCCCTAACACTAGCAGTGCAAACCCAGCTTTTGACTCACCGATAGCAGCACTTTCGCTCACTTGGCCATAGAGAGGGTTCTGAGTAAACTCTGGTGCATTGTCATTCTGGTCTATAACATTAATAATGAGCTCCATGGGTTCCTCAGCCTTGATGCCTTCGTTCAGTGCGTGGGCTCTCAGCTGCCAAACACACAACACACATAGAAAACAAACATACATAAGAAAACAGGTACCGACATGAGATACTCTGTTCAGGTTGAGATTGGGTTTTAGCTTCAGCTCACGGTGTATTTGGCTATTTTTTCTCTGTCCAGTGGCTGGGTCACATACAACACCCCAGATCGGCGACTGATGGTAAAAACCCCCACAGGAGGCAGGTCAGCCCCAGGTCCGGTGATCATGTAACTTATCTCTACTGTTGCATCTTTACTTGTTTTGATCTGAAGCACAATGAAGAAAGTCAAGTCAGTGAAGGTACATTAAGTACAACAACTATATTTGAAAGCATTTTAATAGATATAACTGATTTTACTGTAACTATCACATGATATCACGCTGAGGATATCATTTAATTACCTTGACCATGTGTTTAGGATAAGGCCCCCTGTCATTCTCTGGAAAGTTAATTGGAGGAATAACCCATTCCCTTTTAATCCTCTTCAAACTACCAGACATATGTGGAAACTGAACAGTGGGCAGCTGCGGAAAGTCCACATTAAAGTTATTGTGTTAGAATCAGGAGGTACCATCAGGTCACAAATTAACGTACAAACTCCTAATAAAGGAAGAACTGAAAATTACCTCTAAACTTAAATCATAGTTGTTGCTGAGAAAGACTTCATCAGTACAGATGGTTCTGTTGTTGAGGTGTGGTTGGATCTCCATCTCAGCCACAGCAGCAAAACACTGAAATTAAAATAATGCATTATAATATGTTTGATATTCAGGGAATATGAGGTATATGTACTTGTTTTATATTATTATATTGCTGTTATTATATTGTTTTATTTTGTAATTGTACTTCATCCCACTCCTGTTATTGTTTACGTTTTTCTTTTTCCTTTCATAATTTTTTTTTCATATATTCAAAATAAAAAAAATTTAATAAAATAAAAAAACATTTGTGTATTAAATAACAATGTGTGTTTACATTGTTTTAGGACACAAAAAAATCCATACAAATGTTGAAAAAATACACGCCATTTCCTATTGAATTGAAATAAAATATTTTTACAACGTCTCATGTAATTTTGTGATTTATTCTTTATAGACCAAGCATAACTGGGACTCTGTATGTTCTCATTGCATCTGATCAAAGGTCACTTCTGATGTGTATGAAAATGTATAAAAAGATGAATTTGTCTTTAAACCAAATTGTTCCAACTTTATGGGCAACATTCTGTAAATTTGGAGACAGACTCATAAATAAAGACAGTTTGGAGTTTATATCTAACTACAATTGGATACAGATTTTGCACAAAAGTGTCAAACACTTACCCAGACTTGAAACAGCGAAAAACAAACTCTCAAAATCCAAATGTGTCCCACCATGTTTTCAGTAGAACTCCAGAAAAATCCCATTAAATCGTCACTGGACTGGATCAGCTCCTTCCTTGGTCTTATAACATTTACTCACTTATTCCATTTTTCTTGCATCCATATTTAGTTTAATAAATGTTTCCTTTTTCAGGCCCGTGAGTCACATTCTGTAGAGCTCATTCATTCCAAAACCACTTGCAGCTACAGAACATTTTCTTGTGCTTTATGTTTCCCCTGTCAAACCTAAGTAGTAGTTTGATGTTATCAGTGCAAAGTTGGAAAAATAAGGAAGCTAAAGGTGACCTCAGGCACTGTCATCCATCACATGCAGGTGTCTGTTTATGCAGGTTACATTTTCCACGCCCACTTTTTAAAATGTCATGTTTCTGTGACAAATATTCCCATCATGCAATTAAGAGACCCACAGAAAAACCATGGTTTATATTTCTATATTTTAATATCTGCGGTAGTATGTTATTTGCATTTCATGACACATTATCAGCATGATCACAACAGTTGGCTTTTTTTCTGAATAAGTCACACCAGTGTTTACACAACAATTCAGGACCAGATTGGTTCCCATGACAATCAGCCAATAATACGTTACCACCGTTTATTTTGAAAACTGTTTCCCACACACGTTCAGATGCCAAAGCACCAACGCTTTTATATTTTTCACATTTCTGAACTGTTTTAAAAGACAACATAACTTCACAATACTTAAAAATTAAATGTCTGCATCCTTCAAGTGACTGGAGTGTCAACTAAAATACTTAAGATCATGAAAAAAAAACAGCACGTTTAAAGAACATTTCACAGTTTCACAGGAAGGGATAAGGAACACTTAACAATCAAGAAAATACAGACGGTTGACCGCAAACTGAAATTGTGCAAGAACAACAAGCAATGAATGCAAAGTGAATATGTGCATTAAAGCTGTTTTGAAGTTTTGCTGCTACAGGTTTGACTCGGTTATGTGCAAATATTTATCTTTACGTAACATCTGTGGAACTTTTTTTTTTTTTAATATCTGTATAAAGAACAGAACACTAAAAACAGTTATTTCAATTTACAAATTTAAAAATCATTGTACATATGTAACAGGTTGTAATATTTGTCATGCTTCTTGTCCAAAAATATCTATACATTTCAGTCAAATGCATTCATTTGCATGTGAAATTCCCTTATGTTAACTGTGACGAGGTTTAGCCAGATCAGAGTTCAGATACACCACTGTAGCTGTGATATCATCCCTGTACATTCGTGCTAGATCCTCAGGCAGAGCGAGCATAGAGGCCAGTCTTTCCTGGCATAGGTCACCATATTCCCCTGTACCAAGAGCGTGTCTGATGAGATGTGTTGCAGCGCTGGAGTCGAGGGCTGGAGAGGCACGAGCCCGACGTTTTAGCAACAGTTCAAGCATCTGACCCAACTTCATCTGCTTCTCAGATGGAGAAACTGGAGCCTGAAAAAAGGATAGTACAAATACAGATAAATAATTTGTTTTGTTAGTGGCACTTAGAATTAAAACTCATAAATATTGTGTAAAAGAAAATGTGATGAGATGAGGATTAACCAGTGTAAGTTATTTCAACACAAACCTGTATGTGAATCCCACTCAGATGTTCTCCCGCAAGTCGTACAGCCTCTTCATTTCCCAGTTCATCCCACAATCCGTCACTGCCGAGGATCAGAAAGCGGTCCTGAGGTCTCAGCTTGTGGTAAGTGATCTCAGGAGCCACGTTTAAATAGGGTGGGGTTAGGTAGTTGGGAGGAATGTACTGGTACAGGTTTAAGGAGTCTAGGTCTCCACCGGATTCTAAACTGGCTAAAATACTCTGCTGCAACTCAAGGCTCCACTTGAATCTCACATCACCAAATGCACGCAACGGCATCAGAACCTAAAACCAAAAAGTGAGAATAGAACTAGTGACTTTAAGCAAGTTGAGCAATCTCTGTTTAAAAAACAAACAAAAGGGGGGCATGATCTGGGTTATAGCGTAAAGATCTCTCACCCCTAGCAGGCGGTCATCAGTAATCACTGTATCTCTCTCTGATGTTGGGTGTTGGGCTTTTATCCGCTCCACCTCGGCTTGGTTCTGTGAGTTGTGATCTTTGGAAAGGGGTAAAGCACTCCATGAACCGTCCTTTTCTTGCACCCCCAACACAGCTCGGCAGTCACCTGCATTCGCCACATGGATCCCATCTGTGCCAATGTGAGCCACGCAGGCAGTGGATCCTGCAAATGCAACCTTGACAAAAAAAAAAAGATCGAATTCCATCAGCTTTTTGTATCCTTTAGGACAAGAAAACAGGAAAGTTAAGTTTATCACATTACCTGAATGGCTGTGCTTTTCATCAGATCACTGGAAAGAGGAACCTGAGCCTCCAAAGAGATATCAGCATCCAGCCTTTTAAAAGCACAAGCTAAAGCATCTGAGGGACTTAAAGAGAAGGCAACAAATAAACACATGTAAACAGAAAACCTACTATTTGTGCATACATACATTTATTTGAATCTGCAGTTTACTGTTAGTGATATTTAAAAACTAAATTGCTAAAAGCTTAATTGTTCCTTACCTCATACCATCACCATGTTCTTCATTGTCCAGTATTTCCTGCCAGAAGACTCTGAGGTGTTCAATGTACAATGAAGCAGATTCCCGATAGTTATAGTCTGTGTGGTGTTTATACCACTGTAAAATGGGAGGAACAGCTCTGCCATGCTCCATACACCTTTCAAGCTCCTCCAGGCTCTGCTTTGACATCATTGCAACTGCTATGTAGTATAGAAGACGCTCACTGACAGCCTGGGCACATGCCCAACCACCATGGCCGTCAAACACTCCAAAAAGCATGCCCTTTGACTGGAAAAGAGAGAAACAAAAATATTTTATGTAAAAAAAGCAGGAAGAAGGTAAATACAAAGGACAGAATGCAGGATTTCCACCACTGTGAGTTTTAAGACCAGCACCTAACCATATTAGCCACATTAAAATCAATGTGGAGAGCATCTAAACTAATTCAATTACTTTTCTTAGATTAAATATTTGGTCTCCATGGGGACATCTTTACATTTTTAAGCTTTTTGTATGATGTTTACTTATTATTGCTCCAGCGTGGTGATAATTATGGTACACGATTTTAGAGAAATTCTCCACACCCATTCACTTACACACATACCTGTAAGCAAGTGGCTGCACTTCGACGGTCCTCATTAGGTGTGTTTGCAGCAAGCTGGTTGCTCTCAAACTTTCTCACAGCATTAAGACCCCTGCCATCAAATTCTGGGACACTCACAGTCTGAAACATAGATGCACATGTACACAAGATACCCATAAATGTCACAACATACCACCTTTTTTTTTTTTTACTGCTTTACTGTGTAAAGGAAAATCGAGTTTTTTCATCACGCTCTTTCCTCAGAAGGAAGCAAATTGCCACTGTATCCTTGCCGTCTTCCAATCCAACCTACTGAAGGGTGATGCTTTGATATCAATACCTGCTCATTGGATCGGAGAATGCCGTTGATCTGGACCCGGCTGAGCTGGAAGTCCAGATCCTGCCGTGTTGAGAGCTTGCGACCACTTTGGGACCTGTTTCCTGCCCTTTCAAGAGTGCAGCAGGACCGGGCTGTTCTGGAGGTACTCCATGTTGACAAATGACAATATTGGGTGTGTTGAAGATGAGAAGGGGGACACACTACGGGGTGGACAAACTGCGAAAACACAGAGTTAAAGAAAAAACCTTCATTTACCTTATTCAAATTTTAATAGAACATTAAGATATTACAGTCTGTAACTAGTTAGAGGTTAATAAACTGACAAACCTGGGATGAGGAAAAGAAAGACAGAGTCACTGTGTAACAGGACGCTTTTTGGAGGATGCTAGCGCAGGCACGTCCAGACATCTTTCAGATGAGTCTGTGGGAAGATTATAGTGCAGTTCAGTTTCTGTCTCTAACAAAAGAACGATTTCTAAGACTGCAGAAAAATCAATACTGGCTTTATCCAAACGCGACCGGCTTGTGGTTTAGCTAAACAGAGAGCCGAGTAAGCTAGGTGGTTGAGTCCAGCTCTAAAGTACGAACATTATCTATGTGCTCTAGATACCACAGCAACTTAATATCTCACTGATACCAGTATCTCATGAACAGATATGTGCCCGCTATAACTAGCGTTAACATTAATAAGTCGACAACGTAGGTAGCTGACTAGTTAGCTAGCTAGCTATGTAAGATTAATACATTAGCCGTCAACGTTGATCTGAAACCAATACTTGAGCTAAAACACAAGTTGAAGCAACAACGCAAGTGTCTTTAAAAAGAACCTGTGATAAGTTCTATAACTTAAAATGTACTAACTTTGCAGGTTCACAAATGAATCGCTCCCAGACTGCGCGCATGTCGGTGACGTACTACTACGCCTGACGTTCTGAAACGTTTTGACGTTCAGACGGAGAGCTGACAGACGGGACGCGAATTTGCAAAACGTATAATGGTAGGATAAGGTACTTTGGTATGGCGGGTGGAGGTCCCGCCTGTTGTGTGTATTTCTATGTCCATGTCTTTGTAAGACAAAAAAGACTTATCTTTATTTATTTATTTAATGTTATTGTTATAAACCTCTGCTCAGCTATGACTGATGCATCTACTGGCGCCTGTCAGCTTGAGTGGCAGCTGACAGCCTGCTCTGCATGTGAGTTAACTGCCAGATCAAGTAGCCAATCGGAGAAGAGCCTTTCTAGCCAATTACAGGCAAGAAAGGCGGTACCTTCCCCTATCATCCTGCGTTTCGCATATTGGCAGACAGAACCGCTGTATTTGCGTTTTAGATAGTGCGATTAGGTACAGTGAATTTGTTTGCAAACTCTCTTCCAATTTTATATTTCCCTTAAACAAGGTTCCAATGACTTTTTAAAATTATATATAGTGAGAATTTGTTGCTGCTATGGTGACCCCAGTGATGGGTAATAGACGTGCACGTGCAACACCAAAGGAATAAAATCGCGACACCTGCCAAAATATTCACCAGTGCTAGCTTCACCAAACTAATTTAGACAACTGCGCCAAGACATCAAGGAGCAGCTGGTTTGAAGATAGTTTAATATATTAAATAACACAGGTCGCTGTCTTTTGGCTTGTTGACTAGCTAATTTGGCCTCAAGCGTGAAAGCTAACGTTTACTTTCATTACAGTTAAAAACTTCACGTTGGGGTAAATTCGTTCATAAGTGAGGTATGAATGTTACACAAGTACTATTTAAGTAACCAAGCAACTTAAGAAGATGAAGAAGATTTAGTTATCTCCTTTAAATTACTTGACGTAGTCACTGAAAATTTCAGTGAAATGGAAAACACGACGGTTTGTGCCAACAGCCGTAATAGTAAGTGCTATTACTAGCTCAATGTTCATGTTTTCAGCATCTGACAGTTTGTTTTGACAGTTAATTTCATATTTATGGTTTCAGCCACAAGGACTGACCTCAGGATGCTGCTCGAGTGTCTGAAGTCTCAGATGAAATGTGCTGAGAGGCAGAAACAAGCCCTTCTAGCCATTCACTCAATCTGTGACAAAAGGGGTAATTGATAACCATGAGAAATGAGTCATACTACCTTCATCAAACACTGTCTACAGTCTGCAGTGCCATCCACACTAACAGATGGATCTAATGTTTGGATTCAGCAATGCAATATTAATAACATCTTCACATGACATTTATTCAGGATCAAACTGTCATTTTTCAGGGGATAATGTTGACCTGCTAAGAGAAATGGGAGGCGTGGCTTTTATGTATAATCTCTCCAAATCCAGCATTGTGCATCCAGATGTTAAGGAGACTGCACTGTTTACTCTTGGCACAGTGGCAGAGGCCAATGGTAAGTGTGTGTGTTCAATGCTTTGTAAGACCCTAGTCTGTGAGGTATTCTACCCCTTTTCTTCAAGTACAGCAGCAACCTATATTATTAGTAGGTACATTTAAGAGGATCCTCCAGACTAATCAAATTGTATTCATGCAGCACCAAATCATAAGAAAAGTTATATCATGACACTTTACATTTAGACTCTTAACTATGACACGTAAGTGAGTTTACAAGAATTAGCATGCAGCCACAAATAGCCAGCATAATTTTAAAAAGGGACCAACATCCATAGAATACATCCAGGCACTTGATAAAATGCACAGTTGTTGCCTGGCTATTTCTTTAGTTATATGCATAACTTGTGGTTTCATTCGTCAAATTCATTTAATGGATATGCCACTGGTCAAAAGCAGGAAGGTCACATATCAGCTGATATTTGCAATAGGACAGCTTGTGATGAAATATTAAATCTTGAAATGTGGGTGATACAATTCTCGTGTTCTGTGTTTATTTTTGTCTATAGCATCATGTGAATATGGAATTAACATCAATTTATGTTTTGTGTTGTAATAACTTACTGTTGTCTTTTTGTCTTTCTGTTAGTTTATTGCAAAAATTCTCTGTGCAGAAAGGAGACATTCAAAGACCTTGTTGAGTTGTTGACAAAAGAAGACATTCCACTGACAAAGAAGAGAGTTACAGTTTATTTTCTGACTGTGTTGGTTGCCAACAACAGTAAGATTAATGCTCCTTAACTGAAATGATGAATGAAAACCAGTACTGTACCTACTATGTAATTTAAGTTTATGCTTCATACCATTTCAAGATAATTTATTGAAAAGAACCAAATGGGAAAAGGGAAACCACACAGCTGATATAAATTTTTGATTATCCACTAGATATATTTATGTTAATAAAGCTGTTACCTTATTTCTGCTGTTATAGAATTAGGGCAGACACTTGCCCTAACCACTGGCTGCCTGGATATTCTACTTGACCTTTTCAGGTAATTAAATACTTAACGTATTCTAGCCCTGCTAGAGTTCTACCCACTGTCACATGTTATTAAAAAAATACATTCCTGATTTTGGTATTATGTTTTCTTTTTTCAGAACCGCTTTTCCCCTCTCGAGAGAGACAACTTTAAGGACACCTAATGCTACTCAAAAATACAAACTTTGGTCAACTGTGTCTAGTGCTCTGTGTGGATGTGTCAACAATCCTCAGAATGGTACTGTCATCAATTAACATATTCCTTTTAACAAGCAGTTGATTTATTAAACATTGATGCTCATGTCTTGATTCTTATAATTAGTACCACACTATTTGGTATATTCATATTAAATATTTTACATTTCACTATTTAAGTGAAATTCTGTACAAAACAGCAGCAATGTTGAGCTGCAAGAAATTCTATAGTAAAAGAGTTTATTGTGTAAAAAACAAAACTGTATCTTGAGCAGAACAGAAAAAATGTTTTTTTCTCAGTAACTTCTCCTTTGTTTACCAGAGGAAGGTCAGCGCATCTGTGTAGCAGCTTTTCCCATAATAAAAGTCTGGCTTCAGCAGATTGCTCTGCCCCAAATTGAGATTTTTCAGTCCATATTCTCCTTCGTAGCAATGGTTGCTGCCAACAACTGTAAGTTTAAATGTAGAAATATACTTTTTATTTACAAAAATGTAAAACTATTTAAACTATTCATGACTTGTTTGTTTTTGCAGCTTGTGCTCAAGAGAGCTTTTCTGCCTCAGGGGGATTGGAAGTTCTCACTCTCGCACTGGTTCGCTTTGCCTCAGAGGCAGAGACAAGCTTGTTGGCTTGCCAGCTTTCTGTCTCTCTATCCAAAACCCTGTCAGCTTGCATTACTGATAACTGTGGGTTTTGGTCTCACCCCCACACATACATATTAACAGATGATTAGAACAACTGAATTGTCTTCTTCATTATTGGCTTTCTCTTTTATGTAGCTGCTGTAGCTTCAGGCCTGGCTCAGTATGGGGTAGTTTACCACCTTCTGTTGCTTCTGATGAATCCAAACCTGGACCCAGAGGCCAAACTTTCTGCTTTACTCACCGTGGGCCACTGTACTGAGGCCTCTGGTAAGACTGCACATGTTTGTGACTGGCATCTCTTGTACATATTGCAGCTGTTTGTAGTGTACATTTGAAGTCTCTCAACCAGTGCAACAACTTAACAAATTAAAATGACAAGACATTGAAAATAGGGTGTCAGTCAGGTATATGATCTAAACATTGTGCTTTTTCTTTTTGTTTTTAGAGGAGCACCAGAACCAGTTGGTGCAGTGTGGTGGCCTACCCCTCTTAATAACCTTTCTCACAGAGGATTCAAGTGAGGAGGTTAGGAAGTCGGCGACATTTATTTTACAGACCTGTAAACAGGCCAGTAAGTAGAGCAGTTACTTACAGTGTGTCATGTTGTGACTGATCGGTACAGATCCCAGTTTTATAATTTTATCTTCTTTTTTTTTTTTTTTTTTAATATTTAACTTTTTTTTTTAATTGAAGGCTCTAATACCAAAATAAATAATGAGGTAATTTTTTAAACTATGACTAATACAAGATATAGAGGAAATTAAGAAAGCCAACATTTAGAAAAAGGATTAGTGTGTGAATATTTCATGAGCACCCATTTATATCCATTTATATTTAATTATTTTATTTTTTTATATATTATTACATTTGTGTTCATTATTTTACTCCAGACTAGTATATTTAATTTTGTAGATTCTTCCTGCTTTTTGAGAAGCAGGTCTGGTGAATCCTTTAGCATAAAAGGCCTGTAAGAAAAACAGTGGTGTGTGGAAATTATAAAGCTGGTGATGTAGTTGTTTGCCTACGTTCTGACTGTTGGTGAATGCTTAAATGCACTCAATCAAAATGTGGGTTTAGTGTAGAATGGGTTGCTAAGCTAATGACACATTTCTATTTTGTGTGTAGCAAGAGGACTGGGTCTGCCTGATCTGACAATAAGACAGGACAATGTTGAAAATACTGAGCTTGTTACAAACTTGGAAGGCTTCAGGAGTTCAGCCAGAGAGTTACTGTACAGAATTGACCTGCTAGAGACAAGTCAGGTAAAGTCCTGCCTCGCATTCATACACATGGTCAGTTTCTAACAGCATGTAGGATTGTGACCCCTAATATGTGCATGTTTACTTTTTTGGAAGCTGAAAATGAGCAAGAAATCACATACATGTTCACTTTGACTAAAGATATAGGCCAGTTGTCTTTACCTGAAGCTTTAATTCTCCTTTTACAGCAGAAGAGCAGAGAAACCATCTCCAGTTCTTACAAACAGAACAACACTCTTAATGTAGAAGCAGAGGTGAACAACATGGAACCTCTGATTGTCAGACGAGCAGCCAAGAAGCAGAATAAAAATGAAATGATGAACATGAGCTCCAGTTTAACTTGTCAGGAAGATGAGACTAAAGCAAATGAAGATGATGTGTGGTGTTTAATGCACAACCTTACGGGAGCTGAAACAGTTTCTCAAATACACAGACTAGAGGGAGACAGAGAGTTACGTTCAGCAGAAAGGTTAGCAGTTTCTCAGCTACACAAGATATTACATGCCACTGAAACAACATATAATGTCTGTTTTGTTAACTTTTTGTTTAGTAAGCTGTTTAAGAAAACAGCAGCAGTGAAACAGAATGTACCAGTAGGTAAGAGGCATGGCTCCACAGAAGGTGTTTTCTGTCGGTGTTTGGTTTGCACATTTTCAAGGGATGTTTTTTATGTATAGAGTTACACAACAGTGAAAGGAGTAAAGGTGGGAAGACACCAGTGGAGGAACATACACTTTCTGACATCAGGTGTGCAGGTAGGAAAACATGAGCTTATCCTTCTAAATGTATGTCATCTAATATTTACTTATTTACTTATTACTGATTTTGTTGTCAGGTGAGTGTACACTGGAACTTTTGCCTACCCCTTTATGTCCTCTTTTAGGTTGTGTGTTGACTTTTGAGGAGGTGAACAGTCGCACTTTTGCACCTCTTCAACGCACTTGCAGCCAAAGCTGTGACATTCATAAACTTCTACAAGAGGCCACAGACAGGTTCAGAACTCATCACTGCAACCTTATGATCAAACGAGAGATCAAGGGCAGCACTTTGGAGGTGGTAAACAGAGCCTCTGAAAAAGTTCCAGCACAGTTACAGAAAAACCTGAAAATCTGGAGTGGTAAGATGTTACAATATTTAACTTTACACAGTTATCAAAGAACTTATTATTTTAAAAAAGGTAAATTCAACAGCTCTCATCCACCACATCACCAGAGGTATCAAAAGTATTCCCATTCATTACTTGGGTAGCAATATAGATACTAGGGATTAAAGACACTTCTGTAGAAGCTGAAGTATCAAGTCAAGCTTTTTACTTAAGAAAAAGTGTCATAGTACTGGTTTCAAAACTACTTAAAGTATAAAAGTAAATGTAAGGGGGAAAATGTCATTAGGACAAAAGCTTAGGCAGTACCACAGGGGCCTATAGTGCACTACCCCACCTCCCCAAAAAACATTTTTCTAAAGGTCATAATGACTATAATGTTATATTAAGGTGTTAATGTTGACAAATGTGGGATGCACTAGTCTATCTGTTTCAGCCACATATATGCTCACTGAAAATGAACGCATTTTAGTCCAATGCAAATGCATTAAAGAACCATATACGTATGTCAGGTGGGATGGATTGTGTACAAACCAATCGGGTGTCAGAATAGTATGTTTATATTTCTCATCCAACCACAATTAGATTCACTCTATCACTTATCTGGATAGTTTTTTTTTTTGACCAATGACAAGCTGGAATGAAAACAAGCCAAAATGAAATCGGAGTAATGAGGCTATTTTTAAAATGTAAGGAGTAGAAAGTACAGATAATTGGGTGAAAATGTAAGGAGAAGAAGTAAAAAGTCATCTGAGAAATAATTACTCTAGTAAAGTATAGCTAACCAAAATGTCTACTTAAGTAAGGTAACAAGGTATTTGTACTTTGTTACTGGATACCTCTGCACATCACTGGGAGAGGCACCATGTTGTGAGCCCTACATTTAGTGATTTGTAAACAGATCTTTAATACATAGAGATCTCAAAATATTGTACAGAACACACAAACAATACAGAGAACACAAAGCAGCAGGATGGAGAGGCACAGCTGACAGCTGACATGACACATAACATATAGCATAATACTTCATATAAAACAAAGTCTTGTTATTCTAATCATCGTTATAGACATTAGATTGACTCCTCTGCACAGAAGGCCTCAAATGGAGACACTCACCTCTATAAGCAAAACTGGTATGTAGAGAATAGAATCATGAAACAGAAAATGCATGTTTACTGTCGTCATTTTTATTTGTCAAATTCGACAGCGCTCATCTTGGCTTCACTTTTCTTAGGTCCAGGATTGACTCCCCTGAAAAGGCCTCAAGCTTCTGAAGGTAGACATGGATATCCAATATGTATATTTACAGTAGTTTAGTTGCAGTAGTTTACTCTGTGTGTAAATGTCATGACTTAGAGCCTGTGGTGGGAGCTGTCCTTTGCAGTGTTTCTTGGCAGCAAACTAACCAAAGAGCAGAAGGAATGTTGAGCTACTGCCAGTGTTTTCACAGCACAGGCCAGAGCTGGTTGAGAGCAACACAGCTGTATTAAGCTATTTCACACTCTGTATAACATGCATTTGTGTGTGGGTGTGTGACAGAGAAAGAGTGTGTGCTACTTTTATAAGTCACAGAGGTGTTGGCTGTGTGGTTGCATGAGACACTGTTGTGAGGTGCAGTCCAGATTCGCCTTCTTTCTCTGCTGTCAGGCTATGATTTACTGTCTCTTTAACTGCTCTACCAATTCTGAGCATTTTACAATGCTCAGTGTGAGTAAAATAGTTTCCGCACTGCATATTTTAGTTTATTTTCAGTTTTTTTCTATTTTCTGCTGCTTTTCTTTTACTCCCTCATGACTTCTTCCTTCATCTGCCATTCTACTGCTGCTGTGCCACTGTTTGTTGGGAATTTGTTTTTTTTGTGATTAGTCTAATAAGATGTAAGGAAGGTGAAACTATCCCCCTATGTTGTATATTTCATCTGAGAGCTTTTGATATTACTTGAAGTGGAATGAGATACTGACTTCCTGATAGTGTCACACACAAACAGAGACAATAACAGCAACCTGATTTATTTTACTTCAAATACAGACAGACCAGAGAATACAAGTGAACGTCTTCCTCCTGAGGATACGTTGAGGACTAGCAGAGCTCCCTGCTCCACTGTAAGACTTCAAAGAATGTCTGTCTTCTTTAAAAGGCCTTCAATACACCTGTTGGATAAACTGCAGACTTAAACACAGATGAAGTAACTTTAATATAGAACATTTGAACTATCGGGCCTCGTGTCATATCTTATTTCCACAGGTGCAGATGCTGTCCAGTCTGATTCCATGCTCATGTAATTAGTGTCTTTTTTGTTATTTATCATATAATTATTTTTAGCGGAAGAAGAGAATTGACTTCACTGTCAAGGAGGAGCATTATCTACTGTGTGGAGTGAAGAAATATGGGCGGTCCTGGAATACCATCTTATGGGCATACCCCTTTCAGCCTGGACGCACCAATGTTGACCTTGCAAAGAAATACAAACGGCTGCTGGTAAAAAGAGAAACATTTGATTTCACATGAGATGTCAGATTTCTACTGAGTTAACGTTCACATTTTTGCTTCTAGATAAAATAAAGCACTTGATTCTGGTTTTGCCTAGTCCTGGTTCTGCTCCTTGGATCCTGGTCCAGCTCAATAATAATAATAATAAATCACCATCCTGGATTTGCCTTGAAGTTATACAGTTTGAGTTTTCCTTCTATTGCAATTCAAAGTAGCATACATTCCATATACTATAATATAAGATTATTTATGTATTTGTTTTGACTTTGTAAATTGTTTGCAACATACATAACAATAAGTTCTGATGTAGTTTTTGCTCTTAGATATTGTTAATTTTGCTGTGACTTATTTTGTTAACTATTATTCTCTATTAAACAAGGTTTCCCAGCACTTTAAGTTTGTACTTGAATAATTTCATACTTTATTTCTGAAATGCAATACGACTCCTTCTATTATGTTACCGCCTGTTCATTAATCACCATCACATTGCCCAGGATCACTGTTGGCAGACATAATTGTACTTCAGCCAGACATGTATGATTACAACAGCAATGTGTTCATGAGTTATGGCAGTAAAAAAAGACCCAGCCCTAAATACTGTGGCAAATAACCAATTTCTAATTCTGTAGCAGAAAAGACTTTTAGGTCAGATCAGATTTGATGTGTTCTACTTTGGCTAATTCCAGGAAAAACAACTGTAAACAGTTAAAATATCAAGGAATTTATTCTAGTAAATGTAGCCATGTTGTGTAGATAAGGTTTTGTTTTTTGTTTTTTGTTTTTTCAACATTCTTTGGTAGTACATCAAATACAGCATTTACAACCTTGAATCCCACTAAAGTATACAGAGAGTTGTAATGATTAGGGTTCAGACATTTATCAAACTTGCATCGATTTTGAATGAGATGATGCATTCAAGTGAATCATGTAAATATAAAGTAGTGGAACTTTAATACAGCGATTAGCCTAACTGAATTTGACACGGTAGCACAAAAACAAACACCTATGTCTGTTTTACCACAGTTTTGGGCCTTTTAACTCAGAGAAAATCAACAGGGTCTCAAGTGCTGGAGGTTTTGTTTATTGGGCTTGAACCCTCTGGTATGACAACAATCATAAGTAGTGGAAATTGTGTTGCTTATCTGTCCTCTATGTGCATCAAGCAGCGGCTCAGTCTGCCATCTGAATGCATTACTTAAACCTAGCTGGACTGCGATCCCTGTGCCTCTCCCACTCCACGGGGACTCATCATTGTGTTGCCAAAAGCCTGAGATTTACCCTTTTGCAATGTCTTGAGGCGTTGACTGTTTAACATAGGTGTGGCTGGACAAGACAAAATATGTAATGGGCCTTAATATGATTATATGATTACCATTCAGCATCCCACATAGTCTGAAGTGCTCTTGAGCAAGCAATGTGAAATCTGCCTCTGCATGTGCTGATGCTCATATTTAGTGAAATGGATCAGCAAGATGTTGCACGACAGTGGGTTTATGTTCAGCATATTATCAAAAAAGGATGCGGTACTACATCTCAATAACATAAAAGAATCCTCTGTTTTTTTGTGTGAACTAATACAGTCACAGAAAAATTATTAGACCATCAAAAGTCATCAGAAACAATGGTTATGTAATTAAGTACTAACTCCTGTGTGTATCATGTGACTAAAACAGACAGAAAAAAAACATGGAATGAATAAAAGCCCTGTTTTGTCAGTGCAATGCCATAAATACTGATTAAAGAACTGAAGTGATTTTAGTTATTATCAAGAAAACACAGGAAATGGATATGTAGATATCAGCTCTGAAATTAAAACTCTTATGAGCAACTTTTCTTGTTATAATTATATTTTTCCTAACAAATGTACCTTTAGTTTTACCAGGCATTAAAATGAACAAGAAATTGAAGAAAACAAGGGTGGTTTAATAATTTTTTCCACAATTATATAAAACATGTATACATTATATGGTAATTAAGAAAATGTGTGCATCTTATATAAATTCATAGTGTTTTAAAAGTGAATTATTCAGTTATCAAACCTAGTATGATTCAAACTTTTGCCTTAAAGACCTTAAAGTT
>JAPTYQ010000024.1:12177165-12190941 GCA_029814465.1 Ostorhinchus cyanosoma | reverse complement strand
GTGAACTGCTGACGTACGGCACGGTTTCTACTTCTGTAAGATCCAAGTCTGTTTCTGACACGTATGTCAGGTCATGTTCATCACTAATATCTGAAGACTCCTCGTCTAAAATCTCGGTTGCTGGTTTTGAGGTCAGATTTTCCGTGGCCGGATTCTTCTTTGTCTTCACTGTCTTTGCTTGTTCCTTGTGCTCCACCTGTGTGCAAAAACCCACACTTAGACAGTACTCACAAAGCAACACATCTGACCTCCACTATGGGGTAAATGTTTTTATGTGTGTCAATTATAAGTGACCAAAACAGCCTTTTCATAGGAGAATTGAAACTACCAGTGGTTTGGGACAGGAGAAGAAACAGTCCACATTTAAGGAAGCTTTTCTTTACATGTGCATTATTTCATTCATATAATCCCACATAGCATGCATTTTTGTTAACGTGGAATATCTTTATTTATTTTTTTATTTTTTATTGGAACTTTAGAACATACAGTACAAAATACAAAGTCTTATAGAGGACATTTCAATAATGCTAAAAGACAAATTCAAGGAATAAATTTAAAGAATATAAGGAGCATCCACAGCACCCGAAAAAATACCAAATGAAAAGGAGATCTGTAAAACAAGTAAAGCACAAAATGTTTAAAGAAATAACAAACAATGGAGCAGACAAGTCGAAACAACAAATATTGCTTAATTTAACTGCATAATTTTTTTGGCAGATTTTTGAGGCTTAAGTTTTTTGAAGCAGGGAAAAGAATAGTTTGAAATCATTTATGAACCAACTAAAGGAGGGCTTAGAATTTGTCAGTTTACTGCAATGACTATGACATTTACACAAAAGAATAATTATATTAATAAGATCATAGATAGACGAATTAAAATTATCCCTAAAATAGAGAATATCAACAGTACTGAGCAATGGTACATCATCAATTTTAAGAAACAACCTATTCTTAATGTCAAACCAGAATTTTTGAGTAAGTGGACATTAAAAAAAAAAAGTTCTAATGTCACAAAAGGAGCAAGCGTCTACTTAAAAAACCTGGAATATCAATTGTGGAAACGTTTTCAATATAAAAAAAAAAAAAGTAGAAAACAGCGCCACCTTTTGTTCAACCCGCAGAGCAGCATCTTCACAGTTGGTCAGATACGAAACAGCCGCATCCACCAGCTCCTTCTCGTTCATACAGTAAAAAACAGACCTGAAACACAGCGGTATGTATCTGTCAGTAAGTAAGGGTTTAAACAAAAACTAAAACCGAATCTCTCGTCTTGTTTTGTAAGTTATCTACCTCGCTGTTTTGGGTTTTCTCCTGCTCTTCAGTGGCTCTTTTTCTTTGACTTTCTCCGCCTTCTTTGACATCCATGACGGCAGCGACCGGTGTTTTTCCGACATGACGGCTGCACGTAAACGCACCATCACAGTTTGCTATCATTGTGCTTTTTTATACAGAGTTAAACTGTCCATTATGAAGCAGAAAGAGAAAGAATCCACTGTTTATGGTTTCGACAACAAATTCATGAGGTGCAGTTCTTCTTCTTTAGGTTTTTTTGGCAAATCGCAACCATCAGGTTTTGTTTTATTGCGCCACCTACTGTACAGGAGGTGACAGAAGCAGACAGTGCAGATACAAACTGAAAAAAATATATAAATTAAATAAATAAATAAATAAAAATAATGTCCAAAACCAAAAATAATAGAAGATGAATGAATGAATGAATGAATAAATAAATAAATAAATAAATAAATACACGTTTTCCTAACTTGTTTACAGATTGATGCTGTAATCTTATGTGATTTTCAAGGTATTTGTAGCCTTTAGCGCCCCTTAGCGGACAAACAACGTATAGTCTTACAATCAGCATTAATATTCTTCTATTCATAGATATCATTTGTGATTTAACCTAGTTTTTTTTGTTGCTATTTTCACCCTGATGCCACTTTATTATAGTCAAAACAAGCCCCAAGTTGTATGTTATGACAATGCACACACTAGAAGAACTGATATAAAAAAGGAAGTGAATCTGGTATGAATGATTTGACAAATGTATCTAAAAATGAAATTCATTTGACTGAAATAGCAGCTTATTTTCACATTCTCTGTATTTTAAAATCTTTTTTTTTAATTTATATTTCTTTTCTTTTTTTTTAATCACATCTACATTTATTTCTTATATACATATATCACATCTACATTTATTTCATAGGAAATTACCAGAGATTTCCCTAAAACAGGGGATTTACTTTGATGCAATAGTTATTACCTCATGACATTAAATGATGTTACAAAACCTATATTAACAAATGAATAGCTATATTCAATTTTAGATGAATTTCTTCTGTACAGAAACTTCCCCAAAATATTAGTATGATCTTATATCAGTTGCTGCATAATCCTACAATATTCTCTAAAGTATTTCCTACGACAGCCACAAAAATATTATAGCAACAATAATTGCTTGATGCCTTTTTCTTCTTAAGATCCTTTTCGTGTGAGTTCTAACAGACTCATGACTTCTAACCTTTTGTTCCATGTATATTCTTAGTAAGCAGTCAATGATAATCCATACTCATGGCAGGACCTTGTTTTCATTTCCTCTTTTCTCTCCTCCTTCTGTCCTTTTACCAACCTCTTTCATTTGCTGATGAAACAACCTTGTATCAGACTCACTTTGTGTCATTTTGTACTCAAAGCTGCTGTCTTTGACTCTGGTCTTTTAATTATGTCTCTAAAGCCCTTTCCTACTAGTACTTAGTCCTTGATTGGAAAGACCAGCTTGTATATTTGACTAAATTAAAGTGGCGAAAAAGGGAGAAAAAAAAAAAAAATCTCATGTCCAAGAGCATGGTAACAGCCAGATGCACATACAGTGTCATTTACCCCAAAGCTCTCAAGTCCGATGCATTTTAGGAAAGACAAGTAATCAGAAAGCTGAACCGGCATCAGGGAGAAATATCTGTTATTTTTAATTGTATTATAATAAACACAACAGAGAACTGATGTGTGTTACTAATATCCGTTTAGTCACTTCATGGCACAGTGTTCTTTGGGGTATTCACTGCTAAAATAAAACTCCCCTTAGGCATGGGGGGGGGGGGCTTATCTGCAGACACAAGAATGATCTGCGTGGTTTTTACTGGTATGAGGGTCCAAATCTGCTCACTTACGTAATTACACAGTATCCATCTTTTATCTTCAAAACACTATCAGTGGCTTCATCATTTTCAGGGTTTTTTTGTAAATGAGAACTGATTATATTTATTTACGCAACTCCGGCATTATCATCTTATCGTAATACTGTTTTTTGTTTTTTTGATTTACATTTTTTTTTTTTTCTAAATCTTTGAAGAACCTAAAGTGGCATGGGACTCATCCTCCCCGAGGCGGTCTGCCACATCCACAGATCAGGCCGTGCTAAGAAGATTTCTGTTTGCTAATGGACTAAAGCTTGTCACTGCTTTTCTTGCCCTGTGAATTTGTGGGTCAAACACGACTAAAATGTCTTCTCAAACCTACTGACATGAGAGCATCAGCACGGTAAATGGATGCTGACTTGATGTCGATTTGAGGGCAAAGGCTTGTTATTTATTCCCCTCACATTCTCGTAAAACGTGAATAAGATTAAGGATGGCAAAACACACAGCTGATCACATCGTAGGGATAAGATGTTATTGTCCAGGAAGCCTAATCCATGTGTATACTTTTAATTTGTCTAATAATCCCTACCATTCATATCGTTTTTCACTTTTTTTTTTTTTTTTTTTTAAGTCTTCATTTCACTCCTGTCCTCTTTCACCCTTACTGGTGAGACCCAGACTAATCTTCTAGTTGTCTTCCTCAGCTTATCCCTGCTTTGAGGAAGGGTCACTACCATTGGCCATCTGTCCCAGAAATGCTCCTTGTGATTGGCCATATGGCACTGGATTGAAGAAGAGCTTGCTCTCTTGAATTGACTGACAATATTTATCATAAAGAGACTGATTTTATCTGTTGGAAGTGACAACATCATTCCATTTCCTTAACCAGGATCATATCACCGCATGTGTGCATCATGTTCCCAGTAACAACCTCGTAAACAACTTTAAACGTTGGATTTAGACACGCAGTTCGACCCCTGAGGAAAACAGGAAGTGATTTTTTATCATTAGGGAGCACCATTTTAGTTCCCATTTGACTATGATTACTTCAAAACACTTGAGAGATTGTTATTCCCAGTGTAAGCCACAGTCAAAACACCATAAAGCACATCAGTGAACCTCTCTACAGTCGTATACATGTCATTTTTGTTGATGTGCAGAGATCTCTGACTCATCTGAATTTACTGAACATCCTGCGATATGACCTTGACCCGCTCATGTGGTTACTAATGTGAACCCAAACAGACCCAGCGCTACTTTTGTGACACTTCCCAAAGGAATTTTTCTCTATATTTAACTTTTCTTATATGATTTATTATCATTTATTATAATATTATCCTTTGTGTTTTGTGTTTTTTCAGCGAAACTCACATATTTTATTATATTTAATTTATTGATTATGTAGATGTTCATAAAAGCTCAGAGTAAAATTGATGGTCATTATATCAGAAACATAAACATTAAGAAAAAGTGACTTTTTCAACAAATATATCAATAATTGAACATAAATCAAGTGTCTTCATCCACTGTCATTTATCAAACTCCATGGATTTTATTGGTGAATCAACATTGTAGAAGAAGATGGTGTTTCCACGGTAACCTTACAGAGCCACTGAACGTCCAAATGGGTCATATCTGATGACCGTGAAAAGATGACAAACTGTATTTTACACCAGTTATTTACATGTATTGATAGGATTAATGGATCAACAGTTTAGATCAATAGATGCTTTTTGTGGATGTTTGGGTTTTTTTCTTTTAATTTCTCAATGCAAAAATAGACAAATTATTTAGATGATGAAAAGCCAAAAGTCAGTTATCCAAAAGATTAGGGGGGGAAAAAATCAACAAAAACTAAACATAGATAAAAGTTGTAGGGGGATAATAAACTTGGCTTTGGGTTTACTTGTTTTTGTTTAAGTTGTTTATTATATGAACCAAAGATCAGGATGACATTCAGCTGCAGCTCCTCCTGTTCCATGATATCACATATGTCTAAGTCTGTCTAAGAATAGGATATCTGTGTTTACTCTCAGTGGCTGCTTGAACTCTTGGGACAGCCTGGCTTTAAAGATTACACTGATTATTATGTAAGGAATCATCTATGTGGATGATTACATGTCAAGTGCATTTTTGGATGGATAAGGCTTTAAACAAGCAGCTTTTATCACCTTTAAGACAAAAAAAGTGAAATGTCAACAATGCTGCATCATCGATAAGAGGTTGGTTTTTTTTGTGTTTACTAGAAAACCTGAGCAAGATGCACTGTAAAAAAAAATGGCCGTAGAATTAACATCACAAAGTTGTAAAATTGCAGCATAAAAAAAAACTGTAAGTGAAAATGCAATGCAAAGTCGTTCATTTTAAAAAAAAATTGTTGTGTTACGATTAGATCAAATATAGCTGTAGTTTTTACAGGAAGAGTATGTTAACAAATCCAGATTTGTATGTGGAAATGATGTGTTTCTACTGTTTTGAGAAAATAAAACTGTAAATTGAAAAACAATGTTAAATTGTGAGACCATATTTTCACTATTCTCATACTTTCTTAAAAAATAAAAAAGTAATAAATAAGTACATTTCATATTTTAAACATGTAAATACCCCCAAAATCCAACGTTGAATTCACGTTTAAAATGTTAAATTTACTCAGCAAACTAGTTCATTTTACTGTAACAATAATGTAAGTATCACCAAAATCTAATGTTTAATATACATGTTGTGGTTTGATGTGTTTTTTACAATATTGTTCTGTTAACTACAGCTGCCAGGTTTTTTTTTTTTTCATAAAAACAATGTGATATATTTTTAAATTAACTTACTTATTTTTTACAGTGTGTAGTAAAGAGTGCATGAGGGGGATTGTTTATTACAGATGCAGCAGCCTGTGTACTCGGATGAAACACAACCAGTATTATCTGTCATCTTCAAATGGGTGTGGGACAAAAAAACAAAAAAAAGCAAATGAGTGTGATGATAAACGAGAATTTGCTGAGACAAAGTAATCTGTTCCACCCTATTAAAGACGGGACTTGTAGGCTACTGTGCTTCTTCATCAACAGTAATAGGCCAAATCCACGGGGATTTCCTGCCAATCACAGGCTCATAGTGGTATCTTAATGACTTTTCCTCAGAAGCTGATAAAAGTGCTTTTCATCTAAATTCGTCAATCTGTTGTGTTTTCCTGCAACGAGCAGATCAAGCAACAGTCGTAGGGATTAGAAGTAAGTCCGGATGTGCACGACTCTACTCGTAATGTACTTGGGAATAGTTAAAGATGCCCTTTTAACCCTATTGTTAAATATATGCTGTTGAACTTTACTACTATGACATGTAATCCCTGACCGTTTTCAGACAGATTCTCACACACACACACACACGCTCAGACATTTATATAAACAACGCTGCACATATTCTACACTTGATAAGAAGTGATCCTGAAAAAAAGAAAACATGAACAGAGTGAAAGTTGTTTTCTCCCAGCAGTGTCACCTGGCTCATTCAACCGTAGTCTCTGCCAAATTAAAGATGTTAATTTCATCCTTAAGCACACACTAATAAGAGCAATCACTTGCCTGGTTAAGACTCCAATCAAAATGCTAATTACAATCCAGGCCTGAAAAATGAACAGTTTAGGGTTTATTATCCTCCTTCAGTTCTTCCATTCTACCTTTTACTCTTGGTGATTGTGCATCTATTGGACAAAATTGTTGTGACATTGCAACAAGATGTTTGATTTCTCAGTTTTGTGTTCTCAAACAAAAGAAATGAGTCCGATTTAAAACCTTTGTTGGTCTGTTATAGCTTTGGAAAATTAAGTTATGGGAAAAGTTTCAAGGACTTCCATCAAGGTGAGTGTTTTAAGACTTATTTACCGTTCATTGTATCACTACATTATTAATATATTTAAAAAAAAAAATGCATTCATTCATTATTTGAACCCACTTTATACTCACTAGGGTCACGGAGGTCGCTGGAGTCTATCCCAGCTACTTATGGGCAAAGGTGGGGTTCACCCTGGACATGTCACCAGCTCATCACAAGGCTGACGTATACAGACAAACAATCACTCTCACATTCACACCTATGGACAATTTAAATTAAACCAATTAACTAATCAGTGCATGTGTTTGGATGGCAGGAGGAAGCCGGAGTACCTGCAGAGAACCCACACAGACACGGGGAAAACATGCAAACTCCATACAGAAAGGTCCCGCCCCCATTGACTGGCGTTAGAGTCGAACCCAGGACCCTCCTACTGCGAAGCACAAGTGCGATCCACTGTTCCATTGTTATCGTATTATGTGTTATTTCAAAACATTCAAGCACAGGAATAACAGCATGACAAGTGCCGGCAATTTTTATTTGGCATTAACAATCGTTTTCATTAACCCTCAAAGACCTAAACAGCTGCTAGTGACAAAAAACCATCTACTGATCTAAAATATTGAATCATTTTTTTTTATCTGCTAAGCCTATCAATACATGTAAATAATTTAATTGTTTCATTGTCATCAGATATGAGGTGAGGCAAGGTTTGTTTGTATAGCACCATTCATACACAGGACAATTCACAGTGCTTTACAAAAAATGGAAAAACACACGATTACAGTTCAAACATAATCAATAGAATATAAATATCTATCAATTAAAATAAAGTAAAAGAGACAAGTGCAGATAGAACCCTTACCAACCCATGTGGACGTTCAGAACACTATCATCTTCTTCAGTATTAAAAATAATGTAGTTTGACAAATGACAGGGGTTGTAGACGTTTGTTTTAATGATAAATTTTGCTGAAAAAAGTCACATTTACTTCATTTTTCTCTGTTCTGATATAATAACCTTTAGATTTATTCAGACGTTTTGTGAAAATCTACATGATCAGTAAATTAAACGTAGAAAAATAAAAAATGTGATAAAACACTTAGGAAAAGTTACATGTTGAGGAAAATTAATTTGGAATTGGTCATAAAAATACTCCTAGGTTGTTTAGGGTTAATAGGGGATGGCGTTGTGCTTTTTATTATGTAATGGCCTGTTTCCTGAACTAAAAGGCTGAATACTTTAGAAAAATAAGGATTTCAATACTGTTAAAATGTTACTATAGCCATGCATGAACATATAAAACATGTTCAGTATTTGATATTTACTTTGTTTTATTGAACTCCAAACTTGTCTGATTACATACAAGTTGACAAATGAATTCCGTCCTGTTTATTTGTCAGTGTTCTGCTTTTCATCGTGTTGTTAAACAGTTCTTACAGCGAGAACACCCACATGCAGTTAAAGTGAGCGTGATTTTACAATACATCAGTTTCAAAGGAGCTGCTCTGTCTTTCATAAGCAGTGAATACAGAGGCAGCGCAGATGTTTCAAGGACAATTCAGGTCTGTGAAAGCTTTTACCACAGGTATGTTATGTTAACTCAAAAGAACACATGCTATTTGAACTGGCTTTAGGTGGATATGACACAAGCAGCAGTGGCACCGGTAAGACAGTCTGGGGAGATTTTGTCTTTTTGTTCTACTTTGATCCCTGTCTTTGTCAAAACCCCCCTAAAAACCCCTTCTTTCTGAGTCCGTGATTGCTTCAGAAGACAAAGGAGCGAGAAAGACACGGTTACCATAGCAACAGATGCAGAAATGACTACCTTTGATGTGCGTTAAAGGTGTGCATCTTTTTGTCAGTTTGTCTGCGTCCTCACAAGTGAGTGACGGACAGACGGACCAGAACAGTGAGCGCAGCCAACTGTGGCAGCTGGTCACCAGGATAACAGCTGGTTTTCGTGGATTTTGGAGGACTAGTCAGTCAGCAGCGCCTTTACGCGACAGTTCAAATGTCGCACAACTTTGGATGAAGGGGGTGTCGCAAGATTCTCTCCAAAACCAAACACACCCTAGAAATAAATCATTCATGTACTTTTGAAGCGACATTTCACTTTATAATCAGCCACTAGGGAACTGTTGATGCAATTCTTTATGAGTGTGTAATGTGTCAGTAAGTGTGCTCATCTCCTGCTGAATTTATTTCGCCTGCTGTTGTTAGCAAAAAAGGAAAAAATTGGTGCCACCTCACTGAATAATGATGGCCTTGGAGACTTTGAGAAGATACCGCCTGGGCTTTGTGATAGGATATTTTCTGTCTTTTTTGTTGTTTGTTTTGCAGCTATTGTTCATGTAGATCACTTATTTGTGTTTGCAGATTTTACATAAATAAGAAAATAGAAAGACCAATGGGATGTGACTTCGATATAATGTGAAAAAATAACACAGCATTAATAACATATTGCAGGATTGTTGTCGTACTTTTGTGCTCTACCTGAATATTTTTCACTTCTGCTTTTTTATGTTTTACTCCGGCACATTTCATTTTTTGACAGCTGTGGATACTTTTCACATAGAGATTTTTTATTAACTTATTCATAACATGGGAATTATGTAGGAAATTAAAATTCATGCTGTTTTATGTCATAGTTAGCTTCTGCCACAGTGGAAGGACTAATGCATTTCCTATTTACAAGAGTGTGTGAGGAGCAGATAGGAGGATGCTGCTGCCAGTGGACATGTTTACAAGGTGTGTTAAAAAGCATCGGCACATCAAGGAAACTCTGCATCTGGGCGCTTCTGTGGAACAGGTCCCTAAAAGCAGGACATGGAGGCTGAAAATTCAAACCAGATATAGGCTAATGTTATGAAGCCAATTTGGGAGCACTTTGGGTCTGTTTTAAACATAAATATCTACTGAGATAAAAAAGGAACAGTTTTTTTGACAAAACACATTTTTATATTACTTTTATGTTATTATTAATACAAAAATTTGTATGTAACATGATGAAGTGGACACAATGGGTTACATGCGAAACCTGGAATGACACTGAGATTCATGAAAAAGCCATATGTGTGAATTAGAAAAACCACCGGGATCAACAAATTTAACACAGTGTCTTTAGTTATAGCGGTATGTAAGACCATTTCAAGCCATGTTTTAAAGATCTAATGCACTGACACCTCGGTAGCTTTTCCTGTCCCAGTTTTGGTCCTATTTTTGGCTCCAATATTTTATTAAAAATTCATTAATTTTGGGATGGCTCAGAGCAAGAGTATAATTTTTTTGCATTTATCTGAGGTCATCATTAGGTACATCCTGGGGGGAAATATGTCTAAATTTCTCTTTTATTATTGGGTCTAAAAAGCTGGAAAAGTACCAGGTACCAAACTGAGCCCAGTTTCATAGAAGCACCCATCTGTAAAACTCCTGTTTTCCATTTTCATCTGTTTTTAGTTTTAGCTTTCGTCAGCTTTTTAAGGCTATAGTCAACTCTTGTCCTTCAAGAAATGAGACAGAAAAACAACTTAGTATGTGCTCTGCATTGAAAAGTAAAGAAGTGTTCACAGATTTTTTCTTCTTCTTTGAGCTCTCTGATGCACCCTGGCTCTCTGTGAGCACGACTGTGGGCGTGGATTTGCCTTCTGGACACTTTCCCTGAATCAGCAGTTTTAATATTTAATATTGGGATTCCTTGATGTAATTCATTAATTTTGCCAAACAGTCTAGGGGTGAATCTTCACATCACTAACAAGTAGTGCCAAGCACAACAAACCCCACCCCTGTGCCGATGCTCTCGTGTCAGCAAGTTTGAAGTAAATTGTAACAAAATTTATGTTTTTATAGACATTTGAATGTTTGTCCATTATAAGTAAATGGGAGAAGAAAAAAGAATTTAAAAATTCATAAAAAATGTGAACTTTGGCCTACTTTCCCCAAAATGTAATCACATCTATTCTGGGTCACTGGCAATCTCTAAACTTAATTTGGTATGAATTCAACCAATAGTTTTGCTGCTACAGACATGTGAAATTTCACTCATTATAAGTAAACGGAGGGAAAAAAAGATTTTAAAAATTCATAAAAAGTTTGAACTTTGATCTACTGTTCCCAAAATGTAATCACATCTATTCTGGATCACTGGCAATGAACCCAATTTGGTATGAATTCAACCAATAGTTTTCCTGTCAGAGTGTTAACAAACAAACAAACAAACAAACAAACAATCCAAACCAAAAACAATACACTGCAAAAATCACAATCTTACCAAGTGTATTTTTCTCATTTCTAGTGAACATATCTCATCACACTTACCAAGACAATCTTACCAAGATAATTTTCACTTGTTCCATCACCTGATTTTTTTTCTTGAATTAAGCAAAAAAAAAAGAAAAAAAAAAAAGAAGAAATAAATAAAATCTGCTAATGAAACAATTGAAAATTATCTTGGTAAGATTTCTTGAAATAATATTTTCTTTAGGTGATTATGTCTTGTTTTAAGTGTGATGAGATATTTTCAGTAGAAATGAGAAAAATACACTTGGTAATTGTGATTTTCTCCAGTGTTCCCCTTGCCTGTCTTTCGAAGAGTGGGGTAATTATAACCACTTATGATCACGCACATGCGTAGTCAGGTCTATTCCCTTCACGCGCCAACTGAGTCCGATCTTAAAACCTGGAGCAGCCGCACTCTGATCATCCGCGCGCACAGTCTCAGGCTGACACAGCGCATCTGCAGGGATGCTGCAAATACATTTTAATGTTTTTTTTCTTCTTCTTTTTTCTGTCTAAGCCCACAAGAGAAAAATCATGATGACTAAGACATGAATCCGCTTCTGTTTTTTTTTTTTTTTTTTGCACCAGACACTTGAGCTGTCTTAACCAAATGGAGTAGGATGATTAGGTGAAAGTTACATTTTTGTAAATCGGTCCAACACGCGCTAATCCAGGACCACTGACTGAAATGGGGAACGTGATGTGATAGATCCGCACTTGTACAAGTTTGAGATCCGAACCAAGCAAACGGAGAGGATGTATGTAGGTGAGTAGGATTATTCACATGTGAGAAACTAACGACTGGGATATTGGAAAAATATTAATCTGATCTTTCACAAGCTTCTCCTCTTATAATCTTTTCTACATGTTGGCAGTGCACTCACGCTTTTGCACATAAAGTTCTGATAAATGTAGCTTTTTCTTTCATTTTTGCATGTTTTGATCCGTCTGATAAAACCATTACTGTCATCTCTGTGAGGCTATTTTTACGCCGAATTGACTCCATCTCTTAAATTGCTGCACATATAAGAGCAGTCGAAAACCCAAACCCTAAACAGATGCTTCTTGGACATGTGTTCAAAATACAGATGGCTTAAGAATGTGCTGTTAAAGTTTTGGAGATTGGTGGTGCTGAAAGGACAGCTCCGGATTTGCAAACACACAATAAATAAATAAATATACAAATATTTCGACCAAAAATCTGTTTTCCCTTTTGCATCAGCGTGTGGTGGCTCAGTGCCTGGACACTGGAGGATTTGGGTTCTTGCTGCTGCCACACAAAAATGTCAATAATTCATTAAAAAACATTTAATCTAAGGAGAAATTGATATTAATAGAGTTGCCACAACTTGGTATTTATCAGTTTTCTGTTGTTAATAAATCTGTGGAGTCACATTGAAGATCATTCAAGGTCAGTTAATTGCAGATTTTTAGATTTAATTTTTTTTAGTAGACGAATGTGGCCATTTTACTGACCAAAAGCGAAATACAAGCCTTATTAGACAAAATCCAGCTCGTGTATCTGGTTGAATAATTGCCTTATGTGTCTTAAAATGTTCCCTTCTTTAGGACATGCACTGCCTTTCAGACATTCAGCAAATAGACACAAATGCTGCCCACATCCTCTGTAATAATTTTCAAGGCATGGTCACTAAAACATGCCAACTTGTCAACATGCCACTTTGGTGAAAACTCAAAGCAAATGTTAGTGACCTAGCACCCTCTGGCTAGATGCTCTATTTAGGTCATATTTTACGCAATAGACAAAATGTGGCACAAAATATGATATCATGGGGTCTTTGCAGAACCAGACAGCAGGTTGTTAAGAGCCCAACAACTCTCACCCACTGTGTGTATAAGTCAGAATCTGTAAAAAAAAAAAAAATTAAAGGCAGGATGGAAAAAAAGAAGGAGTTAAGTGAGCAGATGGTGATAGAATGTGTCCTTATTCTCTCCCTGTGAGGCTTTTGAACTTCACACCCCTAGGCTCTTATACACTGCCTGTACATCCAGGGATTCGGCTGAGTGCTCTGAGACAACAAACGCCAAATCCTACTAAGCTCTCAGTTTCCTTGATTGTATCCCATCTCACACAGCGCTCACTCCTGACTATGTACCCTACTTGTATCCTTTACAGTCTGGATAGTCCTCCTGTTAATTGAGGAGGGATTTGCACTTGCACAAAAAACCCGAGGTAAGATATTATATTATCAGTTATTCATAAATCTGACATTTGTTTTTTTTTTTACAATCATTGAATCCAGAAACACTTTTTTTTTTTTTTAACTGGCAGTCTTTACATCTTTTATGTCGTATACTTCACACGCAGATGGAGGATCAAAGGGAGTTAGACCGTCTCAGCGACCGCATTCTCATCACTGTGGAAGCTGGATACGAAACACAGATGGTGGCACTTTCAGCTCTCCAAACTACCCAGATACGTACCCTCCAAACAAGGAGTGTCTGTATGTACTAGAAGGTAACCAACATCATGTTCCTGAGGCTGTGAAAATGTCTCTCACGCTACAAAACTCAT
>JAPTYQ010000024.1:12147759-12161517 GCA_029814465.1 Ostorhinchus cyanosoma | reverse complement strand
AGGAGGAAAATTAAGCCAAATGAAAAACGTGTACAATAGAGATTATATCCATGCATTGAGCATTACATGATTTAATACACGGGTAAACATAAATAAAACTCACCAAACAGTGGCATATAAAGCATATGTAGGTAAAGCTAAAATTCGTCTTCTACACTGAGTCTGTAAATACAGAGGGAGAAGTAAATCATCACTATATAAAAACGTATTGTTTTAGACAAATCATGAATTATTAATGCAGGTGACGGCTCACCTGAATAACCTCATCCTCTGCTGGTCTTGCTCTCCATCCCTGGATTACTTTCTTAGACTCCCACGCGTAAACCACCACCAGCAGAAATGAGATAAAATAAAATGTCTGGAACACACAAATAAACATGGGATTGAAGACGCATCATCAGGTGTAATGGTTAACGTAGTCTTTGTTTGAATGAATCACAGTCACACGTTTACATACTGAACTACAAGACTCCTTCCCTTCACTTAAAAGAAGACGTTGATCGACTTCAGACTGTTGCTTTTCATCTTTACGAGCACACGCTTTATAGTTGTTAATCAGAACATTTTTACAGCTCAGGTTTATGGGGATCTTCTGCTTTTTTTTCACGTCTTTCCACTGTCAGACGTACAAATGTGAAACTCGGAAATATCTGCCTTCATCCTTTTATTGAACATATGTGTATATAAGTTCCATTGAACGTCTGTACTTTATGATGGTACTCATGTTTTGAATGATGCACTCGCCGTATTGTCACACCCCTCACAGTCAGCATTACTCTATATGTTCCACGTCCAGCACATGTACACTGTAACTGATTACTACATGTTAGGAGCAATTACCTCAGCCGTAAATATATTTCTGTATTATAGCTTAACCGTCAGTCATTTTCTGTAAGTAAATATCATGATACTGATTTTCTGATCAAATGATTTGTTGTTTGAAATCAATAAAAAATGGATTGCATTGCAAGTGTAGAAATTTGTGCATTGAAAAAGGCACTAGAGCATGAAATGAGGAGGAAATCACAGTCTGTTCTCAGTTCTAGAAAGCTCACACATTCTTTAAGCCACTGATTAAATATTGAAGTTATAAAAAGCAAAAATATTTTCCATAT
The DNA here is from genome assembly GCA_029814465.1 of Ostorhinchus cyanosoma. NCBI lineage: Eukaryota > Metazoa > Chordata > Actinopteri > Kurtiformes > Apogonidae > Ostorhinchus > Ostorhinchus cyanosoma. The sequence continues at coordinate 12,160,402 of JAPTYQ010000024.1, read as the reverse complement.
CTGCATTCTAATAGAATTCCACAGTCAATGAAATGGAGTCACAGTGATTGTTACTATGTTCCTTTCTCTTCTGTTTGCTTTACATTAAGTAAATATCTGATTTATCTTCAAGTTGGGAAGTAAATCCAGATGACTTTATATGTCAGTTAAAGCAGGTTCACAGTAAAGTTTTTAACCTTAAGCCATTTTTCAGACTAGATTAAAAATTAACATCAATGTGTGCAGCTTATGTAACTGTTATATATACAACTATGGACGTGACAAAGCAAAACAGTTCAAAGTCATGTCTCAAATGCCTAAAGAAAACTCCTGCAGCAATTTAATCAGATTATGACATAATGAGATGATTGTTAAAATATTTTGCTGGGGAAGTACCACAATGCAGATGGAAGTTCTTGCCCCGCCCTCATTCTTCTCTCTTTTTTTTTGTGCCTCATTGTAGAGGAAAGGATTTGGCTTCAGAGAAACAACCAGACAACCATTTCTTACCAGTGACAGAGGCAGGCCATATTGGCAGATGACTACATTGTAGACGTTGTTAACTAGGTTCATGATGCTAGTGGACATCAGGATGAGTGCAGCCAGGAGGTCTGCCAGGGCGAGCTGCACAAGGAGGTGCACCTGCACACAAGCACACAATGCATTTGATGCCTCTGCAACACTGTGATTCACACAACCAAGTCAACTGCAGCCTTTTACTCACTGAACTACTGCACTAAAGCATTGATCAGCCATTCAGAAATACCAAATTTACCCATAAAGACCCAGTGCTCCACTTGTGAGAGATCCAGCAATGCATTTTTGTCCTTTGTAGGGAACAAAAGTTTGACAGTTTTCCTTAAAAAAAATGCTGTCAATTGCGAAGGACATTCCATTAAAAAAATAACTAAATGAATAAAAGTATTTTTAAAAATGTATCTGAAAAAGCAGTTTCATTATGCAGTTTCCAATCAAGAAAATTGTTTAATGTTCACTTTCCTGGGTCTCAGTAGGTTAAGATTAATCACCATTATCCTCTGTACTTTGCATTTTTCATGTATTTTCCTATATTTAATATACTGATCATGTAAATGTTCATTAAAGATCACATTAAAGTTGAGGGTTATTATATCAGAAACAGAAAACAAGACAAATGACTTTTTCATCAAAGATATCAATAACTCAACATAAAAACAAGTGTGTCTATGCACTGCCATCGATCCAACTTACTGGATTTTACTGGTGAATCAGTGTTATAGAAGATGACAGTGTTTCCACGTCTGAACGTCCAAATGGGTCATAGTTGATGACCATGTAAAGATGACAAACTGTATTTTACACCAATTATTTCCATGTACTGATAGGATTAGTAGAGCAACAAGTATTAAACCTTTAGATCAGTAAATGCTTTTGGGTCTTTATGGGTGTAAAAGCACTTGAGGGGTAGGATTAAATAAGTCTATACTTCTTCCTTCTCCTTTTCGCTCATGCACATTCAGACACTTGAAGATAGATTCTGTTCATATAAATGTTATTTTGGTTTTGTCGTTGTTCTTGTTATTGCTTTGTTTTATTTAGTTTCTTTGCATGTTTGAAATAAATAAATAGGATTAGTGGAGTGACAAGTACTAAACATTTAGATCATTGAATGCTTTGGGGTCTTTATGGGTTAAACAAACTACCATGTATAGACTTCTCTATTTGTACTTTCTCCCAACATTACAGGAGCACAATGGACATGCCTGCAAAAAAAGTACACAAAAAAATTCCTGTGACTCAACTCACCTGTTCTTGGAGATTCCTCCATCTAATTATGGAAACTACCAGGACAGAGAAACTTCCAGTCACACTGTAATTAATGGCAAAGATCCAGGTCATTCAATTGCACTAGACACTCAGCTGCAGTGTTTGTTTTCTATTGACTTGCATTGAGCTGAAGGCAACATAAGTATAAAGGCGGGATGACTGTCTAACAGACTTTGCTCCTCAGAAACATATCATGTTCAGATATAAACCTGAACTAAAAAGCACCAAATGGAACCTATTTCCTGACAGATAAATTTTCCTATAAGTTCCTCCTCACATGATTCATCGTATTGAACGTATAGTACACTTTATATCCATTTTTACATATTCCTAAATCAGGAAAACAGAAAGCTACAGTACGAGGTGATCATCTGGAGTTAAACAAATGACACAAGTGTACATTATAGCACAGCTGAAAAACAATGAGTGAATGGATTACCTGGGAATCAGTAAGGATATGTATACGTAAGACAGAATATCAATCTGAAAAACAGAGAACAAACATGTATTTGAGAATTCCACACAATCAAAACACAAATAATCATCTGTCATTTATCACTGAACTCTATTAAATGGAGGTTTTACCTGTGTTTCACTCAGTGTGCCATTAATCTCCATCGTCAATATCCAATAATGAGACTATTCCAGTCACCCTCTGTGCACTGCTGGGTAACCTCTCTCCATAACAAGGCTTTGTGAGAACATGACAGCATGTCTTATCAGATCATGCCTGTAAAAAAGTCTACAGCACCTAGACATCACGTGCACCTGTGTTCACCCCACCCACAGGTAAGTGTGTGTGTGTGTGTGTGTGTGTGTGTGTCTTTGCATATTTCTATAGCTGTCAGGATTTTTTTTTTTTTTTTAAACGTCGTTGGAGACATTTCAGTGTCACACTGGCACATTTTCACAACATTTTGGATTTTTTCTACTAAATCTTGATCACGATCACCTGTTTAAATCACCTCTTTTATACTACATTATTTGATTTTTTACATTTCATTGTTATCATTTTCATTTTAATTTATTATCATTTTTCCATTTTTTTCTTATTTTTCTTACAGGCCTGTGTATGAGGCATGTGTATTTAAAAATGAAATAAAGTTGACTGCACAAAACATGAAATGCTTCCCACATTGATATACAAGTCAATGTAAGTTTTAATACCCCTGTATTCTTTTCAAATGTGCACATTAAATAATGTTTCATCTATTTCTTAGAGTTTCAATGCATAATATGTTGTATTCATGGCTAACACTTAAGAGCTCAGATTGTGGGAATATGTTTAAATGAACATATAAAATCAAAACAGAGAACACGTCTAGTCATTCTATAGTAAATGTCTGTGCAACAGGGACATCTAGTGATACAGTATGAATTGGTCTTGCTAGTTATTCCACAGAAACACAGATTGACTGATAACAATCCTTTCATAGGTAAAATAAATATAAAAATATCCTCCTCCAATAGAAGATAAATTATAAAGCACTCAGACATTTTTGGGAGCATTACTCATAATATACTACTCAATATATAACAAGAAAGACTATCATTGAAGCTTAAAGGGTTGCATTTGAATGGCTCTTACTTGCAGTCTACTGCAAATGATCATTTGCATTATTCACAGGTGTGCTTATCTCTACATCAAATTACAATGTATCTTTGTATTGACACCAACACATTCCAGGAATGTCATTTTCTGATCTCAGGAGGATAATATTACTTACCACTGAGAGGTATTATTATAATGGGCAGACCATGGCCTATATCAGCAGTTACAGTTACAGCTACTGAAAAGGGTCCTTGAAACTCTTCTGTTATCACAAACATTTTGATTTGTTACTGTAATTTAGTTGCTATAGGTTAGGCATAGGCAGACAGAATGTCAGCCAATTATAAATAAGAAATCTAACACATTACATCAACCTTTTCAAAATTGTTCATGTAAATTACAAATTCTGTTGTTAATCTTATGTGATTTGTAAATTTAGGTTTTGACAAACACTGCCAATAATTTTATCTTTATTTTTTTTCCTCCTTCCTGTTGTGCTATTACATAGTTAGAGCCAACATTTTTTTGTAATACATAACTTAAACATACAGATGAAATGTAGAACAACATAACTTTCATCCAAATACATGCAGTACCTTATCTATAAACAGTCCTTCTTTAGTACTATTTCTTGCTTTGTTGTTGTTGTTGTTGATGATGATGATGATGATGATGATAATGATGATGATGATGCAGCCTTCATTATTATTATTAAAGCTGATCATAAATTCTCTTATTCGAACATGCAAATAAAAGTAGACTATGAGTTCGTATCATCCCCTTCATTTTTTAGGCAAATGACTAGTCAAATATACCCCCTAAACAAAGTGACTAAGCAGTAAATAAAGTTGTTAACAGAAGTTGTCAATAAAGTTGATTCAAAGTGCTGCTGACGTCGTGTCTTCCACGTTGGCCCGGACGTGGCAGTCCCACAGCCCGATGAGGAAATCACACCAACGGCATCGGTTTGTCTGAATTAACGCATCAGTTTCTTTTTGTCAGAACCAGCACTTCTTTTCTTCGCTGATCAGACGTGATGGGACTCACAATAACTTCGTTGTTCGGCCGACTTTTCGGCAAAAAACAGATGAGGATTTTAATGGGTGAGTGAAAACACAACGATGAGCTTTAGCTTCAGCTGGAAATCAAACTTACGTCAACAGTGTCAACGCGTAGTTGTCAAAGTTGAGGTGGAAAAAAAACGAAACATGGTTTAGAACAAAATAATATTCCGTTTAATTTATGTTTTCTCCCAAATGTTGATTTATATATTTATAGTGTTTTTGTTAATAACAAAGTTTGGTGACGAATCTGCTAACGGCAAATTCATTCCAACTTGAACGACTTCAAAATGCCACAACTTCCATGGTTTTAGATTTGATAAATACACTTAAAACGACGTATTTTCTATTGTCGAATGTGTAGCAGTGTCTGTAAATGGAGAAATATTTTATCAGCATTTCCCTATAGAACAAAATGACGTGTCTAAATGTAAAGTTTTGCCCTAAACCCATATAAGTTCATATTACACTCACAGAATCAGAAAATAGAAAGTTTTAGAAACTGGACTCAAAGAATTTAGACTTGTTTTCTTAAAAAAAAAAAAAAAAATAGTAATACATAAAATAAAAATAGGAAAAAAACTGAATATGAAAACAGTTGCACATTATTGAATATTTGTCAAATGGTGATACATTTGTGAGAATTACCATTGTTGTAGTTCATATAGATGGACACATTCACAATAGATAAATGGTTTGAAACAGTTTTTCATTATGATGGTGTGTTTTGTTAAAAGAGATGTCAACCTCAATGGGTTTTTCTGTGGTTAAATAAAAAACAAAAAAAACTGATATATGGTGCTGTGCCATCACGTGTTACTATTATATTATGTCGTCACTGATGAAAAGGGTTATGCAATACTCAGTATAGTGTTGTGATGTGAATTCCTTTAATCTTACATTGTCTCCTTTTAGTCGGCCTGGATGCTGCTGGGAAAACCACTATTTTATACAAACTGAAGCTTGGTGAAATTGTAACAACCATCCCAACCATCGGTAAGAGATAAACACCTGCATTTCCATTTATTTATTTGATTCAAGACAAATACATCTTTTGATACCTTCCCCTTCTCATTTCTCCTTGAAGGCTTTAACGTGGAGACAGTAGAATATAAAAATATCAGTTTCACTGTATGGGATGTGGGTGGCCAGGACAAGATCAGACCTCTGTGGAGACATTATTTCCAGAACACACAGGTAAGAAATTTGGATTGATCTATTGGGCTAAGCCTTACTTGGTTTAGAGGCTAATTACATTTTCAAGGAGTTGTAAGCCTTGATAAAACACCAGATTCCTGTAAAATTAACAAACGTGAATGTTACGTTTTCTTTCTAGGGTCTTATCTTTGTGGTTGACAGTAATGACAGAGAAAGAGTCGCTGAGTCTGCAGACGAGCTCTCAAAGATGGTAAGTGTTTTGTTCTACACAATACAGTATAAAGGGGAGTTTTGTTATTCCATTGTTGTCAGAACCAGAATAATTATTGTTGAAAAGTGCTCTTGAACCTGGATCTGATCGTGCTGGCAGACGAGAGCTGAACGCCTTTTCATTTACATTGTTTCCAGTTTTACTAAAAGCAATTAAAAACATCTTTATAAATGCATATTTTCATATTCATTGCGGCTTAAATATTCTGTGAGATTTCCCCATTGGTTAAAAAAGCAGAGTCACATCATGTCTTCAGTTGTAGGCAGAAATCTAGTCCTTTAAAAGAAATATTCCACTTCTGGAGTAGCTGCTGTACTGGATTTACATGTTTATATTTCTAGATGTTTGGTGTTGTACTCTAATGTGACATCATGAATTGCGTACAGATAACACACTACTTGTAACTGGTGTGTTATCTGTACTCATTATAAGCTTTCCACGTGTATGTTTATGGTGTGTCAAGTACCACGCGATTAGCAGGTAGGATTCGGGTTAGCAGTTACGGATATGTAAACCAGAGATTTTAACATCTATGAGCATGTGATCGAATGGCATTGAATAACACACAAAAGGATGAAAATGCATATGTATTGCACACTAAATGCCATAAAAACTGGCATGACATACAACTCAATTTCATGAGATCAGTCTGTATACTCAGATTTTTTGATAATGTACTGTGTAGTAATGTCAAAAGTTTAATCTGTTGCTTAATAGTTAAAATATCATGTCTCTGCCTCCAGTTGCAGGAGGATGAATTGAAAGACGCCATCCTGCTGGTGTTTGCTAACAAACAGGACCTTCCCAATGCCTTATCATTGAGTGAGATCACGGACAAACTCAACCTTCAGACTCTCCGGAATAGACCTGTAAGTATTCTGAAAAAAGACGTGTTACTGACCAGTAGTTTAGTTTGTAAGCGTGTTATCATAACTCACTCCTTGTCCAACCCCACAGTGGCACGTTCAGTCAGCCTGCGCCACCCAGGGCACTGGGCTTTATGAAGGACTAGATTGGCTATCCAAAGAGCTGTCCAAAAACTGAAGAAGAAATGGATCAGCTGGACAGAGAGAGAGAGAGACTGATCACCAACGCACAGACACTGAGTCTAGAACCATTTGGTGTTTTGGCACCAAAGTTCTGAAAGTGGACAACCTGGTGGATAGTATAATCATCTTTGGAAAGCATAACATCTCATATTTTTTTCATTTATTATCAGTGCTTTAATATTATCTCTACTTGTCTTATCAAACTCTTACAATGTATTGATACATTGTGTTGAATCATGAGCAATCGGCCTATCAGGGAAATGGAAACAAAGAATTGGGCTTTTTCCATTCGACGCCTTGGATCGAGTGTGGGTATTATTCGCAGTTTTCAACCACTTGTAGAAATATTGGACCTTCCAAGGTTGGGAGATATGAAGATATAAGCCTGGAGTTTTATGGGAGGACAACTTATATGTAGGCACAAGCTGTTCATTTCTGTAACTTTGTATGGATATTTGACTCCCTCACAGACCTGATCCTTTACTAGTCACTGTGTTTTATGCCAAAATATTTCTGTAAAGGCTTTTGTCCTGCACACTCACATGGATTGACATTACACTAAACCTTGTAGAAATGTGGCCTCTTTGTAAGTGTATCCAAAAATGCAACGTTGTGCCTTCTGCTTCCTCTTCATACAAATCTGAGTAATTCTTTCTTATCTTTCTTTGTGGACATGCTCCCTCCTAAGTTGGTTTTGCAACTATTTCACTTTTGAAATATAAAGTTAATGCAATGCAGAGACACTTCTGTTTGTTTTGTATGAAAGTGTTATTGAATTTGACAGTTTGTCTACCCATTACAACAGATTTCACTTAAAAAGAGGAAGGAAAACAGGGCCAGTGTCTCTGTGGCACAGTAAAGCAGCATGGTAATTGTGTTGTTTTTTTTTTGTTTGTTTTTTGCTGCGCTTATTGCTGTGTTTGCTATATTGGCTTATAGCAACTACTGTATATATTACAATTTGTTTATTTCTTACACATAAAAACATCACCAAATAAACATAGTGATGCACATTCCAACTTATGCTTGCAGATGCTTGAGCTGACACATTTGAAATGAGTAAAAGTATTTTCCAATAAAAAAATTTTTGAATAAAGCCATTGTGTAAAAAAAAAAAATCTAATAAAAATTTTACACTCCATTTGTTGAGTAATAGCTTGATTTTTACCTGAAGCCTTTAATCACAAACTTTCCTTACCTTATGCTATTATTATTACTGCTATGCTTTTTTCCCACAGTTTATATTCCCAAGAGATTGGTATTTTGGCACTGTCTGCTGAGAACTCATTAGAGGAAGTACATTTTTTGATTTTATTTTTTTCTGAAATCCAACTCCTTTTAAACCCATGACTGTCTCGTACAAATCTAGTTGGTCTAGCGAGGCTTTATTTGACTAACTTTTCATATATTTGCCTTAGTCATTTATATGCTTTAAATTGATAGTCCACAATCAAATGATAGGAAAGTAAGGTGTAGAACATTTAACTGGTTGGAGTGGCTGGACTGGTTGGTTTTCTTAATCCCTCTGCTACGTGCTTAAGTGTCTTATCTTTACACACAGTAATACTGCACTTTGTCTTTTATGCTTCCTGAATAAACCAAATGAAACAAAACAAAAATGATGGTCCAGAAAACATGCAGTCAGGGTCTTAAGAGGTTTTCCCTTAAGGGCAGGTGGGTGTAGTCCTGGAAATATTGGATTAGAGGATCATCCCCTCAAGAAAATATATTACTATACTATTATCTATCGGAATCTTATTGTTATTGACTTCATTTTGTTATTGACAACGTGTTTGTAAAAGACGAAGACACAAAGCTGTGTGTGTGTGTGTGTGTGTGTGTGTGTGTGTGTGTGTGTGTGTTGGGGGGTGGTCTTTTCATAAGAAAATTTTTTTTATGTTAAACATGAATTAAAAAGGCAAGAAATGGGTTGATGATGAATGGAAGAGGATGGAGCAAAAACTAGCAAAGCAAGCAACTTGCAACTTACAGCAATGTTTAATATTGAGCTAAAAGGATCTTATGAAACCAGTTTGCTCTGATAGGATGCTGATGCCAAGTTTGTTTAATAAATAAACTCAAACCCAAATATCAAGACTTTGAAGTTATAATTTATATATATTTACTGTGCGTTAATTCTGATGCTTCTCTGTATAATCATAAACTATACGCTGTGTTTCTAAGTTAGGAGCCGACCTAAAACCTGGAGTATGTGCCTGTTTTATACTTTGCACTTTTCTTTCTGTTTGTCTTTTCAATTGAAAAGAGAATATTTTTTTTAGCATATAAATGTTTACAAAAACATATATGAAGCCTTACATGTACATAAGTATGCAGAACAGGTGTGTACTGTTTATAAGTGACGTATAAGCATTATATAATTGGCTTGCTCTGATGTGTGATGACAGCTAATCAGGATTAGTAAAGCTGGGTCAGTGCACATTTAATGGGTGTGTATGTGTGGACAGTGGGGTGATGCACATGCCTTTTTGGCTCATTCCCTTCACTTTTCAGCACTCTTGTTTTCTGGACACTTAAATGGGACTTTTTATTTCACCCTCCAAGATAATCAAAAAGGTAAGCCTGAAATTTGACTTATTTAATAAAAGAAAAATGAAAGAAAGAAATAGCATGCAGTGCATTTTGGAAAATTTATTCTGAAATATTCTTTAACAAATGGTATTCTTGTCAATGTTTATTATACAGTAACAACCTGTTCACTGGGAGCTCTGCTATGAAAAGGAGCTGACCGAAGCCGGGACAGGGTGGCTCAGTTTGGCCTTAATCCCAAAGACAGATGACAATACATACTTCACATTTACAGTGTAAGAGTTCAGACGGACCTTTGGGGTTTCACCGGCAGAATGATGCCAACCCTGGGCCCACACATACCAGTACCACGGCCCTCCTACTCGCAGGCCCGGGAGAACCTGGTGAAGGCTATCCCACCCAGGCTCCTGTGTCTGCTGGCCTGTGGAGGCATAGACTGTCGTTATGAAGGACCAGAGTGTTGGAAGGCGAACCAGCAGGCCATTCGAGGCCTTTTCTCCTCTTGGTGAGGCTTGAACTTTTTCTGTAGCACATTATAATCAGTAAGCACTTTTTGATTACATACATTTGTATTGCAGGGTGACAGATGATATTATAGCAATGGCACGACCATCAGCGCATCTGATTGAGAAATATGACATCATTGAACAATTCAAAAGGTAATCAGCATCCATTGTAGTTGCACCAATATTTGTTGTATTTCTGGGTATCTGGAACACACTAGAAAACATGAAATGGTGTGCCGTTCCCTTTTATTTTATCCACTATCTCAAGAGTCTCCCAGTTTATGTCCCCTCGACATTTTCCTGTAGTTCCTTGAATACGACTACCACTTCACTACCACTGTTCTAGTCAGTCTTTACTGCATAATGTGACTTTCTCCTCAGGTTAAACATCAAATCTATCATCAACATGCAGCTCCCTGGGGAGCATGCTCACTGTGGACCTCCCTTAGACCTGCAAAGTGGCTTCACATACTCCCCACAAGTCTTCATGGACAACGATAGTGAGAACTTGATGCATTGAATATCTAACTATTTGCTCTTCTTGTCCATTTCATCAGTTGAATAATTCTAGATTAGAACTATTATCAGATGTATTGAGTGTCTTAGCAGCTATTGAGGGATATGAATGGGGTTATACTCTGGGTTTTCATATCCAAGCAAATACTCTGCCACTGGACACATGCTAGTCCATAATGTCTTGGCATGTGCTTGTGTATTTCCAGTTTACTTTTACAACTTTGGGATGCCAGATTTTGGCGTGTCAACTCTTGTGGGTATGATTGACGAGGTGAAGGTTTTGGCCTTTGCAGTGAAAGAAGGAAGAGTTGCTGTGCACTGCCATGCAGGCCTTGGAAGAACCGGTGAGATTATAGTAAATTCCCATATGCAGTGGTCATGTTATATGCACATATGTATGTTGTGCATATTCATTTTTTTCTCCAGGTGTCCTGATAGCCTGTTACCTGGTCTACACCCTGCGTATCAGCCCGAGTGAGGCTGTCCACTACGTGCGCATTAAACGACCTCGTTCTATCCAAACCCGTGCACAGATCAGCCAGGTGTTTGACTTTGCACGCCTGCTGGGTACGCAGCTAGTCCAGTATCCAGACCTCAGCCTGAGGCACGGAAACCCTTTTACTCTGCAGCACTACCTAAACCGACAAGGAATACTGCTGCATGGTCAGGAGGCACGCACCCTCAGACATACACCAAAGGTCAGCTACTGAACAGTGAATGTACCTAACTGTAGTGTAGAGCAGCAGAAACACCTTCTGACCTCTTCTTGAACATCTTGTCAGGTGGTGTACCTCCTCTGTGTGCGTCTGTCCTGCTTAGCCATGGGTCTTCCCACTCCTCCAGAGGTACAAGCTGAACTAGACAAGAGAGCAGCACTGAAGGTCCTGAGCAGGGCTGTGAAGGAGACCCTGGTCACCAGACAGTACATGCCCTTGTTACGAGAGGGACATAAGGGCTCTTGGGTGAGCTCAGGGTCCGTGTCCTCCTGGGATGAGCCACTTGGATTCTTAGAAAGAAAGAGGGAGGTTCTGTTGGACAAACGCAGCTATAGCGACTCCGACCTCAGCAAGATCGCAGTGAATGAGGTCAAATTTCCATAATACATGCAGAACTACTAAAAAAGTGACTGAATGATCCAAAATCAAAGTGACCTGAGATGCTTTTCTGACCCTGTTCTATCCTTCCTTGAAGGACCTGGACCTGAGTCCATACGGTACCACAGCAGTTGGAAATGACAGAAACTGGTGTGTTGAGGATCTGTTACGATCTGATTTGACCCCAGTTACTCCAATGCGTCACCCAGTCCAATCGCACAGCCTGAAGACTACCAAAACAATTCAGACTCTTGGTGATGTAATATCAAAAAACAACAACTGTGCTAAAAGATCCAAGTGCACAGCAAAAAAACCACTCCCCAAATTAACTTCAAACTTTGAGGTAATTACATTTCTATGATAAGATGTTAGAAATATGAATAAATAAATAAATAATAATATAAATATAAAAATTATAAAGTGCTGGTATCAATCATAAAATATTTTGATTTATATGAAGTTGTGCAGAAATCCGCACAATCCAGGTCCAACCTCAATGGCTCGAGCTGTGGCTAAGGCAATGGCAGACCAAGGCCTTCCTGGAGAAATTATTCTGCAAAGATCAGCCCTACTGCAGGTACACAGTTACAAGTCTGTCATAAGCATATATCATTTTGATTCAAAGCTTCATATCCTTTGATCCACTTGTTTTTTGTTTTATTTTTTTACAGGAGGAACTGAACAGTAGTGACAGTGCCTGGGCCCTCCTGGTCACTGAGTCTGACCCTCAGGTTCTCAGCTGTCTGCTTTGGACCTGGCTGGAGAAGTTGAGGGTAAGTACCATCAAACAGGAAGTTGTAGTGATTTCCCAATCTGAAAATGCACCCTAGCGTGTTGCATCAGTTTATACTTTCCGTCTCTGGCTCACTTCTATCACTTTGTTCACCAATATAATGTAGGATCCTGTACTGAGTGCAGACGACATAGAAAAGTTACGCCGCGGAGCAAACAACAGGAACCCTCTCAGTGTACTCAAGAAGGTACAGCAGCCACTACATATGTTACCTGTGTCTCTTGAAAAATGTATTTTAGTCTAACGCTCACTGACATCATTTCTTAATTCTTCATATTGTTACCATCAGCCACAGAGACACACCATCT
>JAPTYQ010000024.1:12134233-12145558 GCA_029814465.1 Ostorhinchus cyanosoma | reverse complement strand
CAGCATGAAAGGCCGCAACTTCACACCTGTTAGTGGAGATACAAATTTGAAAAAGGCGAAAAAAGCTGGACCTGGATTACACGATCCAGGGAAGGTAAAGATCCTTTCTTTTTTTTTTTAACATGTTCAATTGGTCTTTGTTTACCTCAAAAATGTATTTGTTCTATGTCCTCACTGACATATTTTTCTTTCTAGGTGACCCTCACGAAAACAAAAGCACCCTGCTTTTCTTTTGGAGTGCGACATTCGCCACATGTCTTACCCCTCCCACGTGTGGCCTAATAAGGCCACATATATCATCTGTGAAATGGGAATATTGCCATGGCAATTGTAATAAAGCATTAAAAAATTCCATGTGGTTGTTGAGATCATTTGTAGTTAGTAATTATCCATTTTTTGGGTCTTAGTGCATTAACATTTTGTCAGGTGTATGACCACTATCAGTATTTCAGGAATTAAAAACATCACCATTAGACGACTGTTGTCTTCATAACTTCTTTATTTGATATTTGGGAACTGATATTGTAGAAAGAAAGGATGACAGTAGGCTTTTATTATTATGATCAATAATAATAAATCATAATTTTTAGTCCCACTCCAGTGGTTTTGGAACAAGTGCAAAATCCTGCTGCATAGATCACAAACATCTCATTGAAACACCAGTGAAACTAAAGAAAGACTATTGTTCTCATGTTTTTAAGAATATCAAAATATATCAAACTACAAAATCAGATTGTGTTAAATAATGTTTTATTTTCCTGATTTTTATTTTTGGGTAATACCCCTCAACCCCCCCCTTAGGTTTTTTTTGGAGGTGGTACAAAATGAAAACTCTTAAAAAATATTTTTCAATAGTATAAAACATCTCACATATGACTGGTTGATGCCTTTGGAGTCATTTAGAAGTGTTTTGAAGCAAATTAAAACCCGATTTTTTTTTTTTCTTTTAATATACCCCTTTCCCCCTTTAATTAATTAATTCAATTTTTGTAAGAAGTGTATTTTTTAAATGTAAACTGTCCTGTCCTAAATAATAGTACAAAAAAAGTAAAAAAAAATAATAAAAAAAAATCCTTTTTCATTCAGGCAATCACTTGGATAACCGGAAATATGTTCAAGTGGTCCTTCAGGCGTCTCCGTTGCATAGAAACCATCCATGATAGAAACCAAACTGGAGTGCTTTGGGATATCACGCCTAACACCTAGAAACGTAATGAACGTAGACAATCTCTCCTTTTGTCATGTAGCACGGTGCAGTTCTATACAAACTACAGTAAGAGGATCATTTTCTGTGAAGTCTGTTCATTCTGTTTGTCTGCATTAGCAGGATGTTAGCCTTTAGATGCTCAGACTGAACCAATCTATCAGCGGTATAATAATGCAAGAAGGCAGATGTAATTAGTGTGTATTGTTGCTGCACTACTCCAGGGTTCATATCTACTGATGTAAAGACTGAGGAGCGACTGAAATGAGCGATATCGAGCCACATCCCGCCACGTTTACCTCAGCTAACCGACAAGTTAGCTAACACTCATTCTTGACAGCAGCTGTCGGTTGCTAAGCTAGCAGCTTAGATAGCCTGTGTTAGGTAGTCACTGATTTATTAAGTCAAAAGGTGCTTTATATAAGCATTCTTTTCAAAATAAAAGATTGTCCAAACAGGGAATAACATGGCCGGAAATGGAAACAATATCCCTGAACTGGACCAAAATAAGTACGATGCAGACGAACAAGTGAAGATCATCTGTCTGGGAGACAGTGCAGTCGGGAAATCCAAGTGAGTATAAGCTATCACGAGGGAAAAACTCTGTATTTAAGATAGATACACAGTCATGAAAAAGCTTGAAAGAGCAGGAGGACTTTGAGATCTCCATTTCCCAGACAACCCATCAGTGAGGAGTTTTATAAGAGTGGGATTAAGTCCTTGTTTGTTTGAATGATTTGTGCTGTTTTATTTTCTTAATATTGACATGTGAAGGGCATGTCTGTAACTCCTGAACATTTTGTCTTTTGGTAAATTTGTACATGCATTGTGTAGAGATACAATAAAACCACACAAATTCATTACATTATGTTCAGGCAGTTACATGTCATTTTGGGTAAGGAGTAGTTCTGTTGACGTGATACTGTACAAAGTGAAGTAGTTTTCATTTTTATTAGTCAGTGACAGGATCTCTACAGGCTCTAAAAAGTCTCCAATCTATCAATGGTCTCACATTGTCCTCAGTCTGACAGTTGTTTTTAGGTCTTAAACAGTGTATTATATCATTGTGTTACTTTCCTAATGTTGTGTTGACCAGCAGAAATCAGTGCCTATTTAGTAATAATTATTATTTTTATTATGGATATAAACAAAAACAAGGGGAAAAAAAGTAAAAAAAAAAATTGCAATGAAGCACAGTTTATAAACTCCCGTCCCTTTACCCCTTCTTTTTTTCTGATCATAAAATTCCATGTCAGGGGACATATAAGGTTATTTCTGTAATGATGGGTAACCTGCCTGGAGTTTTTGGAGCGATGTAACTACGTCTGAAAATCAATTTAAAGAATGTTAGGAAATACTATTTAACTTCTTTAACAAATATGCTTTGCCATGGGAAACTTCATAAAGTATATGAGGCTCCCCTTGATATTCTGCTGTCTTTAGTAGTTTTGTTTTACCATATTTTCCCGACATGGGGGGGGACAAGGAAGAAGAAGGTGCCGAAAACACCAACAACACAAACAATTCCTCTTATGAATTAATATATCTTTTTTGTTTCTTCTCTGTCTTTCAGGTTGATGGAAAGGTTTCTTATGGATGAGTAGTATCCTTACCCCCTTCACAAAACTAAATCATTATGAATCATTACAGTTACTAATTTCATAATGGCTTCACATAAAAATGTTGCTTAAGGACTTGCAGGGTTGTGTCCAGCAAAGCATGTAATATTTCTTGTATGTGAAGTTCTTTAACTCCTTCTCCAGTCGTCCTCAGCAGCTGTCCACTTATGCGTTGACTCTTTACAAACACATAGCCAATGTAGGCGGGAAGACAGTGGCAGTAGGTACGTACTTCACAGCTGTTTTCACTCTCTTTCTCGCTTCACATAGCTCCGGCTTCAATACCGCTCTGTTATTGATTCACAGATTTCTGGGACACCGCCGGTCAGGAGAGGTTTCAGAGCATGCATCCATCATACTACCACAAAGCACACGCATGTATTATGGTAAGAGACACACTGATGTTTTTCAAGACACATTCTATTAACAATTAAATTAACAATACTAAAGAATTATTAATAGTAAATAATGTGCAATGTAGCATTATAGCTGGATTAAGTCTATCAAAAAGCTGAAAAGTTGTATGTATCTGTAGTGTCTAATAGCACTTTGTTCTGTTTTTTTTTTTATCGTGGTGAGTGAATGATGAAAAATCATATGTAACTTTTTATTATGAGGAAACATACTCAAAGCAGAATTGTGAAAATGCAAAGAACATTTATCTGACAGACCGAAATAAATAAAAAAATACCAACAACAAAATAATGATAAAAACAGAGACATAATTTCACTTTAAATTTGTCCAAAATAAGATCATTCTCTAAAACAGAACAGAACATTTTTAAGGCCAGAAGATGTGAATTTATTTATCTAGAGTATTTAGATGTGAAACAGTTCAGTGTGTGCTTCACATTGGTACAAAACACATTAAAAAACTTCAGTAAAGGTCAATAATCAATTTTTAATCTTGCTTTTCCATCCTGACAAATACATTATTCATATCAAAGACCCAAGTTCCTTCTGTTTTGATCCTTCTGCTATGGATTTTAGCATGTTCGTATAGCTCACACATATTTATATTTATGAAGCATTTCATGGATGCATGTGCAGGATTTAACTTTCCTTTTCTCTGGTAATAAATTCAACAGCCTGATCAGATGAGTATGAGCGACGCAGTTGAACTAGTGATGAGCCACAACTATCGCAGAGCACACTGACGCTCTTTCTTCTTCTGTCTTCAGGTTTTTGATGTGCAAAGGAAGATCACATATAAGAACTTGGCCAACTGGTATAAAGAGCTGAGAGAGTACAGACCAGAGATACCCTGTTGTGTGGTCGCCAACAAAATTGATGGTGAGTCTGACTTTAACACTGAACATTAATATTCGAGTGTACTGATAATTCTGAGCAGGATTTGATATTATAGTAGGAGATGTAAGCATGGATTTAAAAAATAATTATTTCTTGAGTTAGAACCAACAGAGTATGTTCCAAAGCACACATTCATTTGCCTGGTTTATTTTAATTCAGGGTGACTAATGTTTTTTTTTTGTCTGAAGCTGATATGAAGGTGACACAGAGAAGCTTTAACTTTGGGAAGAAGCAGGGAATGCCATTTTACTTTGTGTCAGCAGCTGATGGCACCAATGTAGTTAAGGTTTGTCGTTCTTTATTACCGTCTCATATCTTGTAGTTAAAGTTTACATTTTAAAGCTGTGAAATGAAAACAGATTTGGGTTTACTCTTGTAATGTTTCGCGACCTCATGTTTTGTGTTTCTGTTTTGATATTTTTGTCTCTATCGCAACAGATGTTCAGAGAAATGATCAAAAGAGCAGTGGATTACAAACAAAACCCCAGCGACTTCATGGATGAAGTGATGCAAGAATTAGAGGTAACACTAAAACACACTGTGATTACTGGTGCGCTCATTTGTAAAAGGGGTGTCATTAATAAACTCCTAACTCAGTCAATAATGAGGATGACGTTTTATTTAAGATACTCATTCAAAAGCTGGAGTATTAAAGGGGTCATATTTTGCTAAACCCACTTTTATTAGTCTTTGGTTGATTTATTTGTGTATTTGGACACTAATAGTTCATACAGTTTGAATTTGAACCGTCCAGATGCTGCAGAGCTTTCTTTTTGGAAAAAATCGGGTGGACTTTCTACAACCTGTTCTTAATTTGTTACATGTATAACAACAGAGCAAACATATAAACACACTATGTGACACTTTACATTTTAACAGCTTTAGGTGTTGCACAATATATTAAATCGCAGACCTTTTATTTTGTTGATCAGTGTGGTACAGATTACTGTCCTTCAGGGACATTCATGTGGACGTAGTGGGGGCGGTTGAAAGAAATCACAACTCCATATCGTGAGCGTCCACCACCGGCTTCCCGTAGAGCAACACATCACCTTCTCATGGATTTGGCAATATTGTCAATTGTGGCCCGTGGAATGTTATTCCACTTCACTTTGAGGGATACACGGGCCTATGGGATGCTATCCGGAACCGTTCCCACATGATTTGTGATATCCGTGTTATGGAGACATCTGAGGACATGTGACATTTTGAGGTGTCCTTTTATTGTCCTCAGTATAAGGAGGGCCTGAAACTTGTTCACACTGTCTGAGCAGCATCTGGACATGACACTGGATCACTGAGCTGTGCTCCCACACAGACATGGACACAAAGTGTGTTTACGAATCAAGAGAATTAATTATTAAGCCTATCAGTAAGTCTGGTGGACTCGGTCCATTTAGCTCATACTACTTTGGTCAGTGTTTGATAAAAGCAGCTGCTGCTCCTGAATCATGTCCTCCTGCCAGGGTGATGGTGGAAATTTGCTAGCGGTGAAGGGAACGCAGCAACTGGAAAGAGATTTATTTATTTATTTTTTTAATGAAATAGGCTGTGCTTTTGTGAAATTTTATAGGCTATATGCGGAATGAAAAAAGGAACTTTATTAGCCGGTTTGGGGGATTTCAAAATAACAGTTCTGCTTCGGAACGGTTGAAGACCATTCCGTTTTCGTTCCTTAGAATTTCGTTCTTTTTCGGTTTTCATTTTTGTTCCTTGAACCGGTTCAGTGCCCTGCTGGTGTTACACAAATATTGTACATGGAGTGTTTATATTTTTGCTCAGTAGAGTTACATTTGTACATATAAGCTCCAGACTTCCGACAAACATTTCTCTGAGTACGACATAATGTTTGTCAGCAGCAGCAGTTGTCGTAAAAACTGAGAATATGTCCAAACTTTCAGCCGGTTACCTGAACTGTTCAGTTGTTGGTTGAATGGGACAGAGCAGTACAGCCAAAAACCTGAAGGGGGCGGGGCCTGAAGTGGTTCATTTGCATTTAAAGGGCCGGCGCTCAAAACCACTTTTCTGGTGTCATTACTCAGGAATAGGGTTGAAGATGGACCTGTAGAGTTGAATTAATAAAGAATTGAGACCCAAGAAGAGCATTTACAGTTTATGTAGACCATGGGGAAGTGTTTTAAAATGCATAATTCAATAAAAAAAAAAAAAAAAGCAAAATATCATTCCTTTAAATCAAGAATGGAGGATGTTATTTTGTAATTTAATGAAACTGTGTGTTGTTTAAGAATTTTGGCACTGAAAACACCAATGCATGTATGTTTCGTTACACTTGTCTTACAGAATTTTGACCTGGAGAAGAAGGAAGATAATTCTGAAGCAGATGAGGATGGATTAAAAACAGAGAGTCCAGAGCTGCCCTGACATTTTTGAAACATCTCCCTTAACCTCTGCACATCTCATGGACAATTTATCCTTCTCTGAGGGTAATGCTGTGAGTAGATTATATATTGAATCACAGTGGAAGAGATCTATTCTCTTACTGACACCATTACCTGGACCATTAATAGAACTTTGGGACACTTTTATACCAAAATGTCATTCCAGCGCTGGAACGTGTCAGACCGTCCTCTAAGCCAGGTTATAACCAACTGCCCTCCACCTGTCGAATGACACTGGCAGGAAAAACTGGTGAAATAATTTAAGAATGTGTTATTTGCCAGGTCTGTTTTGCTGCTATTAAAGCGTTGTCTTTAATACTTATATATAAATACCTGCTTTAATAATAGTATCAAATCTTATGATGTGGTTGAATGTTTTCCTGACCGAGAAGCTGCAGTTAGTTTGTGTCATGTACTAAGAATGTGAAACATTGAAATCAAACTCACGCACAACAAAGACAATGTGTGATTATGAAGCCTCTTTGCTGTTGTTCTCAACATTTGTGTGTAGTACTGTTCGCAATGCCAGCAGGGAGCTACATCTGTTGGCTCTTTTCTTTTGCATTTATTTTGTGAAGTCTGTTTTTCAGCACCAATTAAATGAAAGTTTAATGTACCATGTAACCAGATTGTGATAATGTGTCTCCAGCAATGGGCACAAAGGTACGTAATGTAGACAACTTTATATCAGCGTTCAGTAAAATACATTTATAAAAAATACAATATCTGAGTTGTATAGAGCTGCTAGGAGGTGACATTGGAATTCTTAATAATAGATCTGAGGTGTGTAGTCAGTCATCATGCTGTTAGAAAACCAGTGCACCCTCTAGTTATTTTAAATCTGTAAGATCAGTGAATTTTTTTTTTTTTTTATAGCCAATCTATACATTAAACCAAACTTTGTCTGATTATATTTCATATGACCTTCAGTTATGTTGTATACAATGCATGTTTATGTTTTCTATTTATATTTGACTGTCTTGTGGCATTTACCACGAATAAATCACACTGGAACTTCATTATTGAGACATTAAAATAGAAATGAGAATTCAATGCAGTTCATGTTTTAATTATAAATTTATTACATAATATAACAAACATATATCTCTGTGGTGGAGATATCCTGGGTAACATCTCAGATCTTGCCTCACTCTTCACTGTCGCCCTTAATCTGGTTGTGTGAGGAATACTAGGTAGCTTCTGGTTTTATTTAAACATGGGCTTTATTAAAACGGAGGAGGATCGCTAATGCTCTCCAGAAGTTGCTGAGACAACCATTGTCAATGATTTGCCTGGTCATCAGATGCTGAGAAGGGGAAGTTCACCTGTGAGACAAGGCTGAGGCGTTACAGAGATACATCCACCAATCTAAACTTCACAGTGCAAACAAGGAGAAAACCAACAATGAAATAAAAAAAAAAGAAAAAAAAAAAGAAAAGAAAACCTTTGATGATAAGACCACTGGTTCCAGTGGGAAACTGGACTCCAGTGTATTTTTAAAAAGGTTACACTGCTCCCCTACACTATGTAGATTGTGCTTTGTTGATTAGAAAATAAGACAAAGATAACCCTTCACTGAACTTATTTGACCTAAAGATGTGTAAGTCTGTTACACGTTGCTCTGTAGAATTATTTTGCATCTGTATTTGTGGTAAACTTACACAACAACCCAACCAGGCCGGCTTGTGTTGAGTCCAGACCGGACACGTTCACCTCTGTGAAGTTTATGTTTCATCTGTTATTTGGATTTATATGGGAACAGTAAGCCAAGCTGGATAATAACCTTCATCACAGTAAAATCAAGCAATCGTGAAATTTAAATAGAAATGTTAATGCAAAGCTCACAGGTAGATACACACAGGCTATATATCCTATATGTATATACATTACCCCAGGATGTATTTACACTGAGGTAATCTATATATACATATTCATATATATAGCCTGCTTCTTTACAAAATAATAACAATGACTGTATTTCCACCTATAGGAAATACAGGATCTAACAAATGTTTGTAGTTCTCAAGATTTCCAGGAGATGGCACCATATTATTGAGTCTAACAGCTCAAGAATGCTGTAACTAAGATAGTCCTAAAGCAAAGACAAATATACAGTTAAAAGTTAGGTTATTTTTTGGCACATTATCCTTTGTGTTGTTTCTTCCTCACTGGATCACCTCATATAGCATATCCAAAAAAACTCAGAAACTGAAGGTCTGAAAAAGGAAAAAGGAGTGCTGCCAGACAGAGTGGAGGGTAAGGAGCGCAAATGCCATCTGGGAATGGGTGTACAAAACAGTGACGCTGCATAAGCTGCACCTACACAGTTACAAGGTGAGTTATATTTGTCTTGTAATATAAAATGTGACAATGTTTTTCGCTCAACACCGCGTGGTCGCCTCTCAAATGTCTGCCTCTCTTTCTCTTGGGCAGAGCAGTCCACTTTTCAAAGATGTGACAACACAAAATAATAACGCAGAACAATATTTCTCTATTTTAAGTTGAAGGTGTATGTATATGTGCATTTCATTTGTGTGTGTGTATATATATGCATGTGTTCTGTTTGTGTGGATGTGTGTATGTGTGTGTATTGTGTGACACAGCCACTGCCGGAAATCTCTGATGGAAATACAGTAAGGCTATAGTGGACTAACTCCAAAACCCCTAACCATGCATGCTCACCGTCACATGTGCATTTTCATTGTCTCTCTCAAACAAATACACACAAAATGGACACAAACACGCATTTACACAAACACGCTTAACAGTCGCACATGGTGAAAAGGAATGACCATACAGAGAGATTCAGGGAATCCAGATGCACACATGCGCTTGGACGATGGGTGGCTTTTATGTTAGCACCTTGTCACCTTGTTTTGTGCAAATCATCCCCTAGTTCATAGTTCAGAGTTCAAAAGTTCAAGAGTTCATAGAAAGAATAAAATCTGCTCACCCTTTCCACAGGTGGTTAACTATGCATATATGCCAAACATTCATATATAGATCTATATACTTCTTCAAAAATTTATATGAAATCTATCATATATACATTGCTTGTGATTAAAAAAAAGCAAATATTCGTAGTTTGTTCATTTTTACAAGTGTTTAGAATGGACAGGATATTAGTTTTTTCTGTCTTTTTTTTTTCTGTCACTCTAAAATTCAAATGAGTGAAAGATTTAAGTATCATGTTCCACACGCTACAAAATCTACCCACAGTGTGCGAGGGTAATAAATAAACAAGGAAAAAAAAAAAACAAAAAAAACCATAACACAAAAAGTCCAAATGAGTCTGAGGACGTAATACTGGAGTAAAATAATCAGTGAGGTCACAGTGAGGCAGTGAGTGCTATTCCTACAACCCAGACGTGACTTTATATTCACTGCCTGCTTTAACAAATTGCTAGCAAAAAGAAGAGAGGAAAAAAAAAAAAGTTGCACAGAACTTCAGGCCAAGTGAAACAGCCTTGGCGTAGAGACCGGACGCTGCTGCTGATGCGCAGTCGTTTTCAGCAGAAAGTGAAATTACCTGGTCTTCAATCTGAGTAAAAAGCTATGGATAAAATGCTTTTGTTGTTGTTGTTGCGTGAATAAAACTCACTGTTTCTCACTGCCAGCAGAAGCTACTCATGAGTACAATTGTAGATTTTATATTGTTAAGGAAAATTCAGTTGTGTTTTTTTTTTTTTGTTTTTTAAATTCACAACCTGTGTCTGTGTTTTTTGTCTGACTGCCACTGTCTATGATAATATTTTACTCACTAAGTAAAGTGTAGAGATACAGGGAGGCAGCAACATTTTTAAGACACAGTCGGGTTGTAAAATACTGAATTTTCTTTAAGACCTTACAGAGGCTTTCCCATCCCCACAGCCTGATAAACTACACACATTTCCATAGTGGTGTTTCAGAGGGGCACATACATCTGAGGCTTTTCAGCCCTTCTTATTTTTTGCCCAAGTAAAAGGTGCATTTAAAGGATGGCATTTCCTTATTCTAATAAATTAGGTTTAATTTGGCTATGACCACAGACTTAATAGTGTCTTTTTTCTGTAATATGGCAGATATTTCCCTCTCGGAACCAGACTGTGTAGAGCCTGGTCTGAGAAGCATCATCAGGGTTCACAGGGATGGAAATTTTTTACTAGCGTTCGTGCATTTTCTTAGACTGTGATGGTGTAAAATTGTCCTCAAAGGTAAGAATTGAAATGAATCGTATTACAACAACCTCTCCGTGCTAGTGTCCTAAACTTCCATCCCTGAGTGTTTAACAGGCGTAAGATGAAGAGCCCCCCCGTTTGTTTAATAATCAGCTGTCTTGTCTGGTGGTTGTCGTCGAGTTTATAGCAGAGACAGAACCACGTCATCTGTAGCTGAAGCGGTAGGGATGGGTGTCAACTGGGGTCTCAGCCTCACATTACGGGATGCCCTTTAGTATGAAGGAAGACTGTAAGAAAATAAAAACAAACAACATACTCTCTGTCCAACACATGATACAACTTGTCATGCTACGGTTCAAGAAAGGGTGACCATAAGGAAAGTTGTATATCTATGACAAAAATTTCATTTCCATATCTATATACTTTTTTCTTTCAAATATATATATGTATATTTTTATATATATTTATATATGTATATAATTGGTAGAAATGAGTAAACTATTGGTGGAATAAATTTTAAAGATTTCTCTCTGCCTTCTATACTAAAAACCAAAAACAGGCGCAGATTAATTTATTACATATCCTCTTTGCAACATTATCTTTTCTTCAGAAAGCTATTTTAAGATACATATATC
>JAPTYQ010000024.1:12118771-12133997 GCA_029814465.1 Ostorhinchus cyanosoma | reverse complement strand
CCCTTTGGAAAACCAAAAAAATTGATTATGAAAAAAGCCACGAGTGTTGGTTAAACATTCTCCAAATATAATAGATAGCACAGTCTGGGTACCAAGGCGGAGGGAGGGGTTTTCTCCCGTGGTTTACGTTGTGGAGCTCCACCTCTGGGCTCTAAAGTCTTCGGTTTAAAAACAACAGCAGGTGTAGAGAAGACACACCTTTTCAGAGCTGTGTCAGCACTATGTCCATAGTCCTGTGTTCAACATTGTTGATCTCTGTATAAATATTTTTGAAAGGCAACTGAGCTTTCTGTTTGGAACAAAATACTTCCTCCTCCTCCTTTACTCAAACTGCAAAAGGCTTTCAGAGGCCTGAAAGATGGAGGGATAGAGGTAGAGGTAGAGGAGGGAGGGAATGGTGGCGAGGAGGTGTGGGTGTTACTATGGAAACGACTGAGGCTTTCACCAATCTAATATTTTAATTGAAGCTCATGCGATTCTCCTCGGCAAAGAAAGACCAGAGCCCCTTTTGAGGTCTAATCTAATTGGCTGCAGGCAAAGAGGTGGGGAGACACTAAGGGCCGAGTGGAGGGGGACGAAAGTATTGACTCCTCCTCTTCAGTGCAGTGCCAAATGCGGGGTTTAATGCAGAAATAGGAACATAAAAGTGTTGCTAACGACCCCAGGTAAACATTTGTGACTCGTAACTTAAAAGCAGGCAGAGTAAAAGAGGAGCTGTCGTTATTGTTTCTCCTGTTTTCACCCACTCTACGTCTTGGCCCTTCTATCTTCATCTTCTCCTCTATCTGTTGCTGTGTCTCAGGGCAGGTGTCAGCTCTCTAGCAGCTGCTTTAGTGCTCGTTCGATGTTCATGCGGTGACCGACTCGTGTCACTCCGAGCTCTGCGAAGTCATCCTTGGTTAGAGCGGGGAGGTGAGAGCCTTCGATCTCATGCTCCTGAAATCCTGCTCTGTGCTCTCCCAGGTTGATGCTCTCCAGCCAGTCTCCGACGTCGTACTTGTTCCAGAGGTGGAGGGGCTTCTGGTGGAAGGGTCTGAGCGCCAAAAGAGGTGACCCTAGCCCGGGGGAATGCGACGGTGATGGGGACGGGGAGCGGGAGCGAGAACGGGCGCTGGAGCTCCTCATTACAAAGCGGACCTCTTTAGGCTCCTGGGGTAGACTGAGGCTGGAGGATTTGAGGATAGTTTGTGGCGGTGTAGTTGGTGAGGTCGGTAGGCCAAAGCCTGAGTATCGTCCAAGAGGGTCTCCCCGATCAGGTGAGCCTGAACCTGGGCTGGGGGTGCGTCGGGTGACAGGGTAACGACTTCCAGGGCGGATGGTGTATGTGGTACCATAACTTCTCTGAGAAATGGTGTGAAGCTCACCTAGGCTGCTGAAAAGTCTGACGAAGAAAGAGACAAAGAGACGCTTCATAAATATAAGCAACGGAGACAAAAGTGAACAAGGCGAAAATAACACAACAGAAGACCAAGCTTTAGTTTACAGAGATTTGCCGTCAGTTGTTTAAAGTTTATACTGCAAGTTAGAGGTTAATGTATGTTAATAAGAACAAGCTGATAATTCACAGCAACATCAAAGCAGCGCGCTACGTCGGTTGAATGCTAACATTGTGACGCTCTGATATTGAGTACAGCTTCAAATAAAAATGTTTTCCACAACTGAACCGTCAGCTTACATAGACATCACAGCAGTATTAGAAAAATAGAGGATTTGAATTCTCCCCCATCCTACACCCAGTATCTGAGTGTATGAACTATTTAGTGAGTTATGTCTAACCATTACTATTAAAGCATTTTCCTCTAAGTGACATAAATAAAACCATGAAATGAAGACCAACTGTAACCAACAGACTGCAGGGAGCTTAGAATGAGGCTGCAGTTATGTTTCTGATGTACAGCACTAACCTGAAAACCACGAATCAGTTCATATATAACATATATACGACACATATGCACACACACTTTATAGTCAATGATAAGTGCTAGTTAATTGGTAACCATAATTGTGTGTGAATAAGACTATACAAGTACGGTGACAAGTGATAATAACATCATAACCTCATTTATTGTTCATTGTTAGACATTTCTAAGATCTTATATAAAGGTTGTTAAGAGTTTATGGCATGTTTCAGAATGATTATGTTATCGAACTAGCATTTCAAGCACATTTAACTAACTTAGCACCTATAACTTACTACCTATTATATCATAGTTAAATAATAAGTCTTTTGTTTCTTTATTAAGAGTAATATACCCGCATTTACTATCAGTTAACAATGTACTCTTTTGCAGCTCTAAAATAAGAATAAAGTCTTATTTAAGGTTAATAAATCCTTACATATAGATAAATATAAAATCACTGATTCCCAACATAGTCCTAAACCTACGGCTGCACCTACTGCAAAATTCTGGGCTGATACTGATATTTAAAGTGACAAATGTTGCAGATAGCTTATACCAATACCAATGGTGTTTTCTGTTTGCTTATTTTACTCATGTTGTTATTTTCCCCCCCTTTTGTGCCAGGGGAATTTTCACAGCTACTACCATTGGTGAAACGACATCTAATATGCGGATACAGATGCTGGCTGAAATAAGCAAACACTGGATGATACCGATTTTTGTCTGATGTATCGGTGCATCCCTACATAAACTGTTCAGTGCACGGAATCTGACTGGCCAGCAGACAAAACCTTACCACTTGCAGCACGAAGAGGAAGAAATGCACTGAAAGAAAAATACTGTAGAAATTCTCAAGTGTAGAAATTTGCCCCTCCTGTTGCTCTTTCAGGTACAGTACAGCCTATGCTGGTTTTCTACTTTTTTTACATCTGTCCCAGGAGCATCAATTTGTGAAATAGGCTCAAATTGGTTGAGTATCCATTAGTCTACTACTGGTCTAATGGAGAAAAATATGGTCGTAAAGGCGGAGGCAGATGGATTAGAGATTCAGACTGATATGAGTTTTGTCTAGCTGAGTGCAGGCAGGGAGAAGAAAAGAAAGGAGAGGCCTACTGAGCTGGTACAATGGTGTCTGTTTCATTCATGCATGTTAGCCAGTGCGTAGTGTACAACATGAGTGACACATTTTCCTTCTACTGTTCAGAACTGTGATGTGAGTTTTGGAATAAGGAGTGTAATGAAACAAAGGCTGTTAGGAAGCGCACAGGCTGGTGAAAAAAAATCTGACTACAGGGAGCCGGCGGATATGAGATGAGCTCCATGCGCACTTACACAGTCGTCCTGCCCTCCTGGGCGCACAGTCAGTTCTAGACCAATCAGATCAGAGCAGCGGGGCGGAGCATGCAAGGTGAGCAGAGAGAGAGCAATGGGAGAGAATGTTAGCATCACTCCATGAGACGCAGCCTCCCAACCAGACTTAGAGTCTGCTTCAGCCATCTCTGCTTTCTTTGACTCGCCCCGTGTGTGGACAGGAGTGGGTGTGATCATATGAGTGTGCATGTGTGTGTGCGCATGTGCTCGTACGGCATGTGACATGGGAATGACAGCAGAGTAGGCTTCAGCATTGGAAGGTCTGACCAGTGGGCTACATGAGAGAGAAATGAGCACACTATTCACATATCAAACACTGCACAAACGAAGAAAAAACAAACAAATAAATGGAGGGCACATGTCCCTTGACTTTTTAGGGTGTCACCTAGCATGATGTGGAGAAGGAACTACTATGTTAAAGAACAAACATATATATTAAGATAGGTGTTATGTCCTGAACTGTATGTTAGGAATACGTATTGTCTATTCCAGTTGTACATGAAGTTTTAGCATAATTTAAATAACCTACAGTGTCCAATATGCAAGACAGTCAGGGACCATGGCCATCCTCAACACAATCACTGAAAAACAAAACAAAGTTATGCAAATTACATGAACACAGAAGAACAGAAAATGAAAAAAAAAAAAAAAAAAAACACAACTGAAGCAAAATGAGAACCACAGATTTGTAAACCACCCAAAGCTAAAATACACAGCATGTGAACACGGTGGCTACAAGAGTGACAAAATACAGCAGCGTGTGAGGTTGTTGAAGGAGAATTAAATTTGGACAACGTATGGGAAAGTGATGGGGAATGTTACAATTAAGAGCGCTGAGATGTCTGTGTTATATGAGAAATGTTTCAGTGGGTGAGGAGGAACAAATGCAGGAGGAGAATGTGAGCGAAATAATGGTGTGCATGATGATCTGTGTCACAGCTGAGGGCAATCAGCTGTCAGGGTGGAGATGGTGAGGATGATTTAGATTCTATAATGCCAGGATGTGATTTACTTTTACTGATAGAACCCAATCAGAAGCATGTAATGTACTGATTCGAAACTGCGGTCATCTTGCTATCCATGGATCATAATGTGGTGAAAGATAAGAGATTGGAGACGTGACCAATTTCTGACTGACTTTGGTATTAAGTCAGGTGTTAAATTCATATTTCACTCATGTCAACCACAGTAAACCATTACATTAACTCACAGCAATGAGTGGACTTTCTAACCCAAATTACTTTGTAGATACTAAACAAAATGTATTTCTTAAAAACCATTTATGATCGGAAAAGAACTAAAGCCAAACTAAGAATTAATCCAAATTCAATGATGTTGAGGCAACAGGAAGAAATAGACCAATAAAGCCAAAATACGCCAACTGATTCTACGTTAATCAACCCAGAGATGCATTCCCTTCTTATGAAAGCAGTATGCAACTAAAAACAAAACTGCAAAGCATTTTGGTGACAGTTGTGTGGAGCCGGCCTATCCCTCTGGCAAATTCAATAACACCAGACGACTGTGAAAGACTCTATAAAAGCATCTCCTCAATCTTTCAATTGTCTTCTCACATTCTAATCAGCAGTGAAGTACATATGAAAATAAGAGCCATTTCCAGCCACACTCTGAATTCACAATTAATAGAGATGAGGACCACAGAATTAGAAAAGAGAGACAACAAGCCACTAAAAATCAAACTCAGCTGCATTTGAAGAGAATCTACGAAGCAATGAGCTCCTTTAAAAGTGATGTTCAACAGTATATTAAAGCTAACAACTATCAACTTATAAAAACACATCACAATATTCCAGACGTTCATGAACTATATGCTGGGATTTTCATGTGTAAACCTCCAAATTGTCATGCTATCGTGCCACAATTTACTGTAGATTAAAAGAGAGAAGAGAAAGCTCCACACTCTCCATAAAGAGGAAGTAAAGGACATTTCTGATGGTCAGGACTTATCTTGGCATTAAATTGACTGTTAATGGCAAGATCAGAGAAGGTGGTTTAATATGATTGTAAACATGACACACCATTATATTTCAGCCATGTTCAAATAGTTCTGAAAATACATCCTTAAATCTTTGAGGTTATCACTGAGATCGCAGTAGGATGGGGAACTGCGATAAGAAAGAAACAGCGGTTTCTAGTCTTATCAAACAGATGCCAGTGATGACTGCAAAGAGTGTCAGATACAAGAATGTATTATGTTTCATTTGAACACTGATCTAGGAAGAAGCCTGAGGAAAAGCTGGTAGGATAGGAACTAGCAGGGTCAAAGGTTAAGAACCCAAGTGTGACTGTGTGTGAGATGAAAAGAGGCTTTGGCAAAGTCAATGCCTCCATCCAGGCCTTGTTACCTTGTTTGCACCAACAGACACACTCATACATGCATATGCACACTTATTCAATACATATGATATAATGTAAGCACTGTGCAACAGATTACCCAACAGAAGGCTGAGGAGCAGACTTGTAACTATGGAAACACTCAAGACCAGATCAAGTCACTATAGTCCTACTAAATATCCAAAACTAAAAACACAATATTGTGACCAAATACTTAATCCCTTTTTAAAATTTGTTTCCAAAACCAGTTGTAAGTCACAGTGATTAACTCTGGTAATGCAAACAAGGTAACAAATAAAACTACAAAAAAAAAAAGAAATACATGGAAAAAAATGTTATTGTCTTTCAATGGGATTAGTTGATAGGCTTGTTAGGGGAAGCATGTTTAAGAAAACTTTGTTTTACCCTAGGAGCTATAACCTTAAGGTTTACTGTCCTCGGTGTCCTCACATCTGTAGAAATATAAAGGACTTCAATGTACTTCATTGTATTGTGTGGAAAAAAAACAACACTTTACTGTGCTTTAAATAACACTGGTTCATCATTGACTCTTTTGATCTGCTTTCTTTTCTTTTTCTTTTTTTTTTTTTTTTTACTAATGATACAATAGCTTGTGACACACAGGAAAGATTCAGTACATAAAAGTGAAGTTTACAATGCTTGTGCTTCACTCAGAATGCTAGGGAAGCTAATGCTGGCAATGCTGTCGACCTCTGATCTCATTATCACTTGCCGTCACAGTGGACTGCCTGGATAAGGATTTGTCTGCATATCTTAAAATGATAGTAAAACCACATTATGCATAAAAAGTAAAGCCAGATGAAAATGTCTTAAACGGAATCTCTAATTATCCCTCTGTCCTGGGAACACTGAATCTACAAAATGACATATCACAATTTTGAGACAGACTTCATATTGTTTTTTTCATTAAATACGTGCTGTTAAAATGATAAATGAATGCATTTACTGCTAATCCTCTTTGAGAGGGATTGTGTAAGAATTAAGACTTGGGATATAAAGGCTGTCATACAGTACAAAGTGATATAAATAGTTGATAAACAAGACTTCCCTCTCTGAGGCTGAGTTACTTTAGTTTGCTGACTCTGATGTCTTTGCCAACATATGAATAAAAGATGTGAAAAAACTTGAAACCATAACTCTTGTCTGTGTCATCATTTTTCTGTGTTTCAACGACAGTGAGAGCTTTCTAGTGCATTTTTCTTGGGTTTCTCTTACCTGGCTCCTGCCACAGGTGACTTCCTTCCAGGGTCAAGTGATGATCCTAGTGGCTCTTCTCCCAGTGACCTAGTGTCTTTATTTAGTTGCTGTAGTCGTGAACTGAGCTCCCCCATAACAGATGGTTTTCCTCCATCATCTGTACCCAGACCCAGTCCCAGCCCACCTAGATTGCCCAAACTCCCAATACCTAGTCCCACACCTGGTCCACGAGGCTCCACTGGGTCTCCCCACAGCTTGGACCTCCGCTGGAAGAGGTAGCGTGGCTTGGTGGGGGCTAGTCCAGTCACTGAGGCTGAACCACCTGGGGGTAGCCCAGCTCCTCCAGCTGCGGCAGCAGCCAGGGCAGCAGCCTGTTGCTGTGATAGCAGCTCGCTGTCAGAGCTCTGCTTCAACAGAGGGTCCCTGAAGGTGACGGGGCCTTTACTGCCTCCTATCTGTGACTTGAGTCGTGGCTTAGGAGGCACTGGCGGCTTGTCGAGCACAAAAGTCTGCCCGTCAGCATAGGAGGTGTGTGTGGTGTGTGTGTCGGCAGGCTCGCCGCTTTCTGAGGACAAGGTGGACATGCTGGAAACTGTGGAGACGGTGCTGGTGGTCTCGAGGTGGTGATCTCGCTCTCTCTCGCTGGAGCTGCGTGTGTCAGCCTCCTCCACGCCTGAGTCAGCCGCAGAGCCAGACTCGCCCACTGGTGGGGGCTCCAAAGGGTCAGAGGGCTTCCCTGAGACAGCTGCTGCACTGGGGGGAGGTGGGGGCTGGGGAGGCTGAGGCTGGGTAGGTGTCACAGTTGGGGTTGTTGGTGTTGAGGGAGTTTGGGGTGTCGGTGTTGTGGGGGTGGTAGGTGAGGCGGCAGGTTTAGTTGGGGACACTGATGCCCCCTGTGTCTGTGCCTGCAGCCCATTTGCAAACTCATCCGGTGGTGGGACAACTCCAATCTTTCGTAGTTCTTCTCGTGTTTCCTCATCACTGGAGGACAACATTGCAGGGGGGAGGGTCACTGTGTATGGATCCACATCCTCTTCAGAACTTCCCTGAGCCAGACTCTTTTCTTGGGCTGGGCTAGAAGGACGTGGAGTCTGAGGCTGGGCTTGGAGCTGAGACTGGGGCTGGGCAATGGTGGGACTGGGGGATTTAACCCGAGGACTTACAGATTTGCTTGGCTCTGTTGATACTGTAGCAGTTGTCTGTTCTAGTTCTGAACCTACCCCAACAGCCTGACCATTACTGGTGGCGTGGACCATGATCAGCCCTGCTGTCTTCTGCTGTGACGTATCCATAATACTGATCAACATACTTTTCTTATCCTCTATTCTCTTCTCTTCCTTCCTCTCTTCTACTCTGGCCTCCATTTCCTGTCGGAATGATACAGGTGACGGTGATGTGGCCCACTGTGGTTTGGTGGGTTGGGGGAGTAACACTGAACCCGTAGGGGATCCAACTCCATACCCTGCTGCCTTGGTGCTTTTAGGGGAGAAAGGTGGGGATGTGGCTGCCCCTTCCCCATGTGGAGACTCTTTGGTCTGAGGTTCCATTAATATAACACCCTGGCCTGCCCGCTCCTGTTTAGTCCTTGGCTCTGGGCTGCTAGTTGGGGACTGACTCTGGGAGGTCAGTGCCCTCTCCCTTGCGGCCAGCGCAAGAGCCAGTGGTGAGTTGGGGTCCAAGGGCTTTCCTGTAAGAGGATGGATAAAGGTGGTCCCACTGGGTGAGGGGCTCAGTGCCAGGGCAGGGGGAGGCAGCTGGCCTAGTTCTCTGGTGAGCATCCGTTCATCAATGGAGTGAGACTGGGTAAGAGAGGGGGCCTCTGAGCTGGTGGGTGATGCCCCCTCCATAGTCCCAACAGAAAGGAAGACAGTGGATTTCCTCCGTTCTTCTAGACGACGCTCTCGATCTTTGACTGCCCCAGCAATTGCGGCAGCAAAAGGGCCCTTACCCGGAAAAATAATCTCTCCCTGGGCACGCATACGCTCTCGTTCAGCCATCAAATGCTGCTGGTAGTAGTCTGCACGACTGGTGTGTGTGTGCCCATGGGGATGTGGGTGTCGCCCTGAGGGTGAGGTCTCTCGTGAATGGGCAGCTGCTAAGGCCAAGCTAGCTTTTTCTTGTGCATCTTCCACCTGTAAGAAATTAGAAGTGAAAGTCAGGGGATCTTTGCGATCAGAGTAAAGAATTTAGCAGATCTTGTGCACAAAAGAACCTACCTGTAGTTGTTTCACCAGTGGGCTTTTCTTCCTCTGGGGTTTGGTGGGTGTGTACAGTCCAATGCTAAATTGACCCACATTGGCATAGGGGTTGTCAATAACTCGTCCCTTCCGTTTGATTCGCTCAGGTGGAGTAGCAGCAGAAGGACGGGGAATTTCTGTAGGTTCTACAGGTAGATGAGAAGAGTCCTGAAGTATTATCATGGAGCGTGCTTTTTTCTGTCTCTCGATGTGTGTGGCCTGCCGCTGAGCGGCTTCATAAGGCAGGTCCAAACTGGAGGGCTTGAAGCTAGAGCGTCCTCCAGGCTCATGGCCTTGACTCTGTGTTCTGGATGGGGGAGGAGGGGGGCAGAAGGCTGGTGGGGGACCTGTATCTAGGTAATAAGGAGGAGGAGGGGGTGCTGTTTGTGGAGGCGGTGGGATGGGATGGGGCTGGGAGTGGGAGTGGTCTCTGAGAGAGTCTGTCATAGAGGAACTGCGGGGGAATCGGTGTTCGCCTGCCAGCGCAGACAGCCGATCCTCCTCAGTGGCACCTAAGGAGGAAGGAGAGAGCACATATGGCAGCATTTAGGCCAATTCTACTGTCAATAATGTACCAGGTATTGACAACTTATAAAATATGTTAATAAAATATGTAATTGAAGCTACTTTCAATTGAATTCACAGGTTTTTAAAATGCATGAATGTAATAATATATGTTGGTATGTATTTGTTGCTACCACATTCACTTTGAAAATTGATACATTTTCAGTAAAAGAAATGATTTACTGTTGTCAGTGTCATGTGTAAAGAAGGGAAGAATGAACTTGTTGCATTACATACTCTACACCTTCTACACATCAATACATTACCTATTGTTGTTCTATAAATAACACACAAACATTCACTTTACTAGAATATGTACAGGATAGGTGAAAGTTTTACCAAAAGACTTGGTCCGAGACATTCCCTTTGGTAATGGTATATGACCTCTCTCCAGGCCGGGGTGCAGAGCTCCATGTAGCGTCATCCCTTGTCTCTCAAACAGTGACTGCAGCACAACAGAAAAATGATCCCAAATTACTTTTTATATGACTATGTATGGCGTTGGTTGTGTGAGTTTTACAGTATATTAAAAAAATCACATTTATGTATGCCAACACAGTGGTGTCTGCCAGTATGTTGAGTAGGTGCACTCACACTGATCTCTGCTGGTGTTATTCTCCTGCTGGTAGGCCGTTGTTTGACAGTGGCTGCTCGGTAATCTGCCTCCGAGGGTTGAGAGCGCAACATAGACTCTTGCGATGCCAACATTTCATCTAGTCTCTCTGTAAAGGTGGAAATGAGCCAGAACTAAATACTGAGACATAAGATTAAGAAAACACTGTGTCACCATTTATGATATGACTAACATATATATTCACAAATTAGAATTTCACTGTCGGTTTAATGTTGGAATGAATAATTTCTGCACTGTATCTCATTATAACTTCACTGTGTTTTCTTGATGACCACAAGGTAGTGGATGTGGAAAATTGAGAAAAACAAGCACAGAAAAGAAAAGGAAAAAAGTGTAGAAAGAGAGTCCACTTGTTTCCAGTTTTCAGGTTTCTGCTCTAATCAACGCTGCTTGCATTGAAACAGCAATGATAAAACAATTTCATGAAGTTCACAGAGGTGTCAATTTCTTGTCTCAGACTCACCTCCTCTTCTCCTCCGAGCAGAAGCTTGGTGAGGAAAAAGATAGTGTCAGCGGAGGAAGGAAAATGACAAGAACAAGCCAACAGAAGTGACTATTCTAAAAGTTAGGAGACACACCAAGTTTTAATGACAAAGAGAAAGCAAAGATATGACAGAAAAGGGGGAGAGAGAGTGGAGTTTCCATGCTGGGTCTTTGGCGCTTACCCAGTTCTTCCAGCTCAGCGGTCATGGATTTGGAGCGCAGTGTCAGGGTGGTGCTGGGGGCTCTCTTGGGTGGCGGTGGAGCTGTGGAGAAAAGGCATGGTGTTGAGGACGATGTTGAAGTGGATGAAAATCCTTTGGCTTTGCGGCTCAGAGCCCTCTTGGCATCCCCCAGACGTCCAGCCCATCCTGTCTTCATTGCTGTCATCTGGTCAAATTCAGATGAACTGGATGCGTCACATTTAGTCAGGACCTTGTTTAGGTTACGGTTGGAGCCCAACTTCTTCATGTCTGTTGGTCCGACAGCCAGAGTAATTTACAGTCTGTCTTTCAGTTTCTTAGTCTTTATCCTGCAAGAACTGCCCTCTGTTGAGAAGCCCAGAGGCAGTAAATGTGCAGCTCAGTCCTCCCTGTAACATCCTTAGCTTTGTGAATCTTACCAGTACACACTGAACAACAGAATTTGTCTGCCACCATAGGCAGAATGTGTAAAATGAGTGTGGTGAGGAAAGGGAGAACGTCGTCCATCTTACTTTTAATATGCTGCCTGTCTGGAATTTGCTAGGTGTGCATAGACAGAAATGCACCGATACACCGATTTAGACACACATGCATGTCCTCCCACATGTGGGACCACATGCAGATACACAGAGAAAAGTCCCAGAGGGAGGACATAATGACATGTGGGCTGACAGACGAAGAGAAGACAATAAATTCATCAGCTAGAGAATGATGAGCTGAAGACTTTGTAACCCAAAGCTCAGGGGAGCCTCCCTATCCCACTATATACACAAGACAACTGGGTTGTCACTACTCAAAGCGGTCACGTCTACCAAATATTAGCTCCACATGCGAGAGTTAGAAATACCAATAAAAGGCTTTAAACAGGATTACCTGGAACTTAGTAATAAAGCTAATTATAAAATAATATTGCCATATATTCAAGCATCTTAGGTTTGTAATAACTAAGAAATAACATGCAGTTACACAGTGATTATAAAGAGACAAATTTAAACAGTCTTTAAATACTGTGACAGGCTCAAGTTTCCTATTAGCACCCCACAATACGAATAGATCAGCGCACTCTGTCTGAGACCGACCGTCCAACACTCAATGCAGCACTGTAGATCTATACCTATATACATTCCATAAATGCCCTATTGCCAAACTAGAACCGAACTACCCTGCTGTTGTCAGCAGATGCCGATCTAGTGTACATACGCCGTTCTGGTACAGTCCATATCAAACATCTTCATTTTCTCACCAGTCTGCACATTCTGGTACAGTAGCAGTGAGCAGAGGAGATGGAGGAGGATAGAGAAAGAGAGAGGAACAGAGACAGAGTCACAGGGAGAGAGAGAGATGCTTTTGCTGTAATGTAATGCTTAATTCAAACATGCAGTGTAGTCACCATGGCAACGGTGGCAGTAGTGAGGCCTTGCACAGTGCAGAAAATGTGCTTTGTCTGTGTGTTTGCTCGCAAGTCTGTGAGCACATCTGTGAGTGTGCAGTTGTGCAAAGGTATGGCACAATATGCAGAGTAAGATCCATAGGAAAAGCAGAAGGGCTAAAGGGGGGTTCAACACAACTTGGGCGGTAAAAAATATGTTTATATATTTGGGGAAGTTTTAAAAAAGGAGTGAAAATCCCACTCTTCCGCAGGTTGAATTGTTATCTGTGTTTTAGCATTTCTGTCTGCCAGCCAGCATTTAGTTCACAACAAAGGAAACTTACTATGACTTAGTTTTTTCCCCCTTAATTCTTCTTCTTTCAACAACATATACTTAGTCTCTGCAGACAAGCAAGCAATAGAAGCCATAAAACAAAATGGACGGTTTAAAATCTCCAGATTTGAGGTAAAAATTACTAAAATGAATCAGCATCAATAGTCATACCTACTGTAGGTAACAGTTCCACCATCATCATCTTACATTGCACAAATGTCTTTTTTATAATGAAAGCAAGCAAAAATGATGACAGATATGATTTATGACATGCCACTCAGGCCAAAAGAAAGTTACTAAGCTGAAGTTCAGTTACATTTTTGTCTAATGTCTGGGATCAGCCGAAAACTAGATTCAACCAGAAGGGAAAAGGCATTGCCATAAAGAAAGATGCAAAGATACAGGGGAGAAAGAGAGAAAGTTTAAGACAGACCAGAAGTAGCAGCAGTAGCTGGACTTCGTTGATTCAGTGCTGTCCTAATAAAAGTAGGTCAAAACCATTTATCACTGTCTCTATTCCTCAATAATTGCAAAGGAAGTACACACTCCACTCTACCGCACACACAAAGTCAATTACAAGCCTGCAAGTACACACACACACACACACACACACACACACACACACACACACACACACACACACACACACGCACACACACAAACAATTCTAGTGTACACAGTCCAGAGGTCACAGTGCCAGGAGTGTGTGGGGGTTGAGTATTGGCGGAGTTCTGTGGTTGACATGGAAACCACATAAATTTACAGCAGGGAAATGTGGTAGAAATCACCTTGACAACAGAAACACACATTTCCTATTCTTTACACTTTAATGCTTTACTATATACATGTCTCTGCTACATTTAAAATATAATACATGAAAAATATATGAAAAAGATTAGACTATCAAATCAAACAATATTTCAAAACTGTAATGTAAAATATAATGTAACAAATATTCACTCATCCCATCCATCGAGTCTTTACCTTTCTTTCGTACGACCTCCTCAGACTCAGGTTTGCGTGTGACTGACACCACCTTCATCAGCAGTCTGTTGCCCCCTTGGCGGATCAAGGAAACCACCTGCTTATGGCCTACTTTCACAACATTCACCCCATTAACCTGAAGGTACACACAAACACACAAAAAGACAGTTCCTGCGAATGTTACATCAACAGCGTTGATCAGGTTAAAGAGGGTGAGGCACTACTCATGTTTAAACTTCAAGCAAAATATACAAAATATACATATACTCAGCAACGAAGAAACTTTACTGAAAAAGAAAAAAAAGAAAAAAGGATATTCCATAGAAAAAAAAAATCAACAAAGACAATTATTTAATGCAAAAAAGCACTTTTACTTTGAGTACGATCTCATGATTGACACGAAAACAGATAGGGAATCAATCACTAGAGTGTCCAAAAAGGACGAATGAAGATGTAAGTTACGAGCTGTTTGAAATGACCTCAATGAGGAAGTCTCCTGTCCGCAGGCCGGCCCTCCACGCCACTCCCTCCACATCCACAGACTCCAGGTACTGCAGGGCGGGGAATGCTGGAGTTGGTGTAAACTCTTCAATGGGTGTTTCAGCTTAAAAGAAACACGCACAGAAATCCCACAGAGGATAGAGAAATTTATAGCTTCCTTTCATGTATATTATTTTGTGCTTCATTTGTAAATTAGATCAACACTACCCACAACAAGATCACAAAGAGAAAATGTATAACATGCTGAAAAAAATGTTATAAAATGCTTGCTGCTGGTTAAAAATTTCTCCATTTAAATTACCTTGGCGGTATGATATAAGCTTAAAGTTCTCAAAACCTCTCTTTAGGATTCATTAAAAACTGCTAAATAAATAAGTGCACTGTGTTTAGTTGAATTTATTAACATGGATACCGTCTCACACACAGTTGCTTGAACGCACGCATGTCTTTATAAAACGGACACACTTGCATACTTTAAGTGAGCGTTCTACCATGAGTCCATTTAATCTTGGCATGAATCCAACTAAATCACTGACACATGAGAGCTTCTCAGAGGACCATTAAGTGAACCGCAGAGGGTTTGTGTATGAATGAGTGTGTGTGTGTGTGTGTGTGTGTGTGTGTGTGTGTGTGTGTGTGTGTGTGTGTTTACGGGTAGCAGGGAGTAAAAGACAGAGTGAGTAAAAGAGAGCAGGGGCGAGCCAAGATCCATGGTAGTGAGTGATGGAGCAGTAAAGCACACTCAGACTCCCGGCAAGGTGCCTGAGAGGGGTTGCCATGGTAACCAGCCTGAGCAGGGAGCTGGCACGTGCATGAGTAAAATGAA
The DNA here is from genome assembly GCA_029814465.1 of Ostorhinchus cyanosoma. Classification (NCBI taxonomy): domain Eukaryota; kingdom Metazoa; phylum Chordata; class Actinopteri; order Kurtiformes; family Apogonidae; genus Ostorhinchus; species Ostorhinchus cyanosoma. The sequence goes on along the minus strand of JAPTYQ010000024.1, from coordinate 12,119,020 downwards.
TTTGCGGTGATGGAGATGAGTAGAGAGGTGATTTCAGTTAAAATGTGGACGGGCAGGAAAGGGATCATGAAACATTTGGAGAGGATAATGGATGGGAAGGATATGAAGGATGTGAGGGAGAGCAGGGGAACAAAAACAAGGACAGGAAGAGCAAAGATGAGAGAAATAAAAGAAGAGAGAGAGAGAGAGAGAGAGAGAGAGAGAGAGAGAGAGAGAGAGAGAGAGAGAGAGAGAGAGAGAGAGATAGAG
>JAPTYQ010000024.1:12029638-12046899 GCA_029814465.1 Ostorhinchus cyanosoma | reverse complement strand
CAAACACTATCCAAGGATGTAAATTGTGTGATGCAGAATAAACATAAATTCAACTCCCCAGAAGATGGAGTTACTTCCCAAAAACACAATATTGAATATAATCACTTTTAATAGCCCATACCTGGTTGTAGAGAGCACACACATGCAGGGCAGTGTTTCCAGATGCATTCTGGGCACTCATGTCAGCACCATAGAACAGAAGGTGTTCCAGGTGTTGCACATGGCCATAGCGGCACGCCTGAAAAGAGAATTGGACACATTTATTCTTCCGACTAAATGAAGTAGCGTTTATTGCAGAGTTAAAGGGCATGCGCACAAATTACACGGTACAAGAAAAGCTGCACTGAACACATGGAAATGATATGATAGTTTATAAAATTTTGACTGAACCGAGAGAATCAACAGCTTCTGTTACCTTTTTGTTTTTTTAACTGATTGAATAAAACGAGGAGATAAAAAACGATGTGATACAGTTTTAACGACAACTCTTATCTTTGCCGCTTTGGCCCAAGACAGTGAAAACAGTTTTATTCCTTTCCAAAAACAGTTTATAAGGTAAGTATTTGTTTACCTATGCCATAAAAGAGAAATAGAGCAATGATTACAGTGGTGAAATCTCAATATTCTCAAACACAAAAGGTTTTTCAAATCCATTTTTCTATAGACCAGCTCAATGAAAAAAACCTATGGAGTGCTAAAAATGTTAAAACTACTGAATCTTCAGCTTTTCCTTGGGCTCTGAAAGTAACGGAAAACCTTGTTTGTATCACATATTGTACCTGAGGCTAAATGTAAATCTTTGAGTTAAACTTCTCCTGGCAAGACTGATGCCTTTTTTCAGCGTCTTGGTTCACATAACTGGAAGCAATAAACTTTTCATCTAATCTCTATCTATCTCTTTTCTGTTTTTTTTTTTTTCTCTCCAACTCTGGTTTTGTCCTGTGTCATTGACAAAGATGCGCACCAACTCTCCCCAGCAATTGTTCTCTCTCATGTGTGCTCTGTCTAGCTAAGAGTGTGTGACAGCAGTGAGACAGTGCACAAATGATGCTGGGATTGTTGTTGCTTATCGGACCTTCCGTAGGGTATCCTATTGTATACGACATATACAACTAGAATACTAATGCTGGAAAGGACACTCGGTACAAAAAGATTTGGAGAAGAAGAAGAAGAAAGAAAATGAAAAAGAAACAATCACTATTGTATCTAGAGTACAGGATGTACAATTTATAATCCAAGAGGAATTCTCTTAGTCACCATTTTACATTTACACATAACATCTCTATGTGCTTATGTAGAGCAAATAAATGACTGTTTCCCTAGTTTCTGGGGAGCATATAATGACGTTTGCTTTTTACAAAGCTGCATGAAGGATGCATGTGATGTGATGTGTGATAGGACTGAAAATGCTGCTATGCTCAGAAGGACAGACACAACAGCACAGAACATTTTCATGATGAGCACAACTGTTTTCAAAGTTGAGCATTAACTGGCAAGTTTAATTTAAACATTGGTGCTTTTAGGTCCAAGGCATTAGACTATGGTTCAACCTATGTCATGAACCTATGTGAAGAACAGAAAGACAGTTTGAGATTAAACTTGGAGCTAAAGATGGGCAATTATGAACTAAAAAGGACTAAAAAAAAATTGACTTTCTTCTGTCTCGCAGTGGATTGATGCATTTAGAATGGCAAGAGAAATTAGTACAAAAAACTAAACTTAAACTAAACTTTAAAAAAAAAGACTAAACATTGGAACTACAGATACAGAATACAAAGACATCACATTTGCTTCAAGATTTTACACTAGAATTGAGTGGACTGTTTCCTCTATGGTTCATGGTATTTAGAGTGAATCCCACAGTTGTCTTTTTGGTTCCAGTTAAAGTAGAGAAACCATCAGACCTTTAGTGTCTTTTTGTCACTACTACTCGGGCATAACCCAAAAACCCTGACACAAACAAAAACAGCATGTAGGCACAAGCCTCCATTATGTTTACAGAGCAGGGCATGCCTTAGGCTTTATGTGTATAAAATGAAAACAATATGCTGTGTTTGCTCTTTGTAGGACAAGAACCAATTTCTGCACTGTACACAGACAGACCCCCATTATGGGAGTCCCAGACACTAGTTTAGGTACTGTTGCAGGGAGAGTAGAATGGCTTTTTGGGTGCTATTGGGCTCTTTAAACCCAATAAGTTAGTATTCTGTTCGCCTTATCAAGTAAAGTAGGTGCTGATTTATACTTAATGGAAATTTAAATTGTGTTCATACACAGAGCCTACATAAGGGCTATTTCAGCAGTCTACCTCATTTGACACATTTAAGACTTTTTTGTAAGTCCACCGCTCAAAACTTATTAATTAACCTTTCTCTTGTGTTATCTTTCTGTTACCATCTCTTGTGTTAATACCGGTTTTGATCCATGTCTTAAATCAGCTGTAAAATACACTAAAAACAATTATCTCTCATCTCTTGGTTACCTTGTCAGACTTCCTTATCCATGAAAATATTGGTCTTAATATTTTTGGTGTGAGCCTCTGGGCCTTTTTTTTTTTTGTCAGTATACCCCTCCATGTGCACTCTGCAAGTCGCCAACTCTATACTGAATTGACCTCACATGTGTGCACATGCCTGTCTTGGCTTGTTTTGTTTTTGTGCAGGTATACTGGACAACAAGGCAAAATGAGAATCCCCGAAAGCCCACATGATTGGGAGAGGAGCTGGCTACCAGTGTGTGTTGGCTGACAGCGCACTTATAATTTCAGTTTTGGCTCTAATTATTGCTTTATAATCTGATTTTTATTACTGGGTCGAAACTGACCCCAACAACACAAAGGTCATAATTTCAAACAGACCATTTCATAATATAGTGATTTTTTTTATTATTATTTTTGCCGAAATAGAGGTTCCTGATAAAGTCAAAAAGCTTTGATGCAATATACAATTTTTATGTGGTTCATTTATGCATTTAAAAGTTAAAATGGGTCGGTGCCAACCCTAACACAAGAGGAAGATTAAATTCATTGTAAGACCAGAAAAAAAGCACACCTCGTCCCTTGGGCCCCCTAAAGACTCAACCACCTCAAAGGGAATTATCAAACTGAGAAAAAAACATTTCTGACAGTCCGATTCTTTACTGCCCCACTGTTTGTATTTCACCCTCAGCCTTATATCTGAACTTACATGCATATCAGTGTGTATTTACCTGATGTATCTCCTGCCAGCCATTCTCATCCACACAGCCGACCTGTGCATGGTCGTGCAGCAGTAGCTCACAGCAGTAGGGGTCTCCACCTACCATTGAACTATGGTAAAGCGGAGTCAGCCCCCTGCTGTCTTTGTAGTCAGGTGATGCACCCAAGTCCAGCAACGTCTAGTGAAAAAAGACTAGTGTTAAGAGGAATGTTTCAGAAATCACTGACGTGCAAAGATTCTGCTGCTTCTATTGTATCTTTCAGGCGTGAAAAAACTTCTATAGATTCTACAGACTCTTCTACTGAAACATTCAAAACTCAGCTTTAAAAAAAAAACACAATAAAGCAATTTGTACATAGAAATCTACTGTGTCTCAGCCAAACATCCCATCATTTAATACTTGTGCAGTGTGTATAGTAGGTCTTAGGTGATGTGATATAATGGGATGCATACATGAGGTGCACAAAACCATCAGCCAAGCATCGGTGCTGGCTTATATTCACCTTTTTGTCTGCCATCAACAAATTGGCTGACATTCAGTGATGCCAGTGGTCAGTGTTGAACTGATAATGTTTGAAAGGTTCTCTGTATGACAACTGATAGCTCTGCCATTGCCTCAAAAGCCATTCAATTCTATTTCAGTAGCTGCATATTCAACATACTATCTAAGAGATGTTAGAGTGTCTTGCCTGATTTTCCATTAGCATGTGTTGTGCATCTGTGATGATCAACCAGTGTTGGTCAAGTTCATTGATGGTCATTTTTGGAACCATTTGTCTACAGAATGCACGTCTACAAAAAGTATAACTGGATCGTGAGATGTTGGACAAGTGTCCCATTAGAAATAAACAAATGTCTTCAACCATTAGGGGTCTGAGCCTATTTTGGCTGTTTTTGAGCACTTTAAAGAAATGTTTACTATGTTTGGTATCATTTTTTCCCAGCACAACTTCATTTATATCATCTGACTATTATTTTTTCACTTTAACCTAGTATATCAACATAAAAGGCCAAAAAACACATTGAAAAATGTATAGAATTTATAGCATAAATAACACAAAGACTTTAAAAGTGAATATTGGTTCCAAATATTAGGTAGATAAAATTTAAATTATAATAAATTACAACTATACTCTAATACCTGACATAAAAGTATATCTTTAGATAGGCATTTTTTCACCCTCCTGGTTTCTGCCTCCGGTTCAGGTGGGGGTCATCTGCACCCTTACCTGCCAGGTTAATGCCGTCTGTGGATTAGAATCTGCAGATTCGACCAGTTTTTTCCGTTTTGAAAAATAATGAAGAACTGGTAAGGAATATAACCCCCGCCCCACCTGATTTTCGAACTTTCATTCAAGTTTGTTTGCTCCGGTTTCCAAATGTCATGCTCTAGTTGTATTTGCTCTATCAACATCAAATAAAAAGTGGGAGAGTGTTTCAAGTCTGCACTTTCGAATGCATTTGTCCCCAGTAGTTTACGTGACCGACTTCTGATGCTACAACGTGTTAGAAATGTCATGTGATTAGGTCGCGGGGCCGTGATGGTGACCCTAAGGGTTAACAAAGTTTAAAAGTCCACCAAAGAGTCATTAAAATCACACAAAAACTCTAATTATTTACCATGCAACATTATTTAAAGAAACAACCTAGAACATGAAATGAATAAAACTAAACCTAAAATACAAATACCTCATACATGACTCATGCTCTGGTGACATTGAATATCTAGATAAGTAAACAATCCTTTTTCAATAGTTATGGCTCCACAGGAAATAAATCATATGACTCATGTAAACCCTTTCATTCAGGTTACAAGCCTCCTCAAACCAACCTCATCAAAGGCCATTCAATGAATATGTCAATCTTTTCAAAGAGAACATGTTAAGCCTCACATACTTACTCAGGCATCCTCTGTGCTCAATTGCCCAAATGCCCTCTGCCAGAGATTGCCTGCCTGCAAACTCTCAGAAGGAAAGTTTGCAAGCAGGCAATTGGTATAGCAAAAGAAATAAAAGAGATGAGTCAGCTTTCTGCCATGATTGTGTGTGGATGTGTGTGTTGCACTTACTATAAGTGCCGTATGGTTCTTGCTGCGCACGGCCTTGTGTAGGGAAGTAATGCCATCTTTTGTTCTGAAGTCCAGATGAGCCCCTCCACTCTTCAGCACCTTGATTAGCTCCGCGCATCCCTCCAACTGTGCAGCCAGCGTTAGAGGACATTCTGTGAAACCCAAGGAAAAAAGAGTTATATCACCAATTTCATGGTAATTGAAGTCGTCAATATCTGATGACACGATTCCCCACAACACTTGTTAAAATTATTGGTTTACATTTTCAGTGAATCTGCATTTGAATAACTGTGTTTGCTAAAATCACTGTCCTTCTCCAATCGGCCTAAGTGATTGCTTCCTGTTGGTGTTAAATCAACCTATTCTCATGCTTCCTTCGCCTCACAGCTCATCTGTCACACTACAGGTCACCTAACAGGGAAATCTCTTTCATGGCTGGACAAACATTTGCATAAACATGAGGAGATTAGCAGAGAGAGTAATCCAGCTTTATTCAGCATGCAGTAGGCTTATTTCACAAAGGGCATACTTTGTCATTTTGTAGTGAAGACAGAGGCAGAATGACCAGAAGAAGAATAAAACAAGACAATTCAAGGTTGGAGTAGAAAAAAAAAAACAATAAATTAGGAAAAAAAAGGGGTCATTTACAGTCGTTCTCACCTCCTGTGTCTGGATCATGGAAGTTAGGATCGAGGCCTTTTTCCAAAAACCTTGAGACCTTTTCGATGTTCCTCTGCTGCACATACTCCATAAACTTCTTCAGGTTTGCCTAATGGAGGGAGACAAGGGAAGGGAGAGAGGTGGAAGTAGAGGAAGAGACAGATGTGATCGGGTGATGTCAGACTCATGTGGATGGGGATGTTTAATAATGCAGATAAGAGATGAAAGCAAAGTCGCAGCTCTCTGCTTCTGTGTTTGAAGGTTTTATTTCTGTTCTGTCATGCCAAGCAAATGGACCATGTGCACTAGCAGATATATATATAAGCTATTATAGGATGGACCAAAAAAGACAGTGGAGATGCTATAAAGTAACACTGTAGAGAAGACCTTTTCCTTTTGAGATTAGTCCCAAGAAAATGAGACCCGGAGGTTTATCTCAAATTCATAACATATATAATGTTATATATAATGGTTGTAATACTGGGCACTGCCTTAGAGCAAAACTTACACTTGATTGGGTCAAACATTGATGACTGAAATCCTTTGCACAAAACACACACAACAAACTGTACACATGCATGTACAGTACATAAGTCCCTCCCCAAAATCCTAGTACAAAAACACACACAAATACGCTCACACAAACAAACACATTTCATTTCCTCTGTGACTTATGATTAAAAATATTCATTATTCTGCTGATGAGTGTAAGACTGTGGAGAACAGAGTGAAAAATGAATCTCTGAGCAGTGTCTGATGCAAACATTTCACACAAATTACTATAGTCATTATAATCTAGGTCATAATATACCTCAGACATATAATAATGTCCAGAATATGTGGGTAATAATTATCTCCTCTACAGACAGAAGGCATTATTTAGAAAAAGAAATGATAAAAATGAATGTGCAAGACCACAATGAACATATAAAACATCACTGAAAACAATATATCTTAATAAAGCTCAATATATCATGAGAATGTAATTACACCATCTCTGCAGTATCCCAAATGAGCTTCACAGAGAACTTTCATTACTATTGCATTCTCTCAAGGTTTCTCAGCCTCGTTCATTACATAACAGCCACATGTGTGAAAGCCTACAGATACACAAAAACATACACAACTTAATTACTCGGCACAGTGCAGTCAAAACAGCAAACGCACACGAGCATGTGCACTTGCAACCAAGTGTGCGAACATGATACAGCAGCCATTGTGACACTCACCATGTGCGGCATAATCTACTGTGTATCCCTCGCTCTGAAAAGTAACACCTTCCGGATTTCACATCACACACTCCTTTTCTCTTTACACCAAGTGATCTGCAGCCAGCTCGCCCCTACAAGCCTGCCTTTTGGTTTAACACACCACACTGTCATGCTGCGAGAAGCCGCCGTCCGCTACACTCCCCATCTCCAAGTCAAACCGAGTGAGAGAAATTCACTTTAGCCTTTTCCTTTTTTTTTTTTTTTTTTTTTCAGATGTTCTGAGAGGCAGTTGTTATGGTGATGGGATACAAAGACAGCTCTGGAAGCCAATGTACACAGGAGTGGGAAGAGCATTGAGTGTTTGCAAGTGTGTTTCTGTGTGTTTGTGTGTCCTGCATAATACCTAGAATGCCTTGAAGAGGCTCAGGGATGATTTGCCTGTAATGAGCTGGATTTGATGTGTGTTATTGCCTGTTGAACAGAGGGCTGATAAAAAGGCTTTATGATGATTTATCTGCTTTAGTGACGGTCTTAATAAAACCTTAATATTTTCTCACCCATGTTTTTTTTTTTCTTCCCCTCCATCTGTAATGCGGACTCAAAAACACAGACAGAAACAACATGTCTCTCTAGTTGCAGTGACAATTTGTTAAATATATTAATGGTGCTAATTATGATTGCAGCAACTATCAAATGATCAAAAAGGTCTGGCATGGATCCAATGTGACAGTCAAAGCTCTACACACCTCTGACAAAACGCAATTTGTCAACAGTAATTATCTTCTCAACAGGAATAATTTGCAATAAAGCCTTCTCTTTCAATAAAATCTACTTTCATAGAAACGCCAATAAAATCTAAGCAGAATAAATATACAATATATGCAAGTTTACTTCAAGTTCTCCTCCAAGTAAATCCATCTGTAAATTTGAGTCATAGGCAGATATTAAATGACTTAGAACGAGCTGATGCTACTAGTTGTGAGAATCCAAGTTTCAATAAATAAGGAACATTCAAGTCCTGATTTCAAGCTCAAAAACATTTCCAAAATTGCCCTGATTTAATCCTTTTGTAATATAAAAAAGTCTTCCCAGCTTTAATCTCTGCACTCTTTCATGTCCTCTTTATATATTAAAATTCTCTTTCTTCCTGACTTAGTCAAAAACTCCGTCAAGTTCCCAGCCTGAATAAAATAAGAGGAAAAGCCTTCAGCTGGTGCAAAAAAGGAGAGGATCGTTTGTTTTTGTGGTTTTGTTTTGTCAAATATCTGTCATTATTACTTACTGCATTTAACCGCAGGCATCTAACATACAGCAGATACATACATATTTTTATTTATTTATTTGTGTGGATTAATCAAGTAAGGATCCCATGTAAAGATCCAAAAATAAAGTGTCACTCAAAGTTTGCTAAATAAAAGTTATATTACATACTAGCTTTATTAGGTCTTTAAAGGAAAAATGTGAGGATGTGAGCTTTTGTGGAGGTCAACTGTGTCTACACTAACACAGCATCCTGCCTGAATCCACTCAATAAACTATGGTAGAAATTCATAACCCACTAACACACAAATGTCAATCAATCAATAAGTGGATGTAGGGGAACTGTGACTGAGCTCATTGCTGAGGGACCAAACACACTCTTTACATGGACCAGCAAAAACAGATTGTAGGTCACTATAAGCACACCAGATGTGAAGTACAAGTACGACCCTGTTTTGTTAAATTGAATTCAATTATCATTCTTTAATAAGGTGCTATGACTACTTATTCCATGTTCTCTAATTTAATGTGATAAATAGAAATATATTTGGTTATGAATCTGACACTGAAAGTAAGGAGGGGGCAGGACTAGATAAGTCCTTTCTTCTTTCTGTCCCTTAACAAACTATGTTGATTCATATGTACACTTATGTTAAATTTATTGTATTTCATTACTTTTGGTGAGTAATAACCATTAATGGGTGAATATGTAACTGACTTCTTGATTTTGTTTGTTTTTTTAGTTGTTTTTCTTTTTTACTTCAAAGTTTGAGACAAAAAACAAATAAATAACTAAATAATAATTTGCCCATTTGCCGTTGTTACTTGGATGGTGTCTCCAAATAGCTTTTGGGGTACTAATACATACATTTAGGGACTAAAACAATGAAAACATAAATCTGATCCAACTTCTACCACAAAAACAAAATCCTTTGCAGCTCCCACAGTGTTAAACCTCTTCTCCGTTGGACTCAACTATGTGTTGTAAGATGAATGCAACATGATGGTAACTCTGCATACCAACAAATCTTCAGGGGCACCCTGTAACAGGCTCAGTCTAGATAAAAGAAAGAAACAAATCTGTCTTCAAAAAGCTACAGATAATTCATCACAGCTACAAAAAGCCCCTCAGTCACATATCCAGACGTGCAGGTCGACTGCACAGAGCTGTGAAAGAACCAGCTGACACTTCCCATTTTGCTTCAGAAAGAAAGATGTGGTCTTAATAATTCTAGTCTGATTTTGGCCAATGAAGCAGCAGACACTTCCCATTTTTAATCAGTGAGCCATTCAATAGTTATTACTGACGCAGCAGGGAATTCTCAGGCAGCTAACGTAGCCTGTCATTTTAAAACTGTAGTCCCCTCAGTGTTAAAGCAATGTTTACATGCACAAAATATTCCAGTTTTTGTTCAAAAAGGCAATATTCCCACTCAGCTGTCTAGCTAGGTAGTGAAAAGGAAAAAATCTATTAATATTGATGCTTAAATGGATATCCAATGAATGTAACATGTCAGTTAACAGTTGGTTTGTGAGCTGTCTATAACCCAGTCAGAGACTGTGTCACAAACTGCATATTCATGCTACATGTGCTGTTCGACGTATCCGAATAATAAAATGCTACATTTGGAATTAGACTCTATCAATCAATCACTCAATCAACTTTATTTAAAAAGTACTTTAAGAACAACCACAGCTGAAACAAAATGTTGTACATAAACCATAAAAAGATAACAATTAAACAAACAATTTAAAATACTAATGCTCCGTAACTACCTGTGGGGCACGGGACATTTCTACAAAATACTGTGTGTATATGAATTCTTGAATGTACAATGTTCGTTTATGGCAAACCCTGTAATTTACTGAGTGGTTTTGAATGCCTCACAGTATGTGAATGAACAGGTGAACCTCACAATAACACCACAGCCGAGGCCCGGTGAAGTAGAAGAGGTTCACTTGACTTTGCCAACTTGAGTGAAACAACAAACCAAAACTTTTTGCTATAGAGGAACCTGTGGACTTGTTTGTGCCACAAAGTTGCAACAGACCGAAAACCAAAAGTGAAAGTTAACATGCTTCGAACGGCTGACCTTACTTTTGTGCCGGTTATACTCTCGGTTGTTATGTTTTGGGTGTTTTTGCAGTGGCGCTGACAATTTGCCGCTGCTATATGTATATAGAAGAAACCCTGCACATGGGTTCTGCTTGTGTCCAGCCTGCTTCCTGAGTGTTTGCGTTCTTTGCATAGGCTACATGTATTTGTTGGGTACACCTCCGTATTGTATCAAAGACCTCGAACGGAAAAAGTTCCACACAAATGAGTGCACCATTACACTCCTATTAAAAAGTGTATTTGGAATATCCAAATATTGTATATTATTTACATGACCCATATCAAATGTGTAACACTGTGATAAAAAATAATAGTGGAATATTATTGTGACTGTAAATATAATTATTGTCTGGCCACAATTGCTTGACAATCTCCAATCCTAGCATTTATCTGGTGTCTGCACTCATATTTAACAGACGCATTACCCACAGTCAAGCCTCAGTTTTTTGGCAGATTTCTTTTATTCCTCATGTCACCCCAGTTTGCTGCTTTTGTCGTTAACAGCAATTAAGCTGACTTCAAACTGTAAACACATATTTGTCGATCGCAGTTCATGAGAGAAGTACTAAGTCAAATGCTAGTTCAAATTACTTCCTGCTGACTTCAAGTTTTTTGTGAGTCGCAGGCATTGTTACTGTTCATTATAACTTGGCTTGATGTTATATTGTGACTGAAATTTCCAATGGTGGTCTGTGTTGCTCCTCAGTGTATGTAGGAGGGGGAATACAGGAGTACTTTCTGATGCCGGCACAGCAAAGCAAGTGACTGTAAAGCTGAAAGTAAATCCAGTTTATGTTATATTACATTGAAGGGCAGCCTAATTAAGCCATAAATGGACTCAGATTCAAAGGATTATTTGCCATTTGTGCAGACTCACATAGGAATTCTTGGGCAGTTCTAATAGTCGTAAAGATCTGGAAACACCAGTCTTCTGAAACTATGGATGATTTAGAGAAAAGGCACTGTTATTACCATATTCAAATAACGTACCTTAGAAATCCACATGTGGCATGAACACTTTGGGATATCATTATGATAAGACAACAAGTGCTGCTTCTCTTAAGTCTACTAGATTTGAGAGCTTCGATTTGTATTGTATTAATCAGTATTAGCCCTTAAGACCCTGGACCTTTTAACAATTTTAAGGTCTTCCTCTATTCGAAACTCTTCTCTGGCTATTAGCATGTTCTAAAGTGAGTCCAGAGCAGGGAAGCATTTTGTTAAGGGTCACTAATCAGTGGAAGAAAATGAGCTGCTCCAGCTACACCAGGACAAAGAGAATAAAGGCTCCTACTTTTAGTTCAGTACCCTGAGGAGGCTCTTGTCTCCTCCACTACTAAGGGGGGGATTATCTGCCACTACCTGATAAAAGCCTGGGTAGGAGGCCAGAAATCATAGAGACAACACTACTCCCCCTGACTTCTTGGCTGTATTTCGTGGCCTCTTTTACTCACTATCTGAGCTGTACTCTATTTTCTTTGTCTTCTGACATAGCTTCATAAAAGGAGGTGTTCGTAGTTAATGTACTGTTCAATAGCTCATGTGCATCCATGTGTGGTCTATATAGGCTGTACATATGTGTGTCAGACACTTTCACTGCCCTATATTTACACTCATTACTACATAGCTCCATAGCCCCTGGTCCCTCACAGCTGGCCTACAGTACGCAGTATCATGGATGAGTTGTAATTACAATGCTCACCAACATGATGCTTATTCGAGGGGATCATACACTGGCCTAAAGTGAGCTGGCCTGTAAAATACACACATGCTCTAAAGCGTCACAACTGCTTAGGCAGTAAACACACTGAGCCAGTGCAGTGGGTCATGGGGATGCTCTGGGGATTGTCAGGCATCAGGATGATATGAGCACAGCCTAAACAGTTGGGAAAGCGCATAGGCTTTGAGCAGAAGTGAAAGTAATGCCTTGGCCCATCAACACAGAGCCCTGCTGTCATTACAGCCATATCACACACTGTGCATTGTGAAGGCAAGCATATGGTCTATGGTCAAAGTTATCCCCACATTCCCTTCAAGGCTTTTTGCTTATGCAAGCACACAAATCCATGTGTTTAAAATTTAGAATAATAAGTCCACACCTCCTGCATCGTAAATAATAATAATCATTTCATTGATAGTTGGCTTCTTACTCTTGGGCATTATGATTGTAATGTGGCTCCAACAACTCGCACAACATTTATTCTCAAAATTCATCAGGTACATCTTGTCACAGTGAATTTGTTGTGTCCGTACAGTGAAGGCTTTTCTGTCGCAAGGTGGTTTATATATTCAACCAGCCTGATAGTGATGTGGAAAACTGTTATGACACTGACTGATAGCTGGATGAATCAGACCAAACACATTCTATGACTCATAGAAGAGCAAAACAGATGAAACTGCTGTGGTTAATCTTGTTAATTTAATTTATATTAGTCGTCTCTACACTAAACAAATATGTAATGGATAGTAGTTGTAAAGAAATAACATGGTGGGAGGGTTTCCATTGATACAAAAGCACCAGTCATGTATGTTTTTGGAGTATGATAAACAGAGGTCTGTACATAAATTGTAACATCAACAATAAAAGGAGATCACTGCCTCTTCTTGTGTTATTAGCAAACATAAATGCCCTTATCAGACACAGTGTGCTCATGAGTTTCTGTCTGATAGTGTTTTGTTAAGAGTCACTTATATAAAGGCTGTGCAGATGCCCTCCTCCTGCAGGGGCATTGCATTTTAATTAGACACACAGAGGGAGAGAGTAACAACTATTACTTACATGAAGAACCAGACCAGTCTCATAGCCCACTCACATAATGGGTTTTAACTGCCATTACATGCCGTTCTGCCAGGATTTATTTCTAATAAGTGGAGATATATGTATGCTTTCAGAACTTGCAGACCAGCAGCCAGTGGTATCAGTCTGAATCAAACTAAACCATGGTTCAATTATACATGTTTTGGATAGTTTGGACATGAACAAACAAAAGGAAAAAAAAACAAAAACTCAAGGCAGAACAAGTTAAATAATAAGGTGAATTAACAATTTATCAACAGCACGATGAATTACTTTACTCTCAAAAACAGTGTGAAAGCAAAACTAACCAGACCAGATGAGTATAATGGAACAAAACCACAAACCTTAGTTGGCGATTAGTTAAAATGTGTTAAATGTGTGAAAATGTACCAAGACAGTGATGATGAAGGTTAGGGTGAGAGTGTTACTGATAATCTACTACAATTATTCACTCATACTGAAGGATGGAAAATCGAGTTAGTAACTTAACATAATGGAAGGAATGTATACTAAGACCAAAGGGATGAAAGTGTTTTAAGATGCACCTAAACATTGAAGGAAAATCGCAAAACAAAGACAACAGGAAAACAGGAGCTGCATTGTGAAGCTGCCGTTGGTGAACTGCCATTCTACGCAAGGCTTACTATCAAAATAAAAGCTAAAAGCTCCTTTTAAACCACTACTCATCATAGGGGAAAAAAGTCAAATGGGTGAGCTAGTTTTATTTGTCAGTTTATTGTATAATTCATGGATTTATTGCAGTGTATGAAGGTCTAGAAGCGTGGTTTTTCCATTAAAAATGCAGTGCTATGATGTGGTGTGGCAGAAACACAAGAAGTGGAGGTCACGTGAGGGAAAGGCATAGAAGAGAAGAGTACAAGGACGGAATGAAGGAAGAAAAAGGGTTAAAGGTAATCAAATGAAATGAAGTGAAGTGAAAAAAGGAAGTGTTTCACATTGATACATTCACATTTAATTTAACATCTTGCTGGTGGTTTTAGTAAAGTTGTTGAATGAAATAATATATAATTAAAGTTTGGATTTAATGTGGGTGCTTAAAACTCTTACAAAGCAACTGTGCACAGCTTTACATCTGTTGACAAAGATCGGTACTTCTTTGTTTCTTTCTGCGCACACACGCACACGCACACACATGCACGCACACACACACCTGTATGTACAAGGGTGTGTACGGTCTGTCTACAGCACAGGCACTTGTCACATGCTATGTCTGCCTGGAAGTCATCCCACAGTATGTTTGTCTGAGAGTGTGGAAGCCTCAGTAATCTTCAATATCCATACCTAACAGGCTTAAAGTGTAATACTCTCAGCTACAAAGAGACCAATATACTGTATGACAGCGTATGGACTTGATCCCAAGGAATAGGATTTTCTGTGCAGGGAATCTTCAACCTTTACTGTACAGCAGCAAAAATAAATCTCTGAGTAATTTGGTACACTATTAAGCGCAGAGGGAGAGTAACACTATATGTGAAAAACTGCTGGTGGCTTAAGGATGAAATTTGCTGGTCTCATTCACACACACATACACACGCACACACACACACACGCACACACAAGCGGGAACACACAGCATCTGCACAAAAAATAACAGTTACTTATTTATAATTTAGCACACTAAACACACACATTTTATTCATGATGCATGAGTGCGTAAAACAAATCCCTCCGCACACATTGGGAATGACAGGGTGCTGTTACTATGGCAACAGTATCACATCATTTACCCAAAATGTTTCTGAGGAACACCTCTCTGTTGAAGATTTAGAAAGAGCTCCAATCTCTTCTCACAGCTTGCACAAGTGAGCACAAACATCACCATAATTATAACACCCATGCTCCATCCGCTGTCCCCGAAGAGGTGAGACTGAGCTTTATTGAGTCTTTTAACTTAGCTTTTTTCTGATTTTATGTCTCTAGAGGGTTCCTGATCTATTTATTAATGTTTTATAGATGAAAAAGCCAGCTCTCAACTGGACATCCGCCACCTGCTGACACAGCATGCATTACACATATTGTAAGTCATATGCTATCTGTATTTAACCATATAAAATGTGACACAAAGTCCCTCTAGTAGATACACGTGAAAGCACTTCACTAAATGCACATCTGAAGTGTTCCGACGCCAAGCAAGAATTACTCAGTAGTTACTGCCAAATGTGTCAGAATGGATATCTAAATTTTGCATATGAGTTATTTTAACCCATAAAGACCCAGGGCTGCTTTTGTGGCAGTTCTCAAATGATTTTTTCTCTATTTTTAACCTTTCCTAAGTGACTGTATTTCTGCATTTTTCAGTGATGTTCATTGAAGCTCAGATTAAAGTCAAGGGTTATTATATCCAAAACAGAGAAAACTGAAGAAAAAGGTCAGTATTTCTGCAAAATATATCATTAACTGAACATAAAATAAGTATCTCCATCCACTGTTATTGATCCAACTCCATGGGTTTAACTGGTGAATCAATATAGAAAATGATAGTGTTTCCATTTCCACTACAGAAACTCTGAATGTCCAAATGGGTCATATCTGATGACTGTGAAAAGATAACAAACTGCATTTTACGCCAATTATTTACATGTATTGATAGGATTAGTGGATCAACAGGTACTGAAGATTTTATGTCAGTGAATTATTTTGATCGCCAGTGGATATTTGGGTCTTTATGGGTTAAGAGGTATGAAAATTCTGCGTATAGACTTAAAATAGAAGTCTAGTAATATAAGGCGACAGGATAAAAAACAATGCTTTCTATCAGACTATTTAAATAACAGTATCACAAGGCTACCTGCACACCACCACTACAAGAGCATCAAGCTGTATTTACTCCCATGATTCATTTCAACACGACTATGTTGTGTCTAACCTCTGTCGTCCGTCTCCTGGTGGATCTGTCTGAACGTAACAGCATGGTCCTCCTGAGTAATCCTCCTCTTCACAAGCAGAGGATTAGTACTTTCTAGCGCTCTATAATATCTGCTATTCCTGTTGATGTCCACTTTTAGGCAGGCTGGACAGTGTGAGCTGGCTCTGATAGGGGTGACTAAGGCTTAAACAAAGCAAAGCCATGGCCTTTTTCCCACTCAACAACGCACAAACAGGCAGAGCACGGGCTTATTGTATGTGAACCCCCAAACACATTCTGTTGTACACTCAACCAATTCCACCCACCCTCCTGGCCACAGTGGCAGCAAAGCTTTGTCCAGTATTGTCTCCTCCATCAGTACAATTGAGCTCTGGCATATTTTCTAAAACATTAATGCAAAAAAAGATGGCATAGGCATAATCAGGCATACACAAATATGTGAGTGCATAGCTGTTCATGAATACAGAGACAGAAGGTCAAGAGCAGATAAATCATTTATTTACCAATGCAGTTTGTGTTCAGTGGTTATTTTGGTTTCTACTATGAAACAGTCTTTAACTTTAGCCTTCAAACATTTATGAAACTCGTACTACCACTGCACAGCGGAGCACCAGCCGATAAAGTCAGATCCATGTTCAGACTCAATGCATGCAGTGAAGACTTTAGGATATAATTAAAAGGTATAAAGTATATTTTTGGAGAAGTGGAAGCAATCACTATAATGACATGCATGAGGGCAGTGAGTAATGCCCACTGAGAAACACTGTCTTCACTTACAGACTTTCATTAATGAGTATGCCATTGAATAACAGCCAGAAAAGTGCACGCTTATGCTGGATGTAATGCACTTCCAAAAATGGGACAGGAAACCTGAAAACATAATGGCTCCAGTCTTTTTTTTTTTTTTTTTACTGGCACAGAAGCTTAAAAACATTTGTGTCTTTTATGAAACAAGACTGTATTTATAGAAATAGACTGGACTATGTTTTCATCTGACTTTCATAATATTGCAACAGCCATTTGTGCTCTCTGTAATGACGGTCCGCCATTACTAGGGTTACATTT
>JAPTYQ010000024.1:12002281-12013347 GCA_029814465.1 Ostorhinchus cyanosoma | reverse complement strand
AGAGAGAGAGAGAGAGAGAGAGAGAGAGAGAGAGAGAGAGAGAGAGAGAGTAGGAATGAGGGTGGGGGGGGTTAAATCCACAAGTAATAAATCTATCACTGGTGCCTGTGATATCGATTTGGAACCTCAACTCTATCCTGTTATGTTCCTGACACCCAGACACAACTGGAGAAATCACATCTCACAGCCTCACAGCACAACTAACAGTGACCGGATGCCCAGATGCACATGCACAGAGGCAGCAATGACTGAAAAATCAAAGTAAAAATTCATACCCAGCCAAAGTGGTTTCCATATTTTCTCAATTTGTCACATCTTACACGGGAGACTTTGGTTTTTCATCACTCAAGAAGTTGTGAAGTGTAATTAAACTGCAGGTAATTTAATATGAGTAAGCAGTAGGTCTGTGTATTGCCTGCACCCTATGAAAAGATGTAATGAATATGTGTTCCAAAAGCTGCATTGTTCTGTGCTCCCCCTGCTGGACGTAATGTAAAGTTTTTTCTGTTACCATTGTGTATGTACTGCTTTAGCCTCATCATCCTGATTGAGGAAAAAAACTTAAACCTTTACACTTTAGCATTCTTTTCCCTACTCCTGGCTTTAGCAGCAGCAGCGGTGAAGATGTCACCATTACATAATTGTCCTGATTTCTGCAGCTTTGTTCACATTAGATGCAGTTTTTGATTTTGATCTAGTTTCAGTGTGAGCAAAATCATTGTGGGGTTTCCTTGGGTGGCTTATATAACTTTTGTTAGATTTGGCAGCATACTTTTTTCTTTCTTTTTGTTAGTACTACTTCTTTGGAGTCACATTCCTTAAATATAAATATTATCTGCTACTTGTTAACTCAGTTAATTATGTAATTGACCTCTTTCTGAGGTTTGGGGGAAATGTAACTGCAATTCAAAGGTTTTTTTTGGAATTATGCTTGTAATAAAGCACAGTTAATTAATCAGTCAGTGAGGCAGCACACCAATCCTTCATTTACATTTTCTACATTTACAATTACATAATCTACAGTATTCCATTGAGTTGATGGACTAAACTTCAATTTCTAACCAAATATTTGCAAAAGATCAGCCTTACAGAGCTCCTTGATGGTTGAATGCTAAACAAGATTGTCAGATCAGGAATGCCTTCTTTAATGGCATTTTAAAATATCTGCTACACATCCAATGTAGGCCGGGAATTTATAGCAGAATAGAGGTTAGATTGGGGACAACAGTCTACATCAGCTCCTTAACAATCTTACATGGATAATGACACCAACACAAGATGGGACTCTCATGTACAATAAAACAATCGAGTGATATCAGCCTGAAGCAGTTCCACGAACTCACTTAGGAGCCACTGATATGATCAATTCTATTGACAAAAGAGAAGCAGATGATTTTCTCCTCCACACATTCGAAAAATTATATTTTATGAGATTGTATTTCCTGAAAATACATGTAAAACCTGGAAATCAATTAAAAAAAACTAAACTGATTTCAAGAGAGAATAACACACTTGAGCAATGTCATTTCAAAAATGGAATTTGTCACTTGCAAGCACATCATTTATGTCCTTTGATGTTATTAAATCCACCTATATTGACATAACTGTCCCTCCAGACAGCAATAGGCTGTTTACTCAACATCAAAAACACTTTGCTGAGAAGCCTTAATCTAAGCAAAGTCCACAAAGTCAGTGGTGTTGGCTTTGGCTTGTGGACAAGTCACAGGCACTGATTTGCTACTTTTGTTTCTAAAATAGAGGTGGATTAATAAGTGTGACAATTAAAACAAGCCAATTAATACATTCCAGAATCTCAAAATAATCTATTTAATGCTGTGCTCAAACAGAAGAAATGTTGGATTCATATACCTCTGACAACAATACAAATGCCATTATAATATTCAAGCCAAAGACCCAGTTTGTGCCTGTTTAAGACATAAAAGGGACTGATATTATCATTTGTCATCTCTGTGAAAACTGTGTGCACTGATTGTGTCAGTCACTTGCTATCTGAGTTATGGGATCAGGCTTCTTCTACACAGTGCACCAACACACAGTTTTATGTTCATACACAATGATGCCATTAGCTGAAACTCCTTAGTCCATCACCTTTGCACCTGCTTCTTGTGGAATGAATTGCTGCTGTGTAGTAAAAATGGGGAAGACCAGACAAAACAACAAAGAAAGGCAAGTTTGCTTTGAAACAGGTTCAGTCTCTTACATTACAATGACAGACAATAAATGGGTTATAGAGACTGGAGGCTTAAGGCTTTATCAGGAGAGCCAGCAAATATATTTCCACACAGAAAGAAACAAATGCACACAAAGATATGTCATGGTTAATGATATTTCTGGAATTCTTAAACTGAATGTCATCATAAATTGGCTTCAGAGTCTGGCTTCGACCAGCTCTATGTGTAAAGTGTCATGAGATAACTTTTGTTATGATTTGGCACTACATAAACAAAATTTGATTTGATTTAATAAAATTAAACCTTAGTGGGATGGACATCTAGAGATTAACCCCCCCCCCCCCAAAAAAAACCCCAACAATTTTAGGGGTTGACCTCAAGTATAAGTTCACACATGATGAAACATCTCCTGCCTCAAGTAGGAAATTGTGAATTTATAGGAGGTAAAGACTGTTAAATCAAATACAGGGAACCACTGAAGAAGATTAAAAACAAAACTTACACCATTTAACACATCTATAACCTCGTATCACTTGCCGTCCAGCTCTTCACCTATACATTGCCCTTCTGCCAAGACCTCATGCCCATATCTGCAGACTAAAGAAACTGTTTGGGTAATAACTGAAGCAGACACAGTAAAATGTGAGCTTAAAAGCCTAACCCCAATTACAGTTTCATAAAATTACTACTATGATGTTTCATTGAAACCAGTAACTCTAATTATCATATTTATGTTCTGCTCATCTGTAATTTTAAGTTGAGGAGAGGCAGACACGTTATTATCTCATTTATAGTTGACTGATTAACATTTATGATAGATTTTCTTAGGCTTGTTTATAGCTGGAGGTCCTATAAAATGTACCTATGTCTATTTGTGTAGCTACACCTAGAACATGTACAATAAAAAGGTGAAACCAGTCATCTGACATTGAAAACATTGCGACTTATTTAGGATGATTAATCCCTTGGTTTTACCTGACAGGCAAGAAAACCCTAAATACATTTATAATTCCAGTATGATAAGTATGTTAATGAGCTCAGTGAACTGTAATCAGCCCTTAATAAAGAAAAACACACCAGAGCCTTAAAGCAGGAATTTTCTCTACTCATTGTGTTTTATTGGCAAACACATTATGGTAATGACCCAATAAAGCCAAAATCAAGACAACTTTGAGGGTTTAACAAAGATTATTATTTTTGGCTGACGTCCAACTGACCTGCCACAGGTAATTCTAGTGTCATCTTCTACACAAATTAAATTCCAATCCCTATTGTCTCTGCCATTTTTTATTTTCTCTCCTTTTCATTTTTTTCCTATGCTCCAAACCTTTCTAATGAATGTCCAGAACTGTGTGTTACTGCTGCCACTGTGCAAACCAAAAAGGGGTCTTCTTTTTCTTCTGTTCCTAAAGTCTAAAATACAGGCTATGAATGAATCTCCCCTTCTCTTTGGTTTTGCCTTTGAGCTGCAATGCAGAGCCAGTCTGACTCTGTGCAACATTCATAGACAGACAGCAGAAGAGAAAAACACATACAAATGGAGTGACTGAATCACAAAGAAAGAAAAAGCAGGATAGAGAAGAATGCATTCATCTCCAGGAGGGATATTGTGTAATTATTGAGTATACACAACTGTGTATGTGCATGCGTGTGCGTCTGTTGGCTTTGTTTTGACAATGCAATCACAAGAAGCTTTGGATTAGGTAGCAGTAAATATAAGATGGAGATGTATTTTCTTTGAAATGCATTTCCTTTAAACAAACCTAGCAATTTAAATATAGGTATATTTTCTATGTAGAATTCCACACTACATACATGTACATATTACCAAACCAATTAGCAAAAAGATGACACCCGTTGATAGTACAAAAAGAGGATATTTTTATTATATTTTCTTTATGAGATGTTGGAGAAACAATGTGTGAAAATGGAGGAACTTAATCTAGACATAACTGATATCTTTGACAGTTCAGGAGCTCTATTGTTTATGAGAAGAAGACAATCTAACACCAGCTTAGCGAAGGATGTTACATGAACAGATTCTATGGATGCACGCAATATGGGATGACAGCAGGAAGGCTTCTGCTAGTGAGCTTTCACTATTGTTCACATGCATGTCAGGCAGATTGTAAAAGGTGACTGCTGACATGAACATGTAGTCTTAAATGCAACTAAAGTGGTAGTCAGTTATTGGTGATACTGGTGTATGATTTGATAATATAAATGTTGCTCAGACCTCTCATTGTCCTGTACTTCTGGATGCTGAGGGACTTATGAAATGAAGCCTTAAAATCAGTGTAACATCACACGTAACATTATATTAAAAAAAAAAAAAAAAAAAAAAAACATTGTAAAGTGTCTCTAACAGCTTCAGTGTAGCTTGACATTGATTCCACAGGTCTGTGAAGTCGACTGGACAGATGAACATTCCAGAAGATATTCTCTAAATTCATTTTTTGACCATAGTGGTACAGAGTGCTGTCTTAACAGTTCAGTCCAAAATCTACATAGATGGTGAGATCTGGTCACTGTGAAAGCCACACCATCTATATTCTAAAAGCCAAGCAGCCTCTGTGTGTGTGTGTGTGTGTGTGTGTGTGTGTGTGTGTGTGCGTGCGTGCGTGCGTGCGTGCGTGCGTGCGTGCGTGCGTGCATGCGTGCGTGCGTGCGTGCATGTCTAAGGATTTACACAAGTTCTGGAAAGAGCTGACTGATGCAGTTTGGCACACTTAAGTATTTTTGGTCAAGGAACAGACTAGAGAAAGCAGCAAGTTGATAGGACCAATACTTTGGGAGATATTAGTAAATTTGGAATACAATAGCCTTACAATCACGTTGCTATACCCAGAATGCTTTGGTGGTGACTGCTGGACAAATGCGATACAGCATGCACAAATACACACCAGGATAAAAACTACCAGATCTAGAACCTGCAGATCCTCATAGGTCAATGTGCTAGTATGATGTATTTCATTTTCATACTTGTCAAGTTAGAGATTACTTGAGACAGATTACTTGCTTTGGACGATCAATCAGCACTGATAGGACATTTTACTATCCGCAGAACTTGGTTCTAGTTGTGGGCAATGAATGACATTAAGATTTTCAACTGAAACTGATGACTTTTGAATGTTGTGACTGTGAATGTCATTACATATGATTCATGTCATCCTCATACTCATCAACCTGTTCACTGTCCCAGTATGTCCTAAGGATGCAGATAGTGTCATAACTGGAAGAGACCTCTCCCATCACTGGGGGTGTATCAGTGCACTCATTTGTACTGAACCATTTCGGTTCAGGGCCTTCAATACAATACAGAGATGGACCAAACAAATACATGTAGCCTACGTGAAGAATGCAAACACTTGCCTTAAGTTTCCACACAAACCTTGAAGTGGAATGGATACGTATGAGCAGGGTGGCTGCAAGCAGAACCCATGTCCAATATTTGATAACCTAGACGGACGTCTTAGTGGTTCAAGCACCATACACATGCTGAACGTGAATTAGCATGGCAGCTAAAATCAGCGTCAAAGATAAAAAGCACAGTAGAAAGACCCTCTGTCTTCTCTAAGGTCTCGATTTGGGAGCATTTCAGATTCCCTGTCAGTTATGTCGGTGGAGAGAGACCGCCAAAACAAGGGCAGTGTGGCAATATTGTTTCGTGAAGACTGGTTATAGTTTTTTTAAATGAAATTGGTCTCCTTCACTGTACCGAAAACATATTGAACCAAAGACCCCTGTACTGAAAATGTAGCAAAATAACATTTTTCCGTACCGTTACACCCCTGCCCATCACGGTTTTCCCTTTAATTTGTCATCGAGCTCTTTATACTGAATGTGCATTAACTAAGTGAAAGGATACCATATGATACAAAACAATATGATGTACATTACTGTCCACATGGGGAAATTAAGTTTGAGCTCAGTAGTTGTGCATATATATATTTACTACCACAAGTCAACCTTCTATCACTGACAGAAAGGAACAATCAATAAATAGAAGCTAAGAATCAATCAATAAAACTGACAGTGAACGGATAAAATCAAAGCATGTTATGCCACCACATATTTGACGAACAACTGAGGATCAGCTCATTGTTGCCAGTAAAGCAACAGTCATTTTTCCTA
Source organism: Ostorhinchus cyanosoma (assembly GCA_029814465.1). NCBI lineage: Eukaryota > Metazoa > Chordata > Actinopteri > Kurtiformes > Apogonidae > Ostorhinchus > Ostorhinchus cyanosoma. The sequence goes on along the minus strand of JAPTYQ010000024.1, from coordinate 12,007,021 downwards.
CACTGTTGTCCATAAAGTTAGAATAAAGTATTTTTACCTCTTCTCATGACATGATTGTGACAATATGATTTATTCTTCATAAATAACATGTAAAAGGGACTCAGTATGTAATCATTACTGATGTGTATAAGTCATCCATATGCAATGCAATGCACAATAGTCACTTATTCATGAATGATCATCTTCGCTAAACTGCTATGTTTACAAGTAGGCATATAAGGGCAGATCGTAATCATGTTCAGAGTGAAGCCATATGCTAAACATCATAGATATATGTTGAGATGTATGCAATCCTCACTTGTAGACCTCACTGCAGTCTTTCCAATCTTCAGAAAAAAAAATGTATGTTTCAAATCCACACAGGCCATGGAAGCATCAGAGCAATAAACCTTTGGAAACACTCCTGTGGATCTAAAATAATAATAGAGAAAAGATGGAAAATTTAGAGATGGGAGGAAGAACAAGGAGAAGCAGCAGGCACATATTTTAGAAGAAAGAGCAGTGTGAAGTGTCTCACTCCACTGCAGAGATTAGACTGATTATGACACCATGGCCATTTTCCTAGGCTACATGAAATCAGATTGTTCTGCACATGTGTTTGTTTACTTACATGTGCACCCACAGTGGCCTTGTGCATTTACCAATGTCTGTCTATGTCAAACACATTCATGAAGTCCTTCAGATGAGATACCCAGAGGTAAAACATTCTGTTCTACTCTTCACTCTCATCTTCACACTCTTTCATCAAAGGCCAAGTCTTGATCTTTTGTCTAGTTAAATAAAAGACATAAGTGAAAGATGATTAGACAAGGGACAGGGGGCTTGAGGCAGAAGATGAGGGACAAACTGCAGGTCAGGCTTTTTATGCATGGTGCGACAATGAACACAAGTGTGGGAAAATGTATGAAGATGGATGGTGTCACATAATTACTGTGTCTGAAGACCTACAGTGAGGTGTGGATCACTGAGAATGGTGAAGCTAAAGATGTGTTATCAACACACACTACAGTCAGTGTTTGGTTAGTCAGTTTGGGCTTTTAAGTTAAGGGATACTATTTCTGCATTGGGTGATATATCACAAACATCAAAAATAAGCTGCTACATACACACATATATATATATATATATATACACACACACACACACACACACACATATATACATGCGTTCTCAATGTTTCCTTTGGCTCATCTCTCATGCACATTTTAGGTGGACTGAGTATTGATTATATGTAATGTAACATAATACAGATATCACAGCATCAGACACTGTTTGTAGCATTAATGTTATTGGGAAAGTGTATTTATGTTGTTTATAGTTACCACAAAAATGATCACTTCATTTTAAACCTACAGGAGTTGTTGAAACATGGTTTGCTATAAAAGTTGTGACAACTGAAATTATTCAGATGCTCTCCTGAATTATTTATGTATTCCTACATTTTTATTTACTGTTTGATGGCATTTTTATGAGTGCGGACACATTTTCAATTCATTTTCTATCCATTCACAAATTTTGCTCAAGTGGCAGTTGCTACTAACTTACAGATACTGCAACCGTAAATGTGATTTATTATTGTTTTTTAGCATTACTCATCCATTATATGCTTAATAATGATTTCTCCTATGTTTCAACCTTAATCTGAACCACATTAAGGTTGATTTCAGAATAGTATTTTTCTTAAACAAGCTTTTCTTTTAAAAAATTAACATTTTAAAACTCAAGACATTTGCAATTATATATTGAGATATGCCTGCTGTTCCGCCATAATGCTAACGCTGAATGTGACCTGTTATACAACAGAAAAAAGGAGAAGAATATATAAAGAGTAGAGCCACAGCAGAGGCATGATGGTGCAACATGTTGGACTAGAAATCTGCTCTCTCTGTTGATATAAACTACAATAATGAAAACCCAACACAGCTAGGTGAACACAAAAAGACAATTATTATAAATATCATATTCCCTTTTTACCATTAGATCCTCTTAAATATTCCACAATGATGCTTTAAGTGAACAGAAGAAAATTCAAGCCAACGCCAAATGAAGTTAAAGTTAAGCACAGAGAAGATCAACTAAGAAGAAACAAACACAGAATCACAGATGACATCATTCCACATCTGAATTCAAAACAAGACCCAAAAGTGACTTTCTAATTATGATGTGTTGTTTGAGTGTGTGTGTGTTTGTGATTATGCAAGGATGATGCATGACGCAGAACATGACTACAGTATCTCAAAAGGCACAGATGGCATCTGGTCACAATAGGGAGAGACAGGGCATTGTTGCCTTTTAGCGAGACATGATGCATCGACAGAGAAGAGAAAGCAAAGTAAAGTGTAGTGGTGAAATGAAGTGAAAGAAAAAGAGAGGAGTGCTGAGATGATGGAGTGTAATGACTCTCCCAAGACCTCTGGCTGTCGCTGCCCAGATGACATATGCACTAATTAACAGTGCTGAGCCTCCTACTAGATGTGGAGAGAGCTAACACTCCTAACCAATACCCTACGGAGGTAATACAGATCACTTGTATGGCTAAACTCATGTTTGTTCCTAATATGAGTTAGTAGACTGAACCTTTCAATGGGTAAATGCGACCATATAGTTCTGCCACTAGATGCTACCATAAAGAGAGCATTTTCTTATTGTGCTTCCAATCAGCTGTGGACAGGCTTGTTTAATCTGACAGAAACATTGAATAAACTGCCTCTGTCTCCCTATTCTCATATCCTCCTCAGCTCTCTGGATTTTCCTGTGTTTGGATGCATTCCAGGGCAATAACAGGTGCATATGTTTCACTGTCTCAATGTGAGGATCCTGAAGGAATAGCCTCAACTACAAGGATATAAACTAATACTATTTCACTTTCCAGCCTTCTATACCTTATTGCACAGTTAAAGCAATCATTTATAACAGATGACAAGCAAGAAGTATTGCATGTTCATGGCTAACGTGAAGGACCAGTGGAGTCTCATTCTATTACAATTCCCTGCCTTTTATATTCTTAATTAGCTTTTTAATACACTACACTATGTTGTACTAATTAAAAAATTTAATGGGAAAAGGATGCAAACTTCTGTATTTCCACTAGGAGTCTAAGGTAAACTATGTATGTGAAGCAGCCTGTGGTTCATTTTGAAGATAAGCAGAAATCCACACTAAGATAACTCAATGGCTTGAATGTTGTTTGATTTTAATGTTAAAACCTCAGTAAATGACCTAATGGTCAGTCTCACAATGAATCTTGAACGTCAGAAAACCACCAGTTCAACAAAACTCCACAAATTCATACCTGGCAGAGCTAATTTTACAGACTTATATTAAGGGATCATAGTGTAGCACAAAACAAACACCATGTGATATTAAACACCAGCGGTCAGACATTACATTCACTGTAAATAGAGTCCTGTCTGAAATTTCATATCACTGATATGTCACTGCACTGTAACATATAACAGAGGTGAAAACATATTGATTAGGATATTCACTAATTAACACTGAACATGCCTTATTTAATGTTGATTAACATATAGAACTAAAACCTTTCATGTACTAACTAAACAACATTAATAGAGCTGTTTTTGTCATATAAACAATGGCATTTATTGTGAAAGAACCACCAGCTAATGGATAGATGAGTTTAGTGTATTAACCAGTTAAACACAACCGACTCCTGAACAGATTAGACTGCAGAATGGAAAGCAGACAGTCTGGTGCAGGGTCATTAAAAGTTACACTGCCACAAACACAGGTGTGTTAGGTGTTCACTGATGTGAAGAGTGCACACACAGTCTTTTAAGTGTGGTAATATATTAAATAAGGCTTTCCCTCACTCTTTAGCCTTGTTAGCTATATGCTAAATAGATGGGCAATGGATCACTGCCAAATCTTTGCACTTAATTTTTTAGGCTATTGATAAAAAAGCAAGAGCTACTTTTAAGGCATTGCTTTGGCAGTAGACGCCCATATATAATGTTTCTGACTTAAAGCTCAGCTGTGTAAAACTTCGCATATTCCAGTTACATTATGCTTGCTTCTGTGACAAAAAGTCATAAAGGAGTGATATTTTACTTTTTCAAATTGAATTACACTACCAGTCAAAAGTTAGGACTCACCTGTGTTTTTCTTTATTTTCATGACTATTTACTTTGTAGATTCTCACTGATGGTATCAAAACTATGAATGAACACACATGGGATTATGTAGTTATAAAAAGTGTGACATAACACAAAACATGTTTTATATTTTAGATTCTTCAAAATAGACACAATTTGCTTTTATTACAGCTTTGCACATTTGTGACATTCTCCTGATGAGCTTCATGAGGTAGACGCCTGAAATGGTTTGCCCCTGTCTTGAAGGAGTTCCCAGTGATGCTGAGCACTTGTTGGCCATCAGCGGTTCTTCTCATGTCATTTAAATGAGAAGGTGAGTCCAAACTTTTGACTGGTAGTGTATGCATTTTAAAACATTTCCCTATGGTCTAAATAGACTCTAAATGCTATGCTTAGGTCTGAATTCTTCTTTAATTGAACTCCACAGGTCCATCTTCAACCCTATTTCTGACTAATGACATAAGAAAGGTCATTTTGAGCGCTGGCCCTTTAAATCCAAATGAGCCACTTCACGTCCCACCTTCTCCAGATTTTTGCTGCACTGTCCAGTTCAGCCACTTGTGTTTGTTAATACAACCAACAACTGAACATTTTAGGTAATCAGCTCAAAGTTTGGACATATTTT
>JAPTYQ010000024.1:11973559-11993683 GCA_029814465.1 Ostorhinchus cyanosoma | reverse complement strand
ATAGATAGATAGATAGATAGATAGATAGATAGATAGATAGATAGATAGATAGATAGATAGATAGATAGATAGAAACATGCTAAAATTAAGAGTTTACTCATTACATGGAAATAACACTTAAAATGTTGTACACCCCAATTTTAAATCAAATGATGAAACAGAGGTACAACTGGCAGTAGGGTTGTACCTGCAATTCAAAAAACCGTAGAGCTGCATTTAACATTTTTGTTTACCTCCAACTGTAAAAGGACCAACATAACACAGTAAGAGCAAAAAGCAGGACTACCTTTCTATCTTACCTTTCAGCTACAGAAAGACTCATCTCATTACAGATGTAACAGTAGAAACTGGTCTCCCCTGCTGTTGAGAGAAAGGTAGCAGAGCACCACTATACTGCAGCTTATTGGAAGTGTGTAAACTGCCAGGGGGTCTCCTTCACCCACTGGAAAAACAGTAAAGACTAAAGTATTAACATATTGACTAGAAGGATCTTTCTTCAACAGTGCTCACATTCATACATGCTCCTTTAGTTCTGCTGCATAGTCAAACAGAGGTTGTCTCATCAGGCTGCATGGTATAAGGAAAACCTGAAGATACCATAACTTTCTTCAATATAATAGTAATGACTGTATGGATTCATCTGATTTGTCTAATGGTGTGAATGCATAGGCCACATATCTAGGGCTTCATATGATCTTGAACACTTGTGTTGTGCTTATCATGCATGTTAATAATCTCCTGAGACCCAGGAAAGTGAAAACTGTAGCTTCTTTACATTAAATAATTGTCTTTATTACAATCTGCATAATGCAACAATGCAACAGTTTTTTCCAGATACATTTTATTTATTTATTTATTTATTTATTAATGAAATGTCCTTTGCAATGGACAGCATTTTAAGTAATATTCTCAAACTTTTGTCCCCTACAGAGGACAAAAATGCGTAGCAGGGTCTCAGGAGAAAATAGCAACGACCATGAAAATGTAATTACTTAGTCAGCATCAAGTCACTAATGAAATGCAACTCCATTGATGATTGCATCTCTAGGTGCAAGATGTACCAGTATATAAAAGAAAATCATATATTAATATCTTATATCCTCTCCTTTCTGGTAATTTATACTCTATAGTATTAGATATAAAGACACGTGCAATTTGAAGAAAAAATATGATGGAAGTAAAAATAAAAGAGCTGATAACTGATTAATCAGCCATTATAAACCTCTGAAAATACTCTATAAGTAATTGACTTTGACCTCTCTTAAATGTATCCTTCTCTTTATTACAAATTGGATAAATGTGCAAATGGACATTTAATTATGTGTATATAAATGAATAAATGTGGATCACTGTACATGATAACTTAAAATGAAGGATCATTAAACTTTAAATTGTCTAGTGGATTCGCTGGCGATTGTTAGTTTTTAATTATTTCTTTCAAATAATCCTAATTTTATCAACTACCAACCATTAAAGTCAACCTCTACCAATACCAATAGTATTTAAGATCAGCTCTGACCAATTGTGCAGATCAAATTATTGGTCTATCGCTAGTTTGACAGCAATGAAAATCATATGAATCATTACTTTGTCCTTTACAGTCAACTGCCTTCATCCCAGCTGAGCAACTATTCATAATCAAAACTTCCACTCCAAACCATAATCATTCAAAACCATAATCAAAACTTCAACTCATAGATTATCTTTGAGTAGAATGGTGCTCCAACTCTCCACTGGCATTCAGAGATTTGCAGAATTAATGTCACTTTGAAGCTATTCTTGTAGCTCAACACTTTATTAACTGAAATGACAAAGAAGACTCTTCCCCAGCCTTCACTAGACTTCACCACTAATAAGTATATTTTATAATTTAAATAAATTAGCCTGTTAACAAAAGTATAAGAGGCTAATGCTGATGGTACCATCAATTCCTAGGCTTATATCTTACAGAGCTCAGAGACAAAGACGTGGAGGAAATAAAGAGAGAAAAGCATAAGCGGAATAAAATAAATGAGATGGAAAAACCAGAAATGGAAGACACAGGACAGAGATGACCCAAGTGAGAAGATCAATAATCCAATAACAGCATTAAATGAAAATTAGCTATCCTCTAGTGAGCACTAATTGTTTCATGATTCAATTTATTAATGTTCAAAAACAGTCAAACAAACAACATTATCCTCTTGTAACATCACAATTAAAGCTCTGACTAAACTTTAGTGGATTTCCTTTTCCCAAACAACAACATATATTTCTATATAGGTGGAATATAATATGTGTGGCACTTAAACAGGTCCTTTCTGGGGGGGGAACAAAATGATCAGCATAAGCTCATGGGTTCTTTTCTAGCAGCAGTGACTTGGTAGAACTGATCTCAAAGCACACTTTTGTTTTGACGCTTTGTGCACAAGTATGACAGAGACACACACTACCCTTTCCCCCGCTCTGCTTTCTTTGCTCTTTGGGCAGGAGCAGATGGACAGATGGAGGGGGAGCTGGGGAGAGCGGGGGATGAACGTGAAGTGAGAATAGTGAGAATATCTGCTTGAGTGCTACACTGGGTCAAATCTCTCTCCATCACACTCTCTGTCCCTTGATAGGTGTTTTGGGCAGATGGAGTTAGAAATATGCTAGCCACGTCTTGCGCCACTGTGAATGAAGCTAAAAATAGCAACATGTGGAGGTAAGAGGCTTTCCAGAGAGATGCCCATCAATAACTGATACAACACTGTGTCAGCCTGTGTGTGAGTGAGGGTATATTTGAAGGAACTGTCAAGCCTCCAGACAGACACATAATGGCCACATCAAATGCAAGGGGACAGGAGTTACCTGGTGTTAGAGGAACAGACCACTCAAAGACAAGAGCGGCAAAGCATGAATGCAATGCTAATACAACTGGAAGCCTTAAGATATAGCAAATTAGAAACAACAGCTAATTCTTTAAGCAGACATGAAATTGTTTGCTGCTGTCACAATAAGAACCCAATGCATGACTAGTGCTTTAGGAACACTATGGGGCAGACTGACAAAACAATTGCACAGTTCTTGCCAGCACTAAAATGGTGCAAATAATACAAAAATACTGCATGTAATTCACACACAAAGCATGTCCAAAGGGTGGAATTGACAACAAACTGCATTGCCAAACAGCTAGCACTGATATTATGCCTGTGTAATTAGCATGGACATAAATTAGAGAATATTCATATTGTGCTAGTCTGGCACAAATAAGGGCTCATTTATGCTCTACGTTAAAGACGGAGACAGATACGGACTGAGTGTTCTGTCCGTCCTCTGCATACATTCTGTACGTTATTGTGTCAGTTTTCCAGGAGCTTGTGGATGTGTACCCAGACGGAGAATACGGAATAGTACCACTGGGAACCATGGAGGCAGTGTTGACATTTGAGGAGGATATTCGATAAATAGCGGAACTTCCCAAAGTGCAACTGTGTGAGTTAGTGAAAAACTACCAACATATTTATGACAACTACCCTTCTTAATATCAACACTAGTATCCACATTAGTAATACCTCCTCTGTTGTCACCATGTTTATTATTATCATTATTATTATATTATTTCTTCTTCTCAAAAAAGTTTGCTCTTCTTCATGGTATTTGGCCAGTATGTTAATTAAGAGCAGCGCCCTCTGATGGACTGATTGAGAAACGCTCATTCCAACACAACAGACACACAGAAGTATGAAGTCAGTGACGCATGACAACGTTAGAAATGAAAGCACCTATTTATGTACATAAAACAAGCATAAATGAGCCTTAAGCCTCATTGCAAAAAGTGTCTATTTCAGAAAAGAGCACCATAAATTGGAAAATACAGTTCTGCCATTACAAGCAATACTTGCAGAAAGCTGATAATTGCATACTAACTCATATCTCATTCACTAACTCACTTATCTCTCTCTCTGTCTCCAAATCTTTGCATTTGTGAGGCTCAAAGGATATTTTTGTTCAATATTTTCATTGTTTTTCAAAAGAATGCAAAAGAGAAAAGAAATGCGTAAATAAAAAGAAAGAAAAGGAAAATAAAAATAAAATAGAAAATATAAAGAACATTTTTAAGTAAAATGAAATAGGGAGATGATAAGGTACATGATGTTGCATCACAATTGGCTGGATTCCACGGAGAAGAGGTGAGTGGCATGTTATGGACCATTTCCCTGGCCAAGGTCTTCATTAGTTTGAGCCATATGGTCCAAAAAAGGCTGCCAAATCTTATAGAATGTCTTTAGATTATTACTCATGATGTATCTGATCTTCTCCATGTGAAGTACTGAAGTCAGGTCTGTCAACCATGCTTTGATAAGAGGCACAGTCTCAGATTTCCAAAGGCTTAAAATGAGCCTCTCTGCAATCATGATATTGAATTGATATTTAATGATGCCCAAATCGTCAATCAGATATTAGAGGGATCAGGTTTATACATGTAACATTAATGACCATCAGATCTTGACTGATCTGGTGTTATCAGGTTACTGCTGCTGTACTGTATTTGTAAATGCCCACAGTCTCTTTTGGAGTTTGGGAATGGAGTAACACACATCCAGCTGTGAAAAACAAATATATCAGTACTAATCCTTCTGCAAAATCCCCAATACAATTACAGTGACACATAACATCAAGATTTAGAAATGCATGAATTATATTAATATCTGGAGCATATTTTAATGGACATTTAAGGAGAAAAGCATTTGTGGAGATTGTGGAGAACTCTGTATGTGTCTCAGCTCATTAAAGAAATGCAATTTAAGGATCCTGAAATCTCTGTAGTTTTAAATATGGACCAAATATGTGACTGAAATGCAGAAAAACACTAGAAATCCTGAGCAAATAAAGGCAAATTGCACTCAGGTGAAGAACTCTATGTGTGTACTCTTTCCAGCATATCATTAAAACAGAGCAATTGCAAATGCAGTGCAATTCTCTGGGCAATTAGTGGGTGCAATCCATTCTTGGTGGATTCTTCCCTAAGAGTAGAATGATAAAGAACATGGACTTGCGCCTGAAAAAATACAATTGGTTGTCTATAACTTAGCCTCTGGAGACAGCTAAACAAAGGCGTACAATGCTGGCAGCCTGACTAAGGACACATCAGAGCAGATAAAAGCTCTGATCGCAAAAGAATAGTCTAGTGCAATACTAGCTGCAGTGCAGTAATGTAGCAAGAGCACTAAATGATGAAAGTGAACAGTACTGGAGGAGCCTGTGGGAGAAACAGTCATTACCTGCCAACCTGCTCTGTGGGTAAAAACCTGACAGAAGACCACTACAATCTCCTAAAACAGGAACCAGTCACATTCACAGCAGCAGCAAAAAACCAAGAAAGTGTATATGATGTCACAAAAGGGAGAGCCGAAAAAGGTGATGAAAATGGAGGGAGGCGTGATGCAGAGAAGAACGCTGGATGCTTTGACACTCAGCTGAATGTGAGCACGGATACTTCAACTGCTTTTACACCACAAAGGGCATTGGTGGAAAGAGTAAAAGACTTTTCCCTCTGAATGTTTGCCTTTATGCGCTCTAAGGTTAGACAGGCAATTTCCAAGAAACAGGATGCATTAGAAGCACATGATACAATCAGTAAAAGAGCACAGCATCAAACATATAATCAGGCTGAAAAGTTTTGCCGTATCAACCAACAAAATTATGTATCATCTGCTAAACAGTGTTAGGTGTACTGGCAGCCAATTATAATGGAAAGCTCTGGCTCTGATTACAGGCATATGTATTCTGATCATCCAGGCCTTTCACAACAAATTAGTGGTGTACAACTAATGACCAATAACCTGCCTCAAATACACCATTACAACACCCTTCAGGTTTTATAGCCATGAAGCTGAATGAACATGCGCTAATTCACAGGCAGAACTCAGAGGTATAACAGACAAAACCAGATGTTTTAATGAAACCACCATTAATCTGCTAGTAGATCACAGTCAACCAAACTGATAAGACCAAATAAGCATAACGAAAAAAGCTTGATCTGACTACAAGTGATTGTAGTGTTCATAGAGTGTCACTTGAATTTGTGTGGATTAGCTATTTACTTAAGTGAATTTCAGACCACATTATAAACATTAATCCTTCAAAATACTAGAGCCGGTAAGCTTATACTTGAACTTGTATCTATGTAAACCTGCTACTTGTGTGGGATGTTGGTAGTTTTTGTCTTGGAACTTAAGTTAACTTTAAACTGAATCAAGGTTCTCATCTCTAGACCCTTTCACATCATTAAACTGTGTGAGATCATTTACATAGTTAGTTACATAAACTTAACTAGCATGTTGACCCATGGGAATCCACAGGTTCTAGATGCAGTCGTTTTTATGTTGTTGTGTATTCATTCATGCCATACCGCGTTTGTCCAGCAGTCACCACCAAAGCATTCTGGCCATAGCAACATGATTGTAAGGCTATTGTATTCCAAAATTACTAACATTTCCCAACATATTGGTCCTATCAACGTCCCATTTTCGCTAGTCTGTTCCTTGACCAAAAATACATAAGTATGCCAAACTGCAGCATTCAGCTCTGTCTGGATTTTGTGTGGATCCCCGGACACACACGCATGCACACAGAGGCCACTTGGCTTTTATAATATAGATTTGAAAATAAGTATAAGAAACATTTGTATATCTCCTGACAATGCACAGTATTTTTCTGTCACTTTTAGCTTGAGGGAGTTCAGGTAGAGTCAAGGACAGTAGTACTGCAACAAGGAATCAAGTAAATAGATCCAAATCAATTCTTAAAAGAGTTGTCAACAAATACAATTCGTTGGGTCTTGAGCACGCTAGTATTGAGGCATTCTCACACGCTGTGTAGTATAACAGAGGACAACACAGTGCAGCATGGCTGAGGTTTTGGATGCCAGGTCAGATTTCTGATTGGAACTAATACATACAACACTAGTTTGATAGACTACAATCGGAGCTGGTTGAAGACTAACGCTTGCTAGTCTCTAGCCATAACAAGTTTAGGTAGCAGGCTAGTGTTTGCTAACTATACCCAACGCTATTGTGGGGTTGTAATCATTAGTGACTTGGCTGCAGCCTATATTGCTTTGGGTTAAATACTGATCTCTGAGAATTGAGTCTTTTGTGTTAATCTGATGAATCAATTACTTATTAAAATAATTTACACAGTAATCAATTATTAAAATTATCATTAGTTGCAGCCCTAAAAGACAGTGTCCTGAATGGAATATGACACATCTATTAAGTACTAGTAAAGTCCTAAATCAGGAAAATAAATTGCTCAGATAGTATCTCAGAACAGCAGATGAGGGGGTTTGTGGAAAGAATTGAGGGGACAGAAAGCCTTGGCAGAAAATCACAATCATGGAACACCGTCAGATGCATAAGCCATCCTGCAGCCACTGATCCAGTGGAGAAAAAAAAAAAAACATGCAGAACCAACCATTCAGCGTATATAAGCAATTCTAAGTAAGTCCAAGGCAAGACCATAGCGGCAGACTGCACAAATATTACTAGAGAAAAGCAATATGTGGGGGACGTATGAGCGTGAAAATGTTTATAGTAAGTCCTGGATCATAAAGAAAAAGAAAAATCATTGATTGAGAAAGACAAAACTAGTCTTACCGAATTTTTACACTCGAACAGATAAACTGATAGACACTTGCAATAGTATTCAGAAGCCTAAAACTCATGCTTTTGGTAAAGGACCAAATGCTGAAGAAGACAAACACCAGCCAACATTTTTTCATTTCCAATGTATCAGCTTTTTTGTTAATTTGTAGTCTCTCGCCATTACACTTCTAACAGCAAATTAAATTTTATGAATGGACAAAGAGAGAAAAAAGGCCAGTTAAAAATGATATAGGTAAATGCAGCAGAGTATCAGAGCAGACTATTTATGACAGTGTCTCCCTCTACTCTGTTGTGAGATGAATGACTTCCATTTGCAGTATTGAGAAGCTGTCCATTTTTGCTCCAATCATAGAAACAGATATGTTGGCACATGATATGATAAATGACAAATGATCAACCATGATCTGAAAAAAGCACATTCTTTGCAAATAATCTGCTTAACAGTGCGAATAAACAAATATGGTATCCACTACTAATGGGAGTTTACTGCCAAAACCCAGTACACAGTTCAAGCTGAAATGAGACCTAAGCAACACTTTCATAATATTGGACCTGGCTCTACACCACAAAATAAATCAACAAGGTGCCTCAATTTCCCCTATGAGATCCTTTAATTATTTCTGGGTATGCCTGCTCAAGATCTTCTAAGTGGAATGAACAAAACTTGGACCTAAAGTCAATCCTTTTTTAAATTCTAGGTCTAACATTCCTCAACATTTGACATTCTCGCCACCACTGACTATTCCATGTCATCGACTAACCAAACACTAACATCTTTGACACCCTAACCATCTTTCCTTTACAATGAAAAGACCCTGAACACCAATCTACACCTGAAGACACAGCATGTATAAAACCATCTAGTAACAATACTTCAGTTAAATTAGCAAGCAAGAACATTCAGGCAATCTGACAGGAGGCCAAGCATTAAAAAAGAAGTGTGAGGATTAAGACATTTCAGACTTCGCTATACCCCACATGAGGCCTCACTCTTCCCTTCACTCCTGCTGGAAAGGGAAAGAGTTGCTTGGTCTGCTTATTGCATGATGCTTCAGTCTCCTGATCCAGGCTTGAAACACAGCAGGAGACATGTAATCCTACTTCAGGCAGACTATTCTAGTGTAATCTCCTGCTCACTCTCAGCACACACACAACTTTTCACTACTCCGTAAAAGATTCAAACTGTCGGAGTTTGGCCATCTGTCATCTGCTTCTGTTTGTCTGTCAGATTTTGGAGCTCTTCCTCTGTTTGTCTTTTGGTGTCACATTATTGTGATCTTGCCTATACATTGAACATGACACCATAAAAGTGAAGCAGTTGATCTATTCTGCCTTTTTACTGTACATTGCATAACCTCATCCAGTTGATTCCATTCGCAATGAGCATGGGACTTGTAGATAAGTATGTGTTTATATGTGCCTCCAAGTGCCTGTTTGTACGTGCCTCTGTGTGCATATACTTGTACGCACATACAAGTGTTGAATATATGTGTGTTTGTGCAAGTGATTGAGCTCAACTGAAAACGTTTTTTTGTTCACAGATGGCGATTCTGCAGCACCTTTGGGGAATTCTCTCCTTTCTTCTAAACTGCACTCATTTTATTTCCTGTCTTTATTCTTGGCATGTTGTGCGGGTGCCTAGCTTAGATACAATAGGTCATTTCAGCCAAGCAGCCAACAACAATGAGGCAATCAACAATAACAAACACAAAAGCAGCCTCTTGGCTTTGCCATCAATGTCTGGAGAACAAATCAAAGAACACTTTAACTATGCTACACATAGGCATCCACCTGAGTTCATGAGTATCCACTGACTGGATATAAGACTATAAGCAATAAATATCTCCAGAGGAAATGTAGCAGAAGGAGAGAGCATAGTGTTAACACAGGGATATCAGTCATAAAAAGCTCTGATTTATTACTACACAAAAATCACACGGTATCGGTCTAATCGTATGATTTCATGTGTGCAACTGGCTGTGGCAGAGATACTGTGCATAAAGAGAGCATATACTGAGACAGAGACACATATGTTCCACACACTCCACTTCATTTCATTCTAAAGCCGATGATGGATAAAAGTTTTTTTATTCCCTGCATTTATCTGTGGCTCTGCTCAAGCCCATTTTCTTTTGATGCTGGAAAAGGATCTTTTAATGTTACCACTGTCCTTACTTGAAAGTAAAATAATGAACCTCCAACCACTGAACATGTCGAGTTTAAGACACATTAATAGATGTTTTAAGAATTATATAACCAACAAAATAAGCATCAGGATATTTGCCTCGTTGCAAATAACCATTTTGCAGCAAACAAACCGATGCAGAAAAGGGAACATTGCAGTATAGTCATAGTGGATTGCATTGTTTAAAGGGAGGAAAAGGATAGAAATATAAATATAATTTACTCGTGTAGTGAAATTGTCACATACTAAAGGTAATGCATATTTGACTGCAATTATTGCAGACAAATCGTCAAGTAAGCTGCTCGGTAAAGGTTTTCTTTAGACGAACGTGCAATGGAATGTCTTATTCTGTCTGGACTGAGCAACAATGTAGAAAGGAAGTCTTTGCTTGAGGTAAAGTTACAGTTCAGGTGTGACTATCTCACTCCTCTACTTGACGTCTTCCTGTAGATTTTACCTGAATGACTCTTTGCCTCCTTTATCTCTCCTCTCCCCTCTACTCCCATCTCACCCTAAGTGGCCAGTTGTCAAAGTCAGCTGAAGCCCAGTTAATGAAGAGGTAGATTTATTTGCGAGACTTCAGTGGAAGGGGGAGAAGGGGGTGGGGTGGAGAGAGGGGGGGGCTAAACCTCAAGGAGCAAGCAAGTGTGCATACCAAAAACATAAAGAGGAAAAAAAGAGAGAGGAGACAAATCCAGTGGAGAAAAGATGCAAATCAAAAGACTCAAGAGGGAAAACTGAGCACATTTTAGAGAAACAAAGCAAAATCCATAAAGCAGCAAAGAAGGTAGAGAGCACCCAGCCAGAAAAAAAGGGGGAGAGGCAGCTTCCATCTCTTTTATCCTCTCTCCAGCAGTGGCTACTGAACGAGCTCTTACCGTCTGTTGCAGGTCTGGGATTCCAATGCGGATGACCACGGTGTTGCCTGTTGGTTCCTCCATGGGTCCTCTTGCACTGTGGCTCCGCTCTGCACCGGGACGGAAAGCCGGAACGCAGACAGGAATGGGAATGCCGCTGTCCTCTTCCCGGGAGCTGCCGCTGTCAGTGCTGGCCCCCCGGCTGCCGTTTGCTGCGTGTGTGTAAGGGTGTATGAGTGTGTGTGAATGTGTGTGTGTGTGCTGCTGCTGCTGGTCCTGCCGTGGAGGGCTGGGTGGCTCATGTTTGCCGGCTGCCGGACGCAGAGGCATGCTCCGTGTTAGAGGCTCGGTCTATGTCTCTCTCTCTCCACACTCGCACACACACACACTCGCACACACACACATCGATGGCTCTCGCTCACACTACACGCACACACCACTTGCAGCGTGCATCACTCGCCTGGGAGAGAAAAAGAGGGAGGGAGAGAGGCACAGAAGGAGTGGGAATGGGCAAAGAGGAGGGGGTAAGAGGAGATTACAGAGAGACGGAGGGTAAAAACAAAAAGAGAACACAGGTAAGTACAGGTGAACTTAAAACTGCGAAGAAATGCGGAGATACGGCAAAACAAAAGGCATTACAGTCATAGAGTGGTGCAAAATCATTTGACTAAATCTGTTATGTGCATTAAAAAAATGAACCCAAAGAAATTTGCATGAAAGATGGTAGAAACAGAATAGAGGGCGGGGGTAATTATGTGTTGTTATCATTATTAGTGTTACATAACATACCTATTGCTTTATCATGCATGTATTGAGGGCACATATTCATTTTCATAAACAAAATAACTGGGTAGATGTTGCTGCTACACTGGTAGTGTGAAACAATAATAAAAGTACTGTTTCTGATGAAGTGGTGTACAAACACTGTGGTGACATCAGAACGGAAGAAAAAAAAAGGGGAAGGTGGAGTTGTTTGGTCAGATCAATGATACGTGGAATTTGGCCCCCCTGGCTTTAACTATCTGTGGAAGTAGAGTCACTGATCAAATAGCTTCTTGGAATACACTCTGACACACAAGCAGAACATACTACCTTTAATGTAAATCAGGATTTCATTAATTAATGAAGCGGGGTTGTACCAGGTATTCATCCACAGTGAGTGTATTAGGTGGTGCTCAGCATGGTTCCAGTTTGGAGAAGCACACAGGAGTATCAGCATGGAAGATAGATAATGTACTCCTATAGGAACCTGCAGTAAAAATGATATTTTAGCCAATTAAAAAAGTGCCTCCTGAAAAGAAAGGAAAGTGTAAGTGTAGGGATGGGAAGAAAATCTGTTCCCAGTAACTCAGTTCTTTGGAATCATTAGGCTGCTTGTTTAACAATTCTGCTCATCAGTTCTGCAACGTCACCATGTCAAATGTGTCATCACTTCATTTTCGTACTTAGGTTGAGAAGCGCTCTACTGTATGGTTGTATTTCAGTGGTAAAGTCGACACTAGGGTCATTTGAAACAGTTGCAGAGCCCCCATTACAACAAAGTAGGGCTGCACAAGTTTGGCCAAAAGTAAAATCTCGATTTTTTCCTCTAAAAACTTTGTTTTCAATTTCGATTTCTACATAAAAGTATAAAAGACAACAGAAGTCAACATGTCATTTTCGTGTGCAGCCCGTAATGCAACGCACTGCTTCCACTCTGGCATCTGATAATGTTTGAGGTGCTGAAATCAGCTGGTTGTGTTGCTGTCTTTGACTGATACTGCCTTCAGGCAGAGTTTGCAGCGAGGAATGGTTTGGTCTTCAATGGAAACTTCGAAATGCTATTTTTAGCCACTAACTTCTCACTCTCCTTAGCAAACGCCATTTGAGTACTGGTGTGTGGACACCAAAGACGGTGGAGACCACTCTCACAGTTAGAAGGAGGAGCCTATGGTAGCCCGGAGACACAAAGCAGATGAAATTCAATTTGATAGTTAGCATCCTAATTAAATAATCAGATTTCAATTTAAAATCGATTAAAGGTGGGGTAGGAAATCTTAGAAAAGTGGTTTGAGCAAGCTACATTTTGAAAATACGCAATTTAAAAGTCCAAACCCCTTTCTTTAGACTTCCCCCCAAAACCACACCTCCAGAATACTGGCACGCACAATGCTTTATCTGGAGGGTTCATGACCACTACACAGCAACAATTCACTCGGCTCTGACCTCGGCTATATGGCTACAGCTACGACTCCAGCCCCAATCCATGCGTACCTCATTCAGTCTCCTCCAACACCTCCTCTTACAGTTCATACCTATCAGGCTAACATTACATTTCCTAGTGATTTATGTTAGTGACAAAACAGTTTGGCGGTGAACTTTACATCCTAATATAGCTGATACAACTAGCCAAGCACTGACTCTGGCTTCGTTTCCTGTACAAGTGCTCCAAGCCTCTGAGAACGCAGGACTCATGCACGAGGGGGGAGGGGGGTGGACAAATGGCAGTTGAGTTTGATAGACATATCACCATTCAATCATTTCGACTGGGTGCTTAAAATGATTGGGTGGTGGTTTTTCAGTCCTGTCCATTCCACGGGTGACTAATTTTTTTTTCTTTTTGTTTTAGAGCGTTTAATTAAGTGGTTGTAATCGGGGTAAACAATATAGTAAAAAACACTCCAGGACAACATCTCGCACCCCACCTTTAATCATGCAGCCTCACAACAAAGGGTTAAATACCACCAACATGCAGAAACAAGCGGAGCGGAGCGTATAGCAAGGCGTCCCCTGTCACAGCCGGTAACATTAAACTCCTCTGGGTTCTATCGATTCTGTGAATGTTAGCGCCATGTCACTGTGTCAACATGCTTTCACTATTGTTTATGAATAATCTCCATATAATTACATTTAGATGACAACGAGGCTCAGAGGGCGCAGCAGGTAGCACTCACATTCCTTTAACTAACCCTTTGATAACTCTGTCTAAAGAGTTTTGGAATAGAAAATGTTAGTGCATATTTGACAGTAAAGAGTTAATGCAAACAAAGCCATGTCTACTATAGTTTACTCCCTAATACAATGAGAATCAATAAGAGACCTGATAGAGAATTGAATCGATACGTGATATTGATATTGGAACCAAAATTGCTAAATTCTGACCAATTCATAATGCTTAAAGTGTGGTGAAGTTAGTATTTTGAACATTTTCAGTGCTTTATGTTTATGCTCTTTTAAAATGCGGAACCAATAGATCAGGCAAAGTAAAGCATTGAAAACACTGCATATACCATGTACTTAATGCTGGTATTGATTTAGTTGATTTGATGAGTTTGATACTTCTGTCCTGCTTTTCTAATGACCACAGTTTTCTTAACCCTTTATCGGGCAACAGACTATTTTTGGTCATTTCTGGAAACATGAAATATGGCCAATCTCATGCCTCAGTGAGGTCACGAAGCATGTTGGTTTTTAAAACACTATACTGTGATTAAGAGAAGTTTTATACATTTTGATGCTGCAAATAGTGAATATGAGTGATTTTTGTCAGTTTATGACCTTGTAACAGTTGTTTTATTGCATGTTTTATGGCAAGAGGAGGGAGACTGTTGTCATGCCAACTGACAAAGAAGTACATGATGATGAGATGACAATGAGTGCCTAATAAAGGGTTAAGATGACAACTATTACCACCTGTCATTTTAATCTTGAATTAGTTATGTTGAAAATTGAAAAGTTACATAAATAAAGATGTCTTGATTCCCTGTTGGCCAACCAACCTTCTTATGGTTCTGGTCTATGCAGCTCATCCTGTCATAACTAATAGAATCCATCACTCAAGAGAACACTAAGATTGCTTATCTGGAAAGTTTAATCCATGACCCCTTTATAATGTGTAATGCAGATACTTAAGGGCTGAATTCTTTCCAGTTACAAAGCCCATCCTTTTAACAAGTGAGTTTCTCATGCAAGGAAAATGAGCCATGAAACATTTGTGGCAGGTCTGTAAATTATTAAACTTATCTTAAGTCAGTACTTTACTTCATTGTGTTCTTAATGTCGACAATGTTCAGGATTATCCAGTACCCGAAAAACAACATTTTTCCATTGGATAGAATTTAGAGCTGGCACTTCAGGGAGAATACAAGTGATTCTTGCACTTCAGATGATGGTGTATATTGTATACATGAACTCCTTCAATCACACAAAAAGACCATCCAGAAAAACAGACTGCAGGAAAATAAAAATATACAATCAATAAATCTCTGCGCTGTCTCTTCTGCTCAGGGAATAATTAGCACACTTAAAATTATGAAGCTGCTGGTATCAAGATCCTGCAGCACAAACAAATCAACAAAAGAAATGGCCAGACAGACAGAAACGAGCTGGGTATAGTTTCCTTCATCATGTAAAGTTTCAATGTGTTTCATTGGATTCCCTGTGATGATACTTTCAGCCAAAATATCTCCTCATTATATCAGAAAGGCCCCAGTTTCCTGCAGAGAGCTTCTCACACAAAAAAACGTTTAAAAGAAAATCCTGCTGCTACCATATATACTCAGCGACCTTGTGGAAAGATTTAAGTGACGGGAGGGATTCAAACACCAATGTGCTAATTTGAATGTTTGCGCACAGCTGAGGTAAACACAAATAATTTACACTTGCAAAAATAGCATGGTATGCTACAGCAAAACGGCATGGGCTTGATTAATTCTACTTATCAATAATTCTAGATAATTCTAAATAATTCAAAGTCACATACGCTGATACTTCACTGGCTGCATGTAGCGCTCACCCAGGAGAAGGTAAAATAATTTCTTGAACTACAGAGGCTTGTATGTTAGCACTCTGACACTGTGTGACACTCTACAATATGTAATCCCATTAGCAATGAAGAAACAGCATGGCAGGTAACCCTAATACATTAGAGGATTCAACAAATCCCTCTATCGTTATTTAATTGTGACCTGTCAGATCTTTAGGACAGGGAAAAGTGATAAGCTAACTCTTACCAAAACCTTGTAATGTGGAAATTACAATTACATAGTCTTACACAACTTGTCTAGATATGTCCCCATGTACAACTATACTGGCACAATTCTAACCTCTAACAAATCACCGTATGTTTTTTCATCAAATTTCAACATAAACATACTGTAGGAAGATGTAGATATTCACATCGTGTCAAATTCTGTCAACTCTTAAACCACATCTAGAATAATCTGCATGTAATCCACCCACTAAATAAAAACAGATGACAAAATTAGTAGGTTTAATTTCTGATACTGTCTTACTGGGACCCAAGATGGCTTGCCAATAAGCAATAATGATTCCCCTAGATGGCTGGGGTTGGGCCAAGGAAGGATTTCATGCCACTTGCATCATACGAGATAAACTGTGCGGGCAACTCTGTTTGAAGAGATCTGCTTAGTGAAACGTAGTTATCTATATAGACAAATGGCAAGAGAAAAGGATGAAAATGAAAAAAAGCATTTATATGTTAAGTATTTTCTTGTTCAGTATAACCTATCAACCCATCCATCTTTCCGTCAAGTTCAGTCAACTCATTCTGTTTTATAAAAAAAACAATTCAGTCATCTTCAACGCTTAACATTTGGTACGTTCACACAGGGATGACAGTCATTTTGTCAGTTAAAGCGATTGATTAAAGGAGTGATATTTTACTTTTTTAAATGGAATTATGCATTTTAAAATGTTTCCCTGTTGTCTACGTACACTAAATGCTATACTTGGGTCTGAATTCTTCATTAATTCAATTCCACAGGTCCATTTTCAACCTTCTTTCTGAGTAATGACACCAGAAAGGTCGTTTTGAGCGCTGGCCCTTTAAATGCACATGAGCCACTTCAGGCCCCGCCCTCTCCAGATTGTTGGCTGTGCTGCTCTGTCAAGTTCAACCAACAACTGAACTCAAAGTTTGGATATATTGTTGGTATGGACTACAACTGCTGCTGCTGCTGACAAACAATTATGTCATACCTGGAGAAATGTTCGCCAGAAGTCTTGACCCTATATGTGCAAATGTCGTGATGTAACTAGTTATAGATGTAACAAATTAAGCAGGGATTAAAACAGGTTGTAGAAATCCACTCAACTTTTGCCAAAATTAATAGAAAGATAGCTCTGCAGCACCTGGAGGGTTCAAATTCAAACTTTTTGAACTATTAGAGTCCCCAAATACACAAATAAATGAACCAAAGACAAATAAAAGTGGGTTTAGCAAAATATGACCCCTTTAATGCCTCTATTCTGATCAATGTTAAAGAATTTTAAGCTATTTGGCAAGTGGTAATACCAAAGATTGGTAATGTAGACAGATATCTTCCTACATATAATTTTGCAATTGAAAATATAATATTTATCTCTGTCTGCTGGAGAACACTTTGGGAGAAATAATCTATAGCTCCTGTTTAAGAGTAAGGCCATTTTGTCCATTGACCACATTTAATGTTAAATAATAATGATCAAAATAAGCGATGTCAGTCTCCTGGATGAATAACTGACATACAGTTTAATCCTGTCCTAGTGCTCCATCAGTGTTTGGCAGCAGTTTTGTTACTTCATTTAATAGTTTTTCTTTCTTTAATAGTCTACCCTGGCATTCATAGACCTGAATAATAATTAAACATTATCACTCATCATTTTCACTTATAATTTCTGACAGCCAAATTTCACTTCCACCTGTAATAACGAGTTTAGACACTTCAGAGACACGGCAGGCAGTAGAGATACGGGAGCTATTGGTGCATCTATAGGTTAACACTGCAGACCAGATTCTTAGTGTTACTCCCATTGCTTGGGAACATTAAGAGAGTGGACTAGAATTATAAGGAGGCTAGCTCCCATGCCTGAGCTAACAGCTACTGACTCTTCTCCTTTCAGCTCAGATTTCTTGTGCCCCCCTCCACTCCCACCCCATCTCTAGCGCTCCAGCCCAGTGAAAACAAAGTGAATAATTCATGACCATACAGAGCAGTGTGCGCATGGATCCAGTGCAATGTATGCGCGTATCTGAAACATCCGCTTTATAACACCTCGCCATAGAGCTGTACATGACGACATACACAAACATAGCTAAAGGCCAGTGCCAACAATCAGCTGGTCCTACTTACTGCCCCCAGTCTTCCACAATAGAAAAAAAAAAGAAGAAGAAGAAGAAGAAGGCTGGGGTAGGGGAAGGGAGAAAAATAAAGGTAAGCAGTTGGCTGAGGTAGCATGAAGCAGAGAGGGTCGGAGAGGATGTGGCTGAGACAGTCAGTGGGCCAAGGAAAAAGTGAAGGGAAAAGGAGCGTGAAAGAAAGAGGCAGGGTGGTACAGTGACGACAGAAAAGGAAGGTGGGGGAGCCAGCGAGGGGGTGGGAGAAAAGGAGGGAGTGTGTCAGCTTTGACAAACCAGCCGCACAGCCCATGGCCTGGAGTAGATGTGATAACTGTTCACAGACCCCATCAGAGTCTGCTTCACGCTCCTCTACACCTGGTAAAGCAAATGTCATGGTCACTCACAAACTGAAGTCACCCGGGGCCACATTTATTCACACACACAAACATACATACACACAATCTTCATTGCACTGTCCCTTAAAACATTTTCATTCATTCCATCTTCTATTCATATTCTGCCGCTCCTCTATCACAGAGAATTTTAATGAAGCTAATTCATTGGTTCAGCTCAGAAGCATCAAACAAAAACAGAGAATACAGTTTTTGCTGCCTGCCATAGCATACTGTTGTACCCGCATATGATTTTTCTGGCTACCATGCGTACGAGGCTGTATTAGGCTGGTTTATTCAAAATAAAGATAAAAATTGCTATTTTCCTGACACCCTGTCCAAACACTAAGGACAGCCCAGAACAGAAAACTCCACTGTTTGCCCCTACAATGCCTTGTTATAACTTTGGCAAAAACTTAGTCTCACTACTTTTCAGAGGGATCATACAGATGGTATCACTCACAAATAATGACGGATGAAATGATGACTTCATACAGTCAGAAATTACCATACATCTACAGTTGTGCTCATAAGTTTACATACCCTGACTGAATACGCATGGGACGGTCTTGTATGTTCCAACATGACAATGACCCAAAACATAAGGCCAAGTCCACCTGTCATTGGAACAGCAGAAAAAAAAGTGAAGCTGAAGGAGTGTCCATCTCCGTCTCCTGACCTCAGTATCACTGAACCACTTTAGGGGGGAGTCAAGGAGTCAAACATGCAGTTCATGAAGAAAACCCAAAATCTGAAAGGAACTGAAGGTGTTTTGCCAAGAAGAATGGGCAGCTTTACCTGATCCACAACTACCATAAAAAACTTCCATCTGTCATTGATGTTAAAGGGGCGGGGCCAATACAGAGGATGAAGAACTAGAGTATGTAAACTTATGATAAGGGTCATTTGGATAGTTTGTTGTTTTGTCAGTGTTTTTTAAAAGGGGCAAATACATTTGTTTAATGATAAATAGCTTCATCAAACCACAAGTGAAAGAAAAGTTTTTGTATTATCATTTATATTCTCTAAAAATGGACAAAGAATTACAAATTCTGCTGGGGTATGTAAACTTATGAGCACAACTGTATCTGACAATCTGACGTGCAGTGACCTTACTACTCTGCTACTTTTTGTTTTACTATAAACCTCTGGCAGGGTAAGACAGAGGCTACCTATTCTGGGTAATTACAATAATTAAAAAGTGTAGCTGTTACAGGAAAACATTTCACCTAGATACTGTCAAAATATTGCAGAATTATGCAAAAATGCTGGGTTTATAGGCAGAAAACAAAAAAAGCATCACAGATAACTTGAGCCCTCTAGAAACCAGAGAAATTTGGTTATAATTTGGTTTTAACTCATGTATATTTTATAAAAGAAGTGGAAAATTGTAAGTCGGATCACACATGTTTTGGACAGACAAGTGCAGCCCTGGTCTGTGCTGAAAACATTAAAACCAGTCTGTGAATATGTCCTCAGTGTTCTATTTCAAAAATAGAGGCTATTTGTCTGTTGATTTTGTGCACACACTTGTTGGAATAGCAAGACTCTTAGTTACAGTTGCCTACCTCAGATCAAAGACACAATCTCCTTCTCTGTGACACACACACAGTCAGCTCACATGGATTAACCACTCAGTGTAAACAAAACACTGCCTGACCCATTCAGAGCCCTGGGCCACATGCAGACACCCCATATGGAAAATTAGCCATGCGCTGAAAGCTTTCAGAATCAATACTCTACACTAGCTGCACCACATCCCAAAGCTACTGTCTCTTTCCAGTTCGCATGGGCTGACACAGCAAGCAGATGTGCCCCCCCTCCCACACACACACACACACACACACACACACACACACACACACACACACACACACACACACACTCTCTCTGTTTCTCTTACACATGCACACAGCAGACACATGACAAATACAGAGGGATTCCAAGTCATATGTCATGATAT
>JAPTYQ010000024.1:11962890-11973459 GCA_029814465.1 Ostorhinchus cyanosoma | reverse complement strand
CTCTCTGTTTCTCTTACACATGCACACAGCAGACACATGACAAATACAGAGGGATTCCAAGTCATATGTCATGATATTCATAATATTTTTTTGCCATCTATGAATAAATATTTGTTTCAGCTTTTCGAGGTAGAAGATAAACTTGGCAAACTTATTCAATAGGGCTTTTCAGTCTGTCTCCCTGTAGACAGAATGGGTAAAGTGACAAAGTGACAGACAGAAACATTTTAATGTTATGGAAAAATGGTGTCCTTTTTTGCCTGAACTGCAAAGAGAGCATCTGAGGACACAGCTCCTTCTACGCACTGTCACAAAACATTTCAGAGCACTGCACCATTGAAGTGATGTGACATATCAAGTGTTAGTTTTGTTCTACCACATACACTCAGCTTTAGCAAGAAGACAAATACATAAACACAGCTGATAAAACAAACAACAAGGAGGTTAGAATATTTTCCTGGGTGCCCCAAAATGCTTTTTTTATGTCTAGTTCTTTAAGACAGAAAGAGAAAGGAGACAGTGCTTTCTGACAGATCTAAATACTTGCTGAAACAACCCAAAATTTAGCCAAGTCACAATGATTGTTACAAAGTCTTGCACTTAAACAAACTAGTCCGCAACATGAATTGGAGATGGTCAATAAAAAATGACATTCTCAGCAGGATAGTTGTTAGAAATGAAGGATGCACTCTGACATCACTGTATAAAATAACTACACACTCCCCTGTCTCTAACCATCTTTTCTCTACTGCCTTCCCCTTGTTCACAGGCAAGCTTTGCTCTCTGTTTTTCTGTCTGTTCATAAATTCTCTCTCTGGGATGACACAAAGTTGTGGATATACAGTATCTGTCTATCTGTGTCTTTCCAGGGTTGCTATTGGAGTGGCAGCTGGCTCTTTGATGCAGGATACCTATTAATAATCAATGGGGCTCCTCTGAGAGAATTTCATAAATCCTGCCAGCCAATTAAATCCTGTTTTATTCCCTGCTCTGCATTATCTCTCCGTACGCTACAACGGCTTTAAAAGCCAGGCTGGGGATGCTGGGGAGGTCAAGGATGTCACTGAGCGGGGCAACTGCTATCAGAAATGTATGAGACTGAGAGATCGAGGCTGCAAGGTTTTTAGAACACAGTGATGCCC
This sequence comes from Ostorhinchus cyanosoma, assembly GCA_029814465.1. Taxonomy (NCBI): domain Eukaryota; kingdom Metazoa; phylum Chordata; class Actinopteri; order Kurtiformes; family Apogonidae; genus Ostorhinchus; species Ostorhinchus cyanosoma. The sequence continues at coordinate 11,972,317 of JAPTYQ010000024.1, read as the reverse complement.
CTGCACTCAATACACACATTTTCTATAATGTCTAATACTTTGACTAAAAAAACACTAGGGCCTAATAAACTATGATGCACATTAAAAGTAGTTGGATACAGTACTGCAAACTTAAGTCCTGTAAGAATATATCAAGAGATGAGCTAATAATCTGTAAATATGTAAAACCTATGTCAAAAGAAGTGAAAAAAATCAGAGCTTCAGAACCATAACATAATTTAGCAGTAATTGTGCATAATTTAGCATTTTGGTCATTAACAAGGCAAGGGAGGGTTAGATGTAAGATAGTTAGTAATCAAGCTTGGGCTATAAATGACAGTATCTTCCATGGCTATATGGCCACATAAGAAAAAAATTGAAGATGGTAAATGGCACTGAGACGTTTGCTTCCTTGGTAGGATTTGTGAAACTGCAGCTTCCTGCGCGGCTAAATGTCAGCATACTTTTTCTACCCATGAGCCAAATGCATATAATGAGCCCACACCAACACAGCACTCCTTTCACATACCAGTTTTCTAAACTTTGGGGCCTTAGTTTTGGGAAAAGTAAGGAAAAATCCAAATGTAAATTTGTTCTCCAATTCGTACACCAGTATGTAAAGTTACAGCAAGTGTTTATCTGTTCAAGAAAAACATGAAGATAAAAGTCATTATGGTAAAGTCAGTTTATGATTAAGTGGCTGTTTAAAGATAGTAAACACTGCTTCAAGTGGAATTTCCCCTACTGGGACAAATTAGGCATATCTTATCTTACCTTATCATATCTTAACAATTACTCTTCTAGAGAAGAGATTTTATTGTATCAGTACATGTAAAATTAAAAATCTTGAATCTGGAAACAAACTGAACACCAGAAACTGATTTGCTGTATGTTGACAAAGAGCCAAGTTTTCACCAAACAATGACATTTCAATGGTTTAAAGATGAGGGAACTATGAGAAAAGGATGATTTTATGTTTAATATGATCATCAACAATAATCAATAAGACATGTTTAGTAGTAGGGGTTAAAAAACGGAAATATGCATGCGAAAATTAGGAAATTAAGTGCATTGTACAGACATTGTATGGATGACAAAAAGCAATGCAACAGATTTTTTTACTTGGATAGGTAATTAGGTAGCTGAGAATTAAAGTCCTTTTACATTTATCATATTAATTAACCCATTTAAACAAAAAAACAAAGTCAAAACACATTCCTATAATCCTGAAAAGAATTTAATAATTGATTTAATTGATACCACATATGCAACAATGGAAATCATAACCTTATTTATAATGAATTAAGAACATATAGCCTACCCAGTATAGATTGACTGCAGTTTTCATCTCCAACTACAATACAGAGCTTTGGACTGGTATCCTCATTTGCACACAGCCATTAATATTTCATACTGTTTACTTCATCTCTAGCCTTAAACCCTATCGTGTTTTCTCTTTGTGTGCTGGCTCACTTCCTTATTCATGCAAAATTGTGAAAAAATACATAAGGGTAAAATTTTGGTAAAATATATTGAAAAAGGATGGAAATAGGCTTATACGGGTTTTCTACTGATAGTATTGGCTCAACTCAGCATTTTTTTTGTAATTCCATTATGTAAGAGCAGAGACCATTAGGTATTACTGCTAGCTTCACCTTTGCAGAAGTTCCGAGACAAAGCGATACTAAACTTGATGATCACAGATTAGTCAATACAAAATTGACGCTCTGTCAGTGCAAATGTTGGTCTTGCTGCAAACAAGCCAAGACAGTAAAATCTCAAAAAATGTTAGAGAAAACTTTCAAACCAGCTCTATCTTCATAAATCAAACATACATTTCTTCATTCAAATCTGTTTTCAACTATATTCTTCCCTGAAAAATATGAAGAGACATTTTATTTTAGAAATTGTAAGCTACAGATTTAAGTTTCTCCCTTCCCCATTGTTGTCTCGCTCGAGTGAGTGCTATAACTGCAAAGGAAACTGAACCAAAATGAAGCCAATCTGAGCAAAGTCAAGGTGCAGTGAACTGATGCCATCAGTGGAAAAACAGCATAATTGTACTCTTTTCTTAGCATGCATAAGAGAAAAAAGGGGAAAAAAAACATTAAGGGCACACCACTATTAATCATCCAATAAGGCTCAACCAGCATGATCCATATGTGACTATAAAAGTCGCTGCTAAGCCTTCCATTTCTGAGCTTTTATAACTATTGATCTGCATTTGTCATCTGTGTAGAGAGAATACTGTATCTGGGTCACAATCCAGTCCAGTGGTAGTTTGACACAGACGGAGCGCAGATCATGTGAAACAACATTACTCGGTTTGTACAGTATAGTAGGTGTAAAACTTAAAAGGCTGTAAGGAGATATAAATTTGTTAAACGTACAAAGGCTATAGACACTCAACACATTCTGTCTATAGACATTTTTCACAGTGGATATTTTATCTGTTCACTGCAGGAAAAACACAAGTCATCTTAATAGCATTAATGGTGGATTTCTTCCATTAAGTGTAACAAAAAGCCAAAGCAGGAGCCCAGCATGTACAAACCCAAACACTAGAACTGATGCACTTACATGGAAGGCAGCCATTGTGAATTTACATCAACACTAATGAGTCAAAATGAGTCTTGTGAAAGAGGTCCATTCCCATCATCATGAAGCATTCTTTGCCATGCATTGACATCATAAATAGAAAGGATATTATATTAGGATAAATGGATCAGGTACTGCCTTACCAAGCTCATCTAGGATTGTATGAGACACTCATTGTTTTGTACAGTTACAGCAACTGCAGAGAAAAGAAACTAAACCAAAGGGGAAAAAGGATACATTTTGATCAAATTTTGATCAAACGGTTCATGCTGACCAGTAGACAATAAGTCTAAACTCTAAAGACAGCATTAGAAAGACGACATTTCTCAGCATCAGATGAACTTCAGGAGAGCTGTGGTACTGAGACGTGGATTAACTAAACAAGACAATGTAATAATTCTTTGTAATGGTATTATAAATGTCCTGTTCCCCTAATGTACAGTCACAATTCAGTTCACTCCATTCACTCAATTTACGACAAAGACTTAAAACAAAGCCTCTTAGCCATGTATCATCATACATCATCAAATGCACCTCTGCACAAATGTGTCTACAACCATTGTATTTGAAAACTTCATTTGTCCATTCATTATCTGAACCGCTTAGACCTCCAGAGGGTTGGAGGGGTGCTGGAGTCTATCCTGGCTACCTTCAGGCAAAAGTGGGGTAGACCCTGGACCTGTCACCAGTTCATTACAAGGCTCACATATAACCACCACAACTATTCACTCTCACATTCACACCTACAAGCGATTTAGATTGACCAGTTAACCTGTTAGTGTATGTCTTTGGACAGTAGGAGGAAACTGGATACATACTCCACACAGAAAGGCAGACACCGATGCTTTGGAAACAAACCCAGAACCTTCTTGCACTGACGCGACAGTGTTACCCACGCAATCTCTGATAGGTTTATTAGCTGAAAGAAGTCTAACTCGTAATTATAGCTGTAACCAGCTGAGTTGGGCTACGTTCAGACAGCAGGTCTTAATGCACAAATTTTTTTTTCTTGGTAAAATCCGATTATTTTGTATGCTCGTTCATATTACAAATTAAATGCAGCTTCTATCAGTTTTGACCCGCAAAGGAGGTCCTGACGTAAATACATGACTACACAGGCAAGTGAGTATGATTTCCCGCAGCTCCTCCTCCTGGATGCAGAATTGTGACTTTTGTTGCATTTCAATGACGTACAGGTCGGATAAATGCAACCTGGTCATTCAGACTGAAGTCACATTGCAAAATATCAGATATGTATCAGATTTAGGATCACATATGATAGTGGCCTGGGTTGGATTTTTAAAAATCTGATTTGTGCTGTTCAAACTGTCTTTAACAGATCGGGTGCAGGTTATACATGGGCAAAAAAAATCTGATTTGGGTCACATTTACTTGCAGTCTGAACGTAGCCTTATTCAACAGCAACAGTGAGGAAGTGGAGCTGTAATGTTCAGTTTTTCATTGATTACAAAATTCTGGTCAATTTACATTTTTAATTGAATTCAATTTTATTTTTAACTTGCAGTGGGGCACCTTACAGTACTATTTAATAATTCATTTCCTAAATATTTCACCCCATTTAGGTCAGTTATAATTCACCAGATTGGACTCTAATACTAAAAAGATATGAATTATACTGTGCTTTGTTGCTCTGCTAATTGGTTTATTCATGTCTTTAAACTTAGGTAACTAATGCCTTCTCCAACTGAGAGAGTAGGAGAAAGACTTCAATGTACTGGGCACTTGCCAGCTAACTCTAACTATCTTCACTGTACAGGTTTATGTAAGTTCTTGCACATCCATTAGTCAGTAACTGCAGCAGCTCCTTTTAGCGGGGTTGCTCTGTCATCTTCACTGATATAAAAACAGATAAATGCTGGGAGGAAGCTGTGTTTCAGCTCCACTGTGAGAAATGGAGAAATAAAAGAAAAGGGTAGACTATAACAGCAACACATGGATCGTCCCTTGCCAGATAAGACAGCCTGCTACATACGCCTCATGTCTAACATTAATAAAACAAATGATAACAAAATACAATATTGATTTGTTGAATTCCATTCTGGACACTTTGAAATTTTGCAATTTTAGGCACTTAAGAGGCTGCGTGGTTGAAACAAATGAAATTCCTCATGGTATCGCCACAGTACTGTTTTAACACACTAATGACATATTGAAAGAGGTGCTGGATACAAAAATACACCGGCCTCGTGATCACTGGTCTCTGTTTGCTGTCTGTTTGTGCTGCTTAACATACAAAAAGGATTTAGGCCTTGATGGACGCACAGTGCAGTGTTCTTTAATATCCCCATCCAATATCCCCACAATCAAGTCCAACCCTGGAGTTACCGCCGGTGAAAAGCTTCTTACAACTGGGCTGATGAAACTGATCAACTACTACTACTACTGTGTATTCATAATACAACATGCCTAAAACTCTGCAATGCTCCTCGTGCTTCCTTTAGTTGCCTCATGAAACACAATTCATTTGCGTATAAATAGACAGCAGTGACATCAGGAAGAGATAAAATATTCAATCACGAACACTGTGAGGAAGTGAATTAATCTGTGCAAAGCTGTGTTGATTGGTCTACTTAAAAACTGAATAGTATTTAAAGTGAGATTCTTCACAGTTATGCAAATAAGATTTGGCTGAAGATTTTACGACATCATCAAAGACGATGGCAAAACAATGTTGCACAGATGGTATCAAGACATCATTTGAAAGTGTCAGCTTTTCAGTCTATCCAGAGTTTGCTTCCAGCTAGAACCTTAATCACTTGCATATCTGTGTGTCACTCACTCGCAAATATAAATAATACTATTTGATGGACCAGCTTATGTCAAATACTGTTGCAGTGTATCGGCTTTGATGTAGTGAGTCAGTCAGTGTCAACAAACCGCATTACAATTAATTGCACCAAGTTCCAGGGCCATGTCTCATGAACAGTAGCTATATTTAATAAATAGAAATAAGGTGCAGTTTTATACAGATACATTTTATTTACTCATCACCCGGAAAAACAGTTCCAATCAGCTCACAAAACCAGATGAAAACTAATGGAAAAATTTAAATAATCATCATTCTGAACCTATATGATAGTGTATAGTGTAAGTAGACTATGTGACGTCATCACCATGAACTACATGCACTGACACGTGCAGCACAACTGTCTCCATGTTAGATTTATAGAAACAAGTTGGAGTTGGAGAAGAGCAAGTGATTAAATTAGAACTTACTGAGAATTCCATCAAGTGATTCAGCCTATTAATAAATGTAAACACATACAGTACAGTTATATTTGATGACAGAAGTCAGTCATGTCGTGTATAAAACCACCAATTAAAGCTATCAACGCTAATTAGCAGGCTAGCTGACAGACCACGTAATTCGGTACTAATGAATGCTAACATGAGCTAAGTTAGTGAGCTACTGTGGTTCAGTACCAGTTAAGAACACAACTACAGCAGAACTACCTGTCAGAGAGGAAAATAAGTCTAGTTCAACATATAAGAGAGTCAGTAATTGAACTAAAGTCGCTGTTCATCACAGTCCACACGTACACAGACTCACCTGTCCGGGCTTTGGATAATGTCACCCAGTGGGAATTGAACCGTAGGTCAACACATTTTGTCCCCTAGTGGACTTTCAATGTACTGCAGCTTTAATCACATCCAACTGCTTTACTTTTGAACTTCAGGGGCTGCTTCAAATCAACTGGTCTCTATTAACTCTTTATCAGGAAAGTGACTATTTTTGGTAATTTCCACAAATATTAAATATGAGTCCAATCCTGTGTCTCAGTGTGATCAAGAAACATGTTTTTTAAATGTATTTATTTTATTTTATTTTTTATTTTTTTATATAAAATTATACAGTAATTGAGCTACTGTGGTTCAGTACCTTATAGAATTTTTGATGGTGTAAATAGTGAATATGAGTGATTTTGTCCATTTATGACTTTATAACAGTTGTTTTATTGCATTTGTTTACCTTTTAGCAAGTGTTCCTGGGGTGTTTTATGGAAAGAGGAGGGAGACTGTTGAACAGCAACACACCTAAGTTGAAATTTAGAATTTCAAAGTATTTCAATGAGTGCCCTATAAAGGGTTAATACTGGATCTTCAAGTGGATCTATCATCATTATATCAACATAAAAATGCAAAATCATAAATAATTGCCTGAAGTGACTGAACAAAAGAATAACAATTATAATTTTGTATCACATTTCACAATGATTACAACAATACATATCTCACTTGTCTTTAAACTGCTTTATTTAGACTGCGCGTTAAAGCACAAACAAAACATTTCAATGCATTGTTTCACTTATATTGATGTATATTTTTATATATATTTTTATATTTTGATGTTGAAAAAAAGATTGTATTATTATACTTGTTTGACTGGTGCCATGTCTCCATATTTCTTAAATGTTTAATTGTTTGGCAAAAATGTATCATGTTCTCACATTAACAATAGTTTAAGAGTACAATTAACCATTCGGATTTCCTCCAACTTTTACTCAGGATGAAAAATAAGCTTTTAAACACAACAGAAATAATACTTTTTATTTATCAGAATGATTATTGAAACCAACTGTAATCAAAATTTTTATCTGAGTATTTTTGGCCACATCATTCAGCTCTAACCCAGAGTAACATTAATGCAACACAGACATGTTTTATAGGATCGCTTAAGTAACATATGAGCTATGAGAGGTAAATGAGGTTACTCCATCTGAAACTGCACCCTTTGGATTTCAAACTGTTGTACAAGAAGACTCTTTTACTGCTGGAAGGTGGAGATCTATTGTTGCCTTGCCCAGCTGCTGATGACAAAACTTTGAACTCTAATGGGCATCATCCATCCATCCATTTTCTGAACCGCTTATTCCCCAAGAGGGTCGTGGAGCTGCCGGAACCTATCCTGGTTCCCTCCGGACATGTCACCACTTCATCACAGGTCTGACAGATACAGACAAACAACCACTCACTGTCACATTCACACCTACAGCCGATTTACATTGACTGGTTAACCTAAGAGGGCATGTCTTTGGACAGTGGGAGGAAACTGGAGCAATTACTATAGAAAGAACCCACACAGACATAAGGAGAACATGCAAACTGCACACAGAAAGGCCCACGATGATCGGCACTGGAAACAAACCCCGGTGCTAAACACATGTGCATCATCAGAACCAAAATGATAATAATTCTGTCAGAAAACTGTAGCTGAAAATTCATGTTTGCAGATTACTGCTAACCTGAATCTAGAAAGGTGTGTTCCCTTCCATGTGTTCATCTGAATAATGACATTCAAATAGGTTTTGGTATCATCTCAGTGTTTCTACTCTATAAGCTTTTAGTGTATATGAAACACTTACTTACAAATGGTTTTACATTTTTCAGTAACAGGGTGTCGGGAGTGATTTACACCACATTAATACTTGCAGTCCAGATGCTTTTAAGAGGAAGTGCTACCAGCCACATGGATATTTATCAGGCTGGTGTAATTATGGTTGTGCGTTTCTCCTCAGTGTCCATTACAGGGATTCTGGTGATATTTTCATGTTCACAATATATAATAGATGGACCCATGATTCAGGCAAAGTTGTTTATTAATCACCTATACTTATTTAATCACTTATCACTGCCAACACAGTCATAAAATCAAGCATCATTCTACTATATGTTTTTTATTAACATTTTCTGATTTGTATGTTTTACTCAAATAAATACATATTGATTTTTAATTTGGCACGTGTAATGTGTGCACGTTCAACAGTATATAGATTTTTAACCACTATGTTTCACTTTTTCATCCTTGAACTCCATGCTGGTCCATTTCTTTTTAGCTTCATCAAGCATTAAGAAAATGTGTCCTGAACCTTCATTTCCAGTAAATGCATTAACAAAACTCTGAGAGGCATCATTGATTCTGAAAAGCTATTTCCCTCTTCTGCCACTGCACACCAGCGTTACCTGGTGCACAGAGTATATTAAAGGGCGTGACTAACGTTAACACACAGCCTTTTCTCATTTTTTGCTGCCTCAGTTAACCAATATTCAGCTTGTTTTGAACTCAGATGACAAATGTGACCATACACTATAAATTATACGACTAAGGCTACATTCAGACTGCAGGGAAATGTGGCCCAAATCAGATTTTTTTTGCCCATATGTGACCTGTATCCAATCTGTTAAAGACAGTTTGAATGACACAAATCTGATTTTTTCAATTGTGATCCAGACCACTTTCATATGTGGTCCTAAATCCAACATGTATTTGATGTTTTGCAATGCAACTTTCAGTCTGAATGGCATTTATCCGACCTTCATTGAAATATGACAAATGTCATAATTCTGTGTTAGGAGCGGTGGGAAAAACATATTTAATTTTGTAAACACAGTGCGTGCCTGTGTTGTCACATATTACGTCAAGACCTGTTTTGCACGTGAGTCACTTCAGGGTCACTTTCAGTTCATATTCAAAACTGATAGAAGTTACATTTAATGGGTAATATGAAGGAGCACACAAAAAAAATCTGATTTCACGAAAAAAATCCAAATGCATTAAGACCTGTTATTTGAACATTGCCAAATTAATGATATGTGTATTATACCTACATTTTATCAAATACTATCGACAATTTTCAGACTTATTTATTCAAGTTACACTATTATGTCCTTTGCTTTCAATGGTCTGGACTCATATCCCTTCAAGTTCACATTAACCCTTAACATTACCCAAAGAAATCTCATTAGAATGGAATGACATAATGTGAATATACATTGCTGAATATGATGTGCACTAAACTCTAAACTAATTTCAGGTTTTTACATTCACTTT
>JAPTYQ010000024.1:11832533-11848052 GCA_029814465.1 Ostorhinchus cyanosoma | reverse complement strand
ATAATTGACACTAACTGATCCAGTTTCAGAGACTGTACCAGTCTGCCGATTTGGATAAGTTACACTAACTGATCCAGATTGAGAGACTGTACCAGACTGATGCCCTGGAGTGTAAGTCCCACTGCCTGTGCTAATGGATACGCCAGACTGAGAGTGTTGAGAAGCTGTTTGACCAGTGTTTGCTGAACCAGAGGCTGATCCAGGATTAAAACCAACACCCATATTCCAGCCAGAGTTGCCTGTTCCCAAACCACCACAGGTGTTGCAAGCTTCATTAACTCCACTTGACTCATACCACCTGGAAGGAAAAGAGATGCCATCAGTAAATCTTGATTATACTCATTCTAGTCATACTTCTTTACTAACACAGATGGAAATCCAGTTACCCATTATTGTAGGAACAAGCTCTGTGTTCATTATTAATGCCGTGATTGATAGATGTTGCTTTCAAGTAACAGGTGATGTACAGCTATTTGGGACAATGAAGAGGCAGTGCTGTTTTAGAGAAATAATTAATTTCATTTGACATGAAGCACGGAGTATGAAGTTAGTCTTAAAAATACTCACCTTTTCATCTTCATAACCCTGGAACATTAAGGCTGCCAACTCAAACCGAAGCTTATCATCTACCTCGCGATTCAAAAACCTTGATGCTGAGGTAAGACCATCAACTAAACATCTGCAAAGGAACACACACAAAACAACATCATAGACTGGCAACATGTTGTTTCAGTAAATTCTTAAATGGCTGCACAGATTAGTGTGAATGAGCAAATGAAATTACTGCACCCATTTTCGATGAAGGCATAGTTGGGGTTGGAGGTTGGGTTAGAACTAATAGAAACCACACATCTGTCAATGAAGATACGAAGGGGCACATGGAAGTACTGCATGATAGAAGCTTCCATTCTAATCGCTGTTCCTAAGACGTATATGTGGCTTGATCTCTGATGCAGCCAGTCATCTGTGCAGTAAAATAACATCATTTTAGCAATGCAGACAAAACACATTTGTTCTTTACAAGTCAAAAAATTCAAACACGAAATATAAGTCAATTGAAAATAATCTTAAATATAGATTTGTTTATTTACCAGTCATAAGTTTCAGGGTGAAGTATAAGTACTCCTCTGACACCTTTGTTGCAGAAAATGGAACCCAGAAGGGTACTAGAGGTAGGCTGCTCACATTGTGTACCCTGAATGATCAAACATGTTTTCTTTGAAAGCAGATAATCTTAAAAGTACTTTGTGACTGCAGTTAGACTTACCAAATAACATTTAACAATTTATACCTACAGAACTTTTAACAATTGATAACAATTAAGTAAAAGTGTTCATAAGTTACAAACCTTGGGTAGTGGCATTCCACAGTTACAGAAGCTCTGTTGATTCTCAGTATAACACCCTGGGGATTATACAGTAGCTCATAACGGTAGATTAAAGAGTCTTGTGTCATCTGAAAAAAAAAAAAAAAAAATCAGTTAAAGAAACACCACAATGTATATTTTCATATAGTGTAAGTTGATAATCATTATTTTTAATGGCTGGGATTATCATGATGCTTACAGTTAATGTACTGTCGCAGCCATGCAGTTCAGACTGAAATACAATCACTGAAGAACCATCACTGGCTCTGTCCTCTGCTATAAAACCACAGTTTCCAAGAGTAAGGTGCTGTGGATCGACGAATTGTCCTATCCCAAACAAATCCTTCTGGACTACAACCTGAACTAGGCTCTCCCCACAGGTAACCATCACACTACTTGCAGATGCAGGCTGCCTTATCTCAGTTTGAACGACAATTTCAGAAGATTCAAACGTAGGATTTTCAGGGAAGGTCCATTGCAATGGCTGCTCAATGATCTGCCTCCCTTGTTGGTGATCATGAGGCGACTTTCCGATGATTTCTTGAAACCGCTGAGCATCACAAAAGCTGCCATACAAGAGTAGTACCACAAGGCACAGAGCCGTCCACTTCATCCTCATTGCTTTACAACAAGCGTTCTGCGCTGTTCACAAGATGTTGTAAGAAATGTTGAGATCTGCCTCTCCTTTTATAACACAATGACTCTGATTACGTGCCTGACATCCCTATTCCTTGTTCTGCCCATTTCACATCTGTTCTGATAAATACTGTCATTTCATTGGCTGGAAGTGAATGGTTAATGTTGTGAGGATGCATACAGTTGGGTTTGGATTACTCATGTCAGTCACACATTATTGATTTTACTCATGTCAGTCACTATATGATGGTAGTGTACTACATGAAATGAAAATCTAGCTTTATTAGGTAAATACAGTTTGAAATAATGTTTTCAATCGAATTGGGAAAGTTATATAAAGTAGTTGGCACACAGTGGCATAAAAAGTCATCGTGACACTAGGTCAGGACTACCTGTGCTCTACATGACAAGTTAAACACTTTATTTGGCCAAAGAACATTGTGTGAATCAATGCAAATTATAATAAAACCCTAGAGAATATTCACTGAACAAGTTTCAAAAGCAGTAAAGTAAAACAAGAGACCCTAGATATGCTGTTAAAGTTCTAAAATGTGGCTTCAGGTAATCTCAGGCAGAGTAAAGTGGAAGTGAAAAGCAAGTGAAAATCTGTCGTGCTATCCATTATGGAATATGGATGCAATAATTTCACCATTCCCTTCATTTCTTGATTTATGACATCCAGACACTATATTTTCTTCTTCAGCTTATTTTCAACAAATCTCACCAAAGCAACTCAATTTTAAAATGGTGTCACTGTGCTTAGAGAAATCATGTTTTCTTTCTTTAACCAAAAAAAAGAAAGAAAGAAACATCAAATTGACATAATGTGAGAAAGTTCTAGCATAAAATATACTCGCAGATGCATATTTTGAATGAATCCGAATGTGTTTGTGTCTGTCTGATGAAACCACACCTTTTAAAACACAAACGAAACTTTCTGCAAATATTTCAGGACGATATTTGATCTTGTGTTTAATGTTAAAGGTGTGTGAAAACCTTTTTCCAATACCACAGATACCACATAGAACATGGCTAATTGAAACTAATATGTGCCATCCAGAACACTCCTCTGTGGTAAATTGGGATTATAGGCTCTCTTGCATGGTCTTGAAATTCTTGCATTTTGCTGATTTATATCTTCAAATATAATCATGTATCTTCCACATTGTCTCAGAGAGGAGTTTTGAGCTGTAAAACTATTGTGAGTCACTGCTGATATGGGAGAGTTGGGTAACATTAATTGTTTATTACTTTAATAAAGTCATGACTAGATGAAACAGGAAGTGAAGTAATGCATTTGACACAAGTTCAGGACTAAAGCATCAGGTGAAATTATCCATGAAAAGTGGTTTTGTGACACTGTGGGATTAAACCATCTAACTATTGTATTAACCTGACGTTTTTTTGGCCATTCGTGAATATATTACAAGACAATGATAGCGACAGTTCTAGTGAGGACGGTGATTCAACAGTCTCAGGTCCAAAATGGTCTAAAGAGTCATGAACAGAGAGCGTACCTGCTTTGTTAGGTACCATGAAGTAATGGTACTAATGTAAGGAATGATGTTCAAAGTGATAATGTGTATGTTAACAGGTGTTTGGATCAACACTTATGATTTTGGGATGTTCTAAAAGGGATGTTCTAATGTTCAAAAATACATGTTCCTTTCACCTTCCATGTGTTTTTCCTATATTTTTCATATTTACTTCTTGTATTTTTAGTTTAATTTTTTTTGCCACTCATGGGTAAGGAACCAAATATGGTAACTTCATGAACTGTGATTTTCTACATAAAAATAAAAAAGTTACAAAAGTAATAATGTCTTGATATGTCTTCCAATAACACACTGAGGTTTTTTCTTCAGGTTAGGAGTTATAAATCTTGAAAACAGATGTGTGTTATTTCTGTAATGTCTACAATAAAATAGTATCAAAAGCCAAAGTAAAGTCTTAATCTGATGTAATGAAATTCTTGTTAACAGATGACATAGAGATCAAATAAAACTGAATAAAAGTATGGACCCCCCTGAATTATGACATTATAGGAAACATTTCATATAAGTATACACAATTCAATATAGGCCCAGTTGTTTATAGTTATTAGGCCATTTAATGAATGAAACCTATTCTTCTGGGGAATATTCACAGATCAGTTGTTTATCGCTCTCAATATAACTCCACATAATGCTATGAAAAATAAAACAAACTGGATTGCTTTAAATGCATATTTGATGAAAAAAAAAAGTGCATTAGACAAATGGAAGTATCAGATAAGTTCAAAATTTACATGAAACAGGACATATTTTGAATAAACATTTGACTTGTCATTTGGACTGGCTGTCATAACCAAAGATCAGGTAAGGTTGCATCAGTATTTTTTTTAGAAACACATGATTTTTTTTGTACCTTGTTATACAAATACTTTCTGACCCGGACAGTGTCGGTCATTCTGACCCTGTGAAGGTTTTTGTTTGACACTGTATAAACAAGCCAGAATTTCATTCAGCTCAGATCAGTTTGGGCTCTCAGTGTTGAGCACTGTGCAGATACCACTCTATGAAAATTACTGTAATCAGCACAGGTGATACATGAAAAGCGTAGCTGTGAAGATGTCTATTGTTGTGTTGGTGTCTGCTAATGCAATAATGAGATAAAATTGCAACACTTCTGTGGTCCTGACGTTAGCTGGAAATCCCACAATGTTTCAGTACAGGCCAATCCATAAGTAGGGCACTTGATTGGCTGCTGAGGTCAGCAAATAGGACAAGTGATATTGCCATTGATCTTGCACATCCTTATAAAAGTCAGAATTTTGCAACATTATTTTTATGCCATCTGGTGTTCTTTGTGAATCACACTGTGCTGTGAAATCATGGCTTTAAAGTTGATTTGTGGTTGTCTTTTTGCAAACGCCTTCCTAGGATGTCTGACTCAGAATGTCGATAATTCACAGACTCAAACCCCTGCAAAACAATCGCAGAATACACAAAGCGAGAACCACCCAGATACACTGGAAAGACACAGTACTTGTGTAGTGGAACAACAGTACAAGATACAATGTGGGGTTCCAGGCACCTCTGCAACAGTTTGCAGGGCTTTGAACTGCTGCTTCGATGGAACCATTTGCTATTATGGGAAATATGGTGAGTGTTTCTGCATTGCATGGTTGGATTCGTAAGTTGTAAATTGTTGTAAACCCTAAATAATTCTAACTCATATTTCTTTGTTCATAGTGACCCTCCACTGCACTAAGGATGCCCAGATGGTTGTGATTGTATCTAAAGATGCTACCAAACCCAGCCTTGACCTGGAATCAGTTGGTTTACTTTCTAAAATTGGCAACTGTGGTCCCGTTGCCACCACTTCAGCATTTGCCATCTACCAGTTCCCTGTCACTGAATGTGGCACTGTCATGTCGGTAAGACCCTCATCTTAGCTTTTGTTGTTGCTTTTAAAATTGTTTTGTCGGGTAGTAATTGAAGACTAACCCAATTTACTGTAGGAGGAGGATGGTGTTTTAACCTATGACAATAGGATGTTCTCACAATATGAAGTTGCATTAGGACCCAATGGAGCCATTACCAGGGACAGTTTCTTTGAGTAAGTCCTTTTCTTTCTTTAAAACCCTGAGAGGTCACAGCATACTACAGTTTCTTGCTGTACACTGGGAGTTGAATTCAATGACATCTGAACTGAACTAAAATGAGCTTTCCTACAGTCCTCAGCCTGGTATTGTGTTTTTATGGAGACCATTTCTGTAAAGCAACATTTTAACCCGCCCCATGAAGGGGGGGCAAGGGGTATTGTTTTTGGTTTGGTTTGTTATAACTTTAGCAGCAAAACTATTGGTTGAATTCATACCAAATTGGGTTTATAGACTGCCAGTGACCCAGAATAGATGTCATTACATTTTAGGAAAAGTAGGTCAAAGTTCAGACTCTTTTTTTTTCTTCCCATTTACTTATAATGGGAAAAAAAATCCACATATGTATAAAAACAGCAATTTTGTTTCAATTTACTTCAAACTTGGCACATATATAGAGGCATTTGATATGTTGACATCAACACTTGCATAGACATGATGACATCAGCTGGATCAATGTGAAAATAAGCTACAATACGTGCGAGGGGCGGGGTTTGTTGTGCCTGGGACCGCTTGTTTCTGTTCTGGGTTTTGTCAGAAATCAGCTCTGACAAATGATACACCTGTCTTTAAAGTTTATTCTCATACATTATTAGGATCAAATAATGATAGCTATGTTATATTTTACACTATCCTGAATATTTTTTGTGTGTTTTCTAAGTTTTGAAAGGAAACTAGCTGGAATTATTTTGCTTAAATTACTAGGATGAAACTTGTTTTCTGTTTTAGCCTGATGATCCGGTGTAGATATACTGGCACTGTAGCTGAAGCTCTGCTCTTTGAGACGAATATACTTCCTTCGCCAAATCCAGCTATAGGTTTTGGAATCCTGAATGTGGAGCTCAGGTTGGGTAATGGACAGTGTGATGTGAAGGGCTGTGTTGAAGGTTAGTAGAAGGAATGTGATTTATAAGGCTAGTGCGACTTTGTGCTCTTCTTCACTGTGGCTCAACCACACTTTTGATTGTACAGAGAACGTGGCCTACAACTCATACTACACAGACGCTGACTACCCCATCACAAAGGAACTCCAGGACAGTGTGTATGTTGAGGTACGGATGCTGGGCAGGACCGATCCTAATCTGGTGTTGACCCTCGGACGTTGTTGGGCAACTTCTAAATCCAACCCTTTGAGCCTTCCTCAGTGGGACTTGTTGATTAAAGGGTGAGAATATATTATTTTGACATGGAGAAAGACATACCTTTTTTCTTGTTGTTATATTCAATCACTTTATTCTCTTTCTTTTTCTGCAGCTGCCCCTGTCGTGAAGACCTGTATTGGACAAATCTGGTCAATGTGAGTTCAGGACTTATGTTTCCGAGTCATTACAGGCGCTTCTCTTTCCAGATGTTTACTTTTGTCTCTACGGAAGCTGCATATTCTAGTAAAGGGAATCAAGTCATTCAAACTCCAGACACTATGACTCCTGTCTATGAAAAGGTAGAAAATTATGAACATTTTTCCCTTTTTTTTTTTTTTTTTTTAAGTTAACATTTCCAATAACAAAAATTGTTTTCATTCAGGTGTACATCCACTGCAATGTAGCTGTGTGCCAACCATCTTCTGAATACAACTGTGAGCCTCGGTGCTTCAGACACAGTGAGTATAATCTTCACTTTTTGGTATAAACACTGCTTATATACTGTATGTATCATGCAATCTGTTTTCCTTTTGTCTCAGATGAGCACATTAATCTAAATAGATTTTGTTTTGTTTTTTTATGTAGGAACATTGTGATACGAAAATTAGAGAATGCTTCATCCAAACACACTCTTATATAAAATATGTGCATCTAACATAAGCATGCAACTAACTGTGTGACTGTTTACAGGGAGAGACATTGGTGAATCCAGGACGGTCACTTTCAGACAAGAGGACAAGATGGTGAGCAGTCATGAGATTCGGTTTGTTGCTCCAAGTCAAACTATTTAGGGGTTTCATGAAATCCTGTTCCTGAAATGAAAAAAAAAGCATAACTTCAGATGGAAAACACATTGTTGGCACTGTCCCCTCACCTCATAATATACATATTTTTTATATAGTCAAATGTGGTTGAAGCAAAACAATATTTCCAAAAATTATACATCAGATCAGATAAGTCTCCTTAAGATAAAACTAGAATAAAGAGACAGGATGGTGAACATTCAATGTTCTACTGTGCTGTGTTTTCAGTTTACTTAATATAAAAGAATGAATAATAACGTTATGAGTACAACTGTAGTTTATTGTATGTTTGTATATCTTTATAAGACTATGTAAAGGTAATGGTGAAGGGTGGCTCTGACTCAGTTGGTAGAGGGGGTTCGGTGGTTTGAATCCTGGCACCTGCCGAAGTGTCCTTGGGCAAGACATTGATCCCTAAATTGCTCCCAGTACAACCTGGCAGCATCTTGCATGGCAGCAGCTGCTTACTGGTGTATGAGTGTGCGCGTGAATGTGAGGTTTTATAAAGCGCTTTGGGCATCATGAAGGTGTAGAAAATGTGCAGTCCATTTACCATACAGCACAAATGTTCATCAGGCAGTTAATTTGCACACATACCATATGTACCAAGTATCTGCACTTATGTGGGACTTTTCATTATTATTATTATTATTATTATTATTGTTTGTTCCACATTCCACATTGGGACAAGGTCCAACCTCTTGATTTTAAAAGGGATTCACGAGTTCAAGCACATTATAATCATGCAAAAGTATTGCAAAATGTGAATTTTCAGAAGATCTGCTAAAGAAAATGCTAATTTATATGCATTTCCCTCTACTATTTTCATGTGAATATCAAGACCAGTGTTATGAACGTAACTTTTGAAACGAAATCAGTTACAGGTACAGGTGACACTGATAAAAAAAAAAAGAAAAAAAAGTGATAAGTAACTGTTTTAAGTATGTTGTCAATGTGATGTCATGTTGTGATTAATTTTGTAATAACATGAAATTTTGTAAAAACATGAAAATAAAGCTGAAAAATCCTACAAAAAAATAAATAAATGCAAAACTTTGAGTCTGTTTCTGAAGTCATTGATTATTTAATGCATTTTTCTTATTCTTATATCCAATCAGTTTCAAGTGCAATCTTAACTCTTATCACACATTATCATTTTCAGCATCAAGATAAGAAATGCCAAATACTGTGAAGCAGGTGCAGGGTTATTTTTTTTCTAGGATAAATAACCACATTATCCAAACAAGCATAATCTACTCTTTGTTTTTTATTTGTTTAGTTTGGATAGGGTTGCCTTATCCTTCACCCACACGGATTTCATAAACCACATCCGCAGTTCTCTACGAACAACTTGTGGGTTAGGAAAAAAAAAAAAAGATAAACTACTTATTGGATTGTGCCGCAGTCAAAAACTACATTTCCCAGAAGCCTTCAGTGCATCTGACGCAAAACGTACGACTCGTTGTTCTGCCCTCTGCCATTCACCAGATTGACATTACGGAAGGTGATTGGACATTGAACACGCCAGTTTATATCTCCTCCAAATCATCGGTTGGAACGAGTACGGAGGTTAAAGGTCTGTTGTAAATGATACGTTAATGGTTACGAGCAGCTGCCTCCCATGCGTATCAGACCTTCCAGCTATGTTTGGCTCTTCCGGTTAAGTAGCTTTACCGGTGATCTGCGTCTGTCAGCACGCGCCGGCTCCCATCCCGGGCGGACATTTAACACCGCACTTCCGTTACTCTTCGCCAGGAAACTCACAATGCAGTCGGGTCGAGATGTACCGAGCACCGGGAGCGGTTTCGCGAAGGGTGCGGACGCGGCAGACAAACCGCTTTTCAGCAATATTTCCACTCTCACGGCAGACGACACCGGTCCCCCCGTGGAAAAGAAACGGGTGGGAGGTTCGCTTGAAGTCGTCCACAGAAATTTGAAGACCCCCAGTCCTCTGTTCGGGAACAATTATGATGACGATTCGGAGGCAGAGTCCTTCCGGGATGGGAGAACCGAAGAAGTGGACCGGGACACAAAGGCCAGGGCTTTTGGTTGGTGTCGAGACTTCCTGTCCGGGTCGTGGAAGACCATCCGAGAAGAGGATTTCCAAATAAGCATCGTCAGGTGAAGCAGGACTGTGAAAAGGCTCCAGCAGCCCACTGTGACCTCAGATAGCCTACACCAAATTAGCAAAATGCTTCTTTGTTGTAGTGTTAAAAAAATTTACTTGGATAATGAAAGTGTGAAAAAGCAAAACCATGTACAAGCTGGAATTTCTTAAGAAGAAAAAGTGCAATTTCAGCAATACTTTGTCTCAGCTTAGTATTAGTTTAACTTACAGATCACAGTGGACCTGCAAATGGACACATCTAATAACAGGCATAATGTTCATTTATCCACTGTGCAATGTTTGTTTCTTTATTTATTTTTGTTAGTTTTTATTATAATTATTACTGTTGTAATTTTTACTATTGATTTAATTGATATTGTTACAACTACTATTATTATGATTTTGTTCATTAGTTTTATATTATAATTGCTGCTTTTATTATTTATTAGTATTTCTAATGTGCAATTGTTTAGTTATTGTTATTATAATTCTTTTCCTTTTTTAAAAATTTTCTCATTCTTCTTACAAGTCATTCCAAGTCATTCTTTTTCTGCTTTATAAGAAGTGATCGTCGAAATAAAATTAGAAAAGAAAAAAAAAATCCAACATTATCACAAAGAGCCTTAAATATAGACTGTAGCCATGTGAGTCTTGAAGATGTTATTCTGAACTTATGCAACTAATCAGTCAGAAAGTAACAAAATATTATGAAGTAGGATATAAAAAAAAAAAGATCAAATAAGACAACGGAAAAAAATCTGTGTAAACTAGAGTAAAACAACTTAAAAACAATAACCTTTAGAATAAATTCAATAAAATAATAATCAGTAAGTGAAGTGATTCCCATAAAAATATGCTTATTGAAATCTACTACTTAATTTATGCTTAATTGTCACATATCCTACTATAAGAGAAGTGACCTTTGCACACTTTTCAGATCGAGTGAACAAAATAACGTACCTTTGTCTTTTGTTGATACAGTGAATAGACTCAACCTGTTTTGGACTGTTTGAACTGTGACTTTGCCCGAGTGCAAATACATCACACTAATGTTTTGAGTGAAAATGCAGCTGGTATTTTCAAAGTCATCTGTGTGGTTAGATTTTTTTGGCTCAAACTTACACATGCTTACCCTGGTGTATTTTGCTTTTCAGTGGCGGACTGAGTAACCTGCTGTACCTGTGTTGTTTGCCTGATCATGTCCAGTGTATGGGAGAGGAACCTCGTCAGGTGCTCCTCAGAGTCTACGGTGCCATCCTTCAGGTTAGTCTGTGTAGTGAAGTGCCTACAGTTGTACTAACTGCACATGGTGGCTATTTGTTGTTCCACATGTCTAATCATTCTCTGCTAGAAAAAAAAAGACATTATCTCACTGAATCTGTCTGTCATTCTGTTTAAAACACAGGGAGTGGACTCCTTAGTGTTGGAGAGTGTCATGTTTGCCATCCTGGCAGAGCGAACTCTGGGGCCTAAACTTTATGGGATATTTCCAGATGGACGTTTAGAACAATACCTTCCGGTATGATACACTTCTGAATGTATTAGCATGTAACAGACCAACCATTTGTAATCTGGCACAATATTATCAAACTGTAGAATTAGGGTTTAGTTCAGTTTACTTCATATGCTTGGAATAACTATTTATAATGTTAGTGAATGTTCATTTCTCTGTCTTTCTGGTTCCTCAGAATACCCGCATGCGCACTGATCAACTTTCAGACCCAAACATCTCGGCTGAGATTGCTTCTAAGATGGCACGTTTCCATGATATGGTGATGCCTTTTAACAAGGAGCCCAAGTGGCTAATTGGGACCATTGACAAGTAAGAACACATCACTGTCTTCCTGTAGCGATCCAGTGGTCTCAGACTACTCAGACTCAATATTTACCATTGTTCTGTAATTCAACTCTAGCAATCAACATAGATAATCTTTTATTAGCTTTTTCTGCTATAAGCTTACAAATAACTCTTAGGTCATATTCACTCTCTTATATTGACAAGAACGTCTTTATACAGCTCAGTTCTCACGCGGATCTGAATTACTGCACACTGTAAATCTTTGTCAAAACTGCCGTTTTTAGTTTTCAGCTCCAGGGTTTATTTTCAAGTATAATTATGTTATGCAATAAAGAATGTATCATAGCTTACAAGTGTCTTCATGTTTTCAGGCTCATCTTTTGCTTTGTATTAACTCTGCACTCCTTTCTAGACGACTTCTGCATTACAATCACTAAGTAGACTGGTTGCAGTTGGATAGTGAGCATAGTCCTACATCACATGCAGGTTCTCATGTACAGGCTGAATGAAACTCACATTGACACGTAGAGAGTTATCGCAGTCTGGCCCTTGTTACCAAACATTTGGAAAAACCAAGAAAAATGTATAACTTTAAAATGATAACGTTGTTAAATTGATTATCTGAAAGTTGTGACTTATCTCTGATAACAGTCATTGGAAGGGAGAAGAATGCTACCTGACATAGTAACCAATAGTAAACTTATTTAGAAAGTCCTTCTACCAAGCTAACAGTATAGTAACAATGTATTATTTATTTTACAGATACATGGATCAAGTGATGAAGCTTAAATTTGTCAGGGAAGCACATGTGAAAAAATACAAGAAGCTGATGAAGTATGACTTGCCTGCTGAGCTGGAGAGTCTTCGGTGAGTTTGGTCTTTAAGTGCAAAATGCTGTATATTCAAAAAGAGGAAAATTACTGCACACATGACACACAATAAGGCTTTTGGTATGTGTTCTTACGTGACATAAAAACTAAATTGTGTTAGACAAGCTCGGAATCTTCCCCAAGGCCAAACAGCTGCACGGTAACGCTGCTTCTGTCACATTATGTTGTGTAAGTCAGATTCCAACCAGAGCTGTCATAGACAAACCACGGTGACACTGGTTCAACCTGTGGTCCCAAATGAAGTCACACAGACAAACGCAGGCACATATGGGTGCTTCTATGAAACTCAGTTCATTTTGTTACCTGCTACTTTTCCAGGATTTTAGACCCAATAATGAAAGAGACATTTAGACATATTTTCCCCCCAGGATGTACCTAATGATGACCTCAGATAAATGCAAAAAAAAGTATACTCTTGCTCTGAGCCATCCCAAAATTAATGAATTCTCCCAAAAATAAGACCAAAATTGGGACAAGAAAAGCTACCAAGGTGTCAGTGCATTTGATCTGGAAAACATGTCTTAAAATGGTCTTACATAGCACTGTAAATAAAGTTACTGTGTTAAATTTGATGATCCTAGGGGTTTTCCTAATCCAGATATGCAGGTTTTTCATGAATCGGCAGAGTCATCCCAGGTTATGTGAGTAACCCATTGTGTCCACAGGCATTGCATGTGGAACATGCCCAGTTAAACACATATAAATCATAAATGATTTTGCAGCAGTTGTCATTTTTGTGAAACACTCTGCCTTGCATAATTAGTTCAATTCCCAAAATGTACCTGTGAAAGAATAAAGAGATATAAAAAAAAGTAATGTGTAATTTGCATGTCCTTTTGACTGTTACATGCAGATTTTTGTACTAAATATAATGTCAAATGATATCAAAGTTTGTTTTATCTGAAAAATAGTTTCTCTTTTATCTCAGTAAGTATTTAATTTTAAAATAGACCCAGTGCTTCCAAACTTGCTTCATAACATTTGTCTGGTTTGAATTTTTAGCCCCCATGTTCTGTTTTTAGGAACCAGTTTCATTGAAGCACCCAAATACAACTAATATGGTCAATGTAAAGTGTGTGAAAAACAACCCTGGACAATTGACTCTCCCTTAATTGAGACCATGCATGAATATGTTAATTTATGTCTTTAGCAGAGAGGGTGAATTAAGCCCCATGAGAGAAAAAATTATTCTCTGAATTTCAACTGAAGTTGCTGTTAGTTGTATGAAACATACATTTGTCATAAATAAGACAGTAGCAGTTATAGGTACTTGAAAAAGGCTGTGAAGCTTGTAGATTATTTCATATGTGGATATTTAAAACCTGGTTTTGCTTTTGTTCCATTCTTATCATTGATCTTTGTGCCAGTGCCTCCACAAGTTCAGTGTTCAGTCTTTCTGACAGCCTGATCGAAACAAACCAATAGACGATCAAACCGGAATTTATTACCGTAGTTTATCTATGTACAGATGGTCTAATTGTGTGAAGAACATTCCCTGGTCATGTACTGCTATCGTTCTTACTTATGTTATCTGGGCTGATAACTACACTGATGTGTTGCATCATACGGTTCATTTAGTTAAAGGAGCCTGGACTGGTCGATTCCTGATCTCTGTTCATCTGCTTTTGTGTTACAAACAGTGCATTGCTGGCGGCGACTCCCTCACCAGTGGTGTTCTGCCATAATGACGTGCAGGAAGGTAAAAAAACCTGTCTTCATTTTGTCTGATTGATTTGTCCTCTGGCTATACTGTCACATTTCCAAGGACAACAGACTATTGCATAAGTCAAAGGGAGGCTGGACTGGAGTTATTAATAGGGGTATCTCATGTTCATATGCATCATCCTATCAGTTGAAATGAGCCAGTGAAGTAGTTGAAATTGCTGAACTGAGACTGAATGTCAACTGTTTTATGAATAATACATGAGTATTATGTAATATGTGACACTATTCAGAAAACCAGTAGTTGCAAAGGTAGTATCCCAGTGATGCACTGGTACACCTGACAGTAGACAGTGGTGGAGGTAATGACTTTGTAGTGTTTTTGGAGGCAGCTCAGTTTCTTGTCTACTTTTTAATCTCGGTTTCTTGTTTTGCTGATGCAGGTAACATCCTGATACTGGAAGACAAGGATCCGACCTCTAATGAAAAACTCATGCTGATAGACTTTGAGTACAGCAGCTACAACTACAGGTAAAGTGTAAACTCTTACACATAGATGAAGCCAATCAGATTTATTTTCAGTGTACAGTTAGAGGTCAAATGATAGTAGATTTTTAAAGGCTGATATAACAAGTGGTGCCAGGAACGACAAACCCAGCCTCTCGCACGTATTTTAGTTTCTTTTGGTATTGATCCAGCTGATTTCATCATGTCTGTGCATGTGCTGATGTCGGCATAGGCATATTTCTGCTATTATAAGAAAATGGAAAGAAAAAAAAGATTTTAGAAATTCATAAAAAAATTGAACTTTGACCTACTTTTCCCAAAACGTATTCACATCTATTCTGCATCACTGGCAATCTGTAAGCCCAATTTGGTATGAATTCAACTAATTGTTTTGCTGCTACAGACGTGAAAATTTGCCCATTATAAGTAAATGGGAAAAAAAGATTTTAAAAGTTCCTAAAAAAATGTTAACTTTGACCTACTGTTCCCAAAATGTAATGATATCTGTTCTCAGTCACTGGCAATCTATAAACCTAGTTTGATATGAATTCAACCAATACTTTTTCTGCTAGTGTTAATAAAAAAACAAAAAAGCAAAGCAAACCAAAAACGGTACCCCTCGTCTCTCCTTTGGGGGGGTTGGGGTAATAGTGATGGTGAAAAGATTACGATTATGCTGCATCCTTCTATCACTCCAGCAGAAAAAGATTGCTGTATGCATGTCAGAAATGAACAAAACTGGCAAAGTGTTGAGCTGAACATCTATGTCAAATAAAATGCGCACATAAATAAATTGCTAAATTTGGATTATACATGTTTGAATCAGCTGTAGTTATTTTCCACAAAAGTCAGTGATTCTGGTTGTGAAGCCTGATTTTAGCCACCATCTCTTCTGCAGATACTAGTTGTTAAAATGTCAGTGTTTCTCTATTAACAGGATCAATACCTTTCACTCTTTACATGTG
>JAPTYQ010000024.1:11802275-11816127 GCA_029814465.1 Ostorhinchus cyanosoma | reverse complement strand
TTTGATGAATCTTTAGTAATCCTGCTGATATTCTACTGTTTTATCTGGATTTATGTTTGTGTCCTTTTCTTTTTGCAGATATTGTTCAGCACCTGACAGACCGTAAGCACCTTGTTGTGTACCACAAGGGCCGCTTTTTCCAAGTATGGCTGTACACCGGAGGGCGCCACCTTTTACCCAGTGAACTTGAGATGCAGTTTCAGAGGATCCTCAATGACACATCCGAACCACAGCCAGGAGAACTGAAACTAGCTGCACTGACTGCAGGCAACAGGTATACATAAAAACACACATACACAGGATTCATACTTATGTTGAAGAAATGAAACAAGCTGTCTTATTCTCACCTCCAGAGTACCATGGGCTCGGGCTCGGATCCAGTATTTCACTCAAGGAGTAAACAAAGCCTCCCTGGATGCTATTGAGTCAGCCGCCTTCTTCCTGACATTGGATGATGAGCCGCAGGGCTATGACTCTGCAAAGAGCAATTCACTTGACAGTTATGCCAAGTCTCTGCTTCATGGAAAATGTTATGATAGGTATGAAAAGGCAGCACAGTCGAAGAAAAACCCCAGCTCTTGACTGCAAAATAAAAGCTTTTTCATTTCCTTTTTGTTACAGATGGTTTGACAAATCTTTTACCTTAATCTCTTATCCAAATGGAAAAATGGGTGTAAATGCAGAACATTCTTGGGCAGATGCACCAATTGTTGGACATATGTGGGAGGTAAAGATGTGTGATCATATTTTGTGTCAAAAAAGAAAAAACTTTTTTTAATAAAAAGTTTGAAATAACTTGGACTGAGTGAAAGGACCTGGTTTTGTGTCTGTGCAGTATGTTCTTGCAACAGACTGCTTCCATCTTGGCTACACAGAGGAGGGGCACTGTAAAGGGGATGTAAACAAAGGCCTGCCCTTTCCAAACCGACTACAGTGGCAGCTTCCAAAGGAGGTACAGTGACAGTTCATCACTGTAGCTGTTGTCAATACCAAGTTATTCTGACAATTTTTGTGTTTTTCTCAGTGCCAAGACGTCATCGAGGCATCATACCTATCAGCCAAGCAGATAGCCGATGATGTGGACTTCCATGGTTATCTCTTTAATGAATTTGGAAAAGGCCTGATCAAGAAGTGCAGGACTAGCCCTGATGCCTTCATTCAGCTGGCCCTGCAGTTGGCTCAGTTCAGGGTAAGAGTGACTGTCATCCATGAGTCTCTAGAACCACATCACTTATATTCATTTACTGTAAATGAATCATCCGGCATCACTAAATGACGTTTATCCATCTGCTTTCACAGGACCAGAGAGTTTTCTGTCTCACGTACGAGTCATCAATGACGCGTATGTTCAGAGATGGTCGGACAGAGACTGTACGGTCCTGCACCTCTGAGGCCGTGGCGTTTGTCAGAGCCATGGAGGACCCAAGTGCAACAGTGAGAAAAATACATTAGCACAAAAGAACAACACAGCTCTTACATTGACCAACAAATCCTTTGAATAAACAATGCTTTATTACTCAACATTTGTAGATGACACTGTTAAAGGACACGGTGCACTGCTAAGGATGTGGTCACCAAGACCTGATGGCAGTGTGTCTCTGTGTGTCAGTCTGAACTTTTCTGGCGCTGAATTAATCTCACACATAAACACAAACCAGTAGGGTTAATATCATGTTTGTTTATGTCAGAACACACGTACAGGTCTGACCATAGTGGGTGGAAATACAGTAAATACATTGTTCAGATAGAGCTGCTGTTTACGTCTACTGGCCTGTTGTTGTGTTTCCCAGAACACCCAGAGACTCGCCCTATTTCGGAAGGCAGCTGATAAGCACCAGAACATGTACCGCCTGGCCATGACTGGTGCAGGTATCGATCGACATCTCTTCTGTCTCTACATTGTGTCCAAATACCTCGGTGTTGACTCACCATTTCTCAAGCAGGTTAGACTCATACCACACTGTCATCTCCATCTAGATTGTTCCATTATTTATTTATTTTTTTATCAAATTTCCCATTATCACTACTTTTCTCTTTTCTGTCTGCATTATTCTTACTACATCCTTTGTCTTCTTTTGTAGGTTCTCTCAGAGCCCTGGAAGCTGTCCACCAGTCAGACACCTCAACAGCAGCTCAATTTAGTTGATATCAACAAATTTCCAAAATATGTGGGTGCTGGTGGTGGATTTGGCCCAGTAAGTCGCAGGAACACAAGAAGGACAGTGCTTAGTCCTTCACTGCTCTTATCTGCTAGTGGTTTTTTGTTTTTTTTCAAGAATTGATAATAAAATGTCTTTTCTACCTTAGGTGGCTGATGATGGTTATGGTGTGTCTTACATCATTATTGGGGAAAACCTTATCACATTCCACATCTCCAGCAAGTTTTCCAGCCCTGACACAGTAAGACCACAAAATAAAAGCTTTGCATTTTATAGAGCTACTGGCATCTGAGACACTTAACATAAACTCAACACTGTTTCTATTATGGTTTCCTTTATGTGTCTCTGCAGGACTCCTACCGGTTTGGCCAGCACATTCAGAGCTCTATGCTTGATATTCAGGAACTTTTCAAACCTATAAACGACAAGAAGACAGTGGAGTTTGCAAACCATGTAAAGCTAGAAAATGGGAAAAAGCACATATAAGTGCAGGGTGGTATACTGAAGTGAGCTCAATGATTCATGCTTCATGGATCAAACTGAATGTTCATCATCATACTGTAAAGTGTATTGGCAAACGACATGCCTTATTTCCTGATGTTGACAGATTACACTTGTTTGTCCTGTGCAAAACCATTAGAGCGGGTCATTCCACAATGCCATACGAAGGTAATATTTATTTGTAAGTATTTATATTGTACCTTACCGAGCTGCTTAGTTTTGGTGACGTGGGAATGATTTGAATATTTGAATTTTTCTGTTTGCATTAGTTGCGATTTTGTCTCTGTATATAAAACGTGTAAATACATATAACTAAAGAACTGCACTTTGTTTGAAAATGTTAAATCTTTGTTACATGTTAGGGTATATCTTATGATTACTTTGAAGAAATTGCCATTTTTTTGATCAGAAAATAAAATGCATTAATCCCTAGTCATACAGTTCATCATCACAGCTTTTGTGCCATTAAACTAACAGTGGAGAAACAAAATACAATAAAATCATTACTTCCGGTTACTTTCGGATATTTATGTTCCATTTATTTAAAAAAACATAAAAATATGAACTATTTTAATACATCAAAACAGACAAAAATCTACTGTAAGAGAAATTTATTGTCAAGATGGATGAGGGTGATAATTTGCTCCTGATATCATCAGTATGAACATTTACAGTGAATCCTATAAACACAAACTCTAAAGGACCAGTGTGTAAAATTTAGGGGGCTCTATAGGGAGACATGGAATATAGTAACCATATGTTTTCATTTGTGACCTGTATACTTATAAATCAGTTTTAGATTAAAAGTTTAGTTTTTTCATATCTACATAGGATGTGGGTCCTTTTCCTGCCGTGGCCCAGAACAAATAAACCGAACACTGGCAGTAAAGTAGGCATTTTGGCTCCTTTACACTTAAACACTTGGAAAATGGAGCTCAGTAACAGTCGCAATCAACAATCTTACCTCTAGATACCACTAAATCCTACACAGAGGTCCTTAAATCAGCTGGGATCGCCATTATATCAAGTTAGATTCCTCCAAGTACATTTCAATAGTGCTTCTTAAAGGCAGCAGAATGCGTCCGAGTCATAATTTACTGCTGAAGATTTTGGACATCTTACGCTGCCACATTTATCATATTGCTTAAAAATAGCGACAGACATCCTTCTAGGTAGTTTTTTTTTCTCTCTCTCCATCTTTAAACCACAAACAGTGGAGCAGCATTGATTGTTTGTGTGAAAACCAGTACGTACTTTTAACCGATTTTATTCGTTCAGATGAAAGCTGTTCCCAAATAGCGGGTATGAACAAGCCATCTTCTATTTGAATATTTATTAGTTTAAGTGGGAACAATACAAAAAGTCAAAGTAATAAAAAAAAAACCCATTCTGGTCATATGGTTTCTTTCAAGGCATCAGTTACATCAATGAACTAAATCTAGGCTTTATAACTGTACAAAGTGAATGGACAAACAGAAACACCGTCATATAGTCTGCTTGCTTGATGAGAGCAATTTTAAAAGAGCCAAAAGGCAACAGACACCACATTTCCAAAGATTCAAAATGAATCAACAGTATCAGATTAGTCTTCTTCACTCTCTTGCCTGCCATTCAAGCGTATTTAACATAACAGAATACATCAGACACAAAAGGCAAATGGATTTTAATTATGGTCTAGCTCTTACCAATGTTTTATCATGAGGATAGTGTAGGTTGAGTCCACTGGGTGGTAACGTAAGCCCTCGGCCACTGTGTGGGGCTGTTTTTCATGTAGATAACCGCCAACCCAGTCTTTTCTGTGTACATACTATTATGTGTATATATTTAATCACTCTAGGATGGTTTTGTAGTTTATGTGTCTAAAATCACTCAGCAGAGCTTTTCAGGTTCCGGTCTATGATGCAGCAACAAGGGGATTAAGAAGTTGCACCAGGAGTGGGGTTGACATTCTGGGTGGCGGCTTGCGGTGCGACCTCTATGATCCGGGGTTTGTCAATGATGCGAGCGGTGCGGTTTCCTTTCTCTACAATCCCGATGATCCAAGCCTGGTGGCCCTCTCCGTATTTTGGGGATTTGATTTCGGCGCAGAAGCGAGCTGCCTGTTCCCGAGGCAGGCAGATGAGCAGACCTCCTGTAAATGGAAAAAGACTCGGTCACTCACAGATATCTGATGATTTCTAATATGTGTCCTATCAAGTTCTCTCCTACTGCTCAAAGTAAATGTGGTCACAGTATGGTCACTATGTTGTTCTGCCTTTTTTGTTTTATCTGCAGCCCAGTCAGTCATGTCTTTTTTTTTTTGATAAGCCATAAACAACTGAATTTATCACTAAAAGCAAAGGAACAACTTAACTGTTTTAAACCATGTATCTATGTAAATATAAAACCACCTTCAGTCTGAGCTTAAACAGATTCATCTGAGTCACTGCCTATAAAATACAGAATAAAAATATTCTCTTAACATATTCTCTGATTACATACTGAACAGAAAATACTCTGCCAACAACATTAGGGAGAGGCACCACGCTGTGAAACAGTATTACATCATTTTTATGACTTTGAATTTTTTTTTCTTTATTGACTTCAACTCCCCTACAGACTTTATAAACTATACTGTCTACTAAATAAATCTGAGATGAGACACAACAGTTGGGGGCAAGAGCGAGAAGAAAACAGATCAATTTATAGTTGAGGTTTGACGTTTACATATGCCATGAATCTCAGCTCCTTCAAAGTCACTTTCACAATTTCAACACCACTTTCTTAAAATGGATTATTCTGTTTCAACTTTCATACACTTTGTCACATTCTCGCTGGGTTTAAAGCTTTGATGTCAGGGCTAATTTTCTTTATTGGGGGTCACTTGAGGACCTGTGGCTATACTTTTAAGATCTCCCTTCAAACTTGTACAAATCTGCTTTCTTGTTGGGATGATTTTCCCAAAATTGTCTGAGAGCAACAGTCAAGGAACAGTTCAGATGCTGGAAGTAAAACAACTCTATCTACAAGTAAAAGATGATACTGAAGTTTACTACGGACACACAAGGAGCAGTACATGACCATAGCACACCTCCAAAATACCAATGACATGTTGCAGCCATCACAAATGTAATCAAATATTAAGAAATGATATGCAACATGCAAAGTGCTTGTAACTTGTCCTCCTCTGAGAATACAATCCAATTACAACTGAGATTAAAAAAAAGTTGTAGATGAAATTTCATATACCTAGAGGGACACTTTGAGAGAAAATGCCTCCCTCAGTCCTGTAATTCAACAGATACAATTATAGAAGCCCCCGTTTTGTTGATTCTGCTGACAGACACCTGAACAAACAGAAGCGGTGGATGTAGATCGAACTGCGAAGAAGTGACTTTGAACACATTCAGCCACGGTCTGTGTAAACATGTGACATCAATTGTAAACACACACCTGATGTTTCCGGGCAGGTGCCGTGCATTAGTCCAAACATGTTCCCACAGGCTTTGGACACTGCGGCCATCTTGGCGAGCACTGGGAGATTGTGGATGACAAATGAGACCTCACTTCGCTGTTGTCGTGCCAGTGTTTGAGCGTGACCTAGAATGCCGAACCCTGTGATGTCAGTTGCTGCGTGGGCGTTGAAGGTGTGCATGAGGCCAGCCGCTACAGGGTCAGACAGAAAGGAGAACATTTAGAGACTCATCAACACCATACATTGATCGACACTGACATCTTTTTTTTCCCAGAAGAAGCTAATCGCAGACATAAATCAATACTTCTTTGGAAGGTTTCATAATGCTGTTACCTGTCCTGTTGAGCCGAGCCATGTTCATCATAGCTTCGTGGTAGGCCAATTCCACATCTTCCTGTGTTACCACTAACTTGATCTTGTTCCATTTCTCAGGCTGAGAGATAAAAAAAATAAAAAATAAATATCCAGGGGCATTAGAGGACACCCTAAAGATGATCTTAATCAAAATATTTTGTGGGAAAATGAGTACCAAGACTAGTCAGACTTACAATATCTAACCACTGGTGTACTGCAACAGCCACTTGTGTTCCCAGTGGTTTAGTCAACACCAACACGTCTCCTGGCACTGCATTGTCTGGCCTGGGAAATAGCAAAAGTGGTGTTTTTTTCCCCTAAATGACATTTATACATTTAATGCAACACCACCAGATAAACATAGATATAAGAGCTACTTCTTACATGATGAATTCATTGGGTTGGCAGACTGTTGTGGCAACTCCCCCCATCACCACCCATGGGTTGAGCACTGTCTGTCCTCCTGTTACAGAGGTACCTGCCTCCTCTGAAGCATCCTTGAATCCCTGGATGATGAGTGGCATAACTTTGTCTCGCTCCTGTAAAGGACAGAAATCACAACATATATTTCTAAACACGATCCCATTACAGGTGTAACGAAGTAATATGTTTTTTAGTTCTCTACTTGTGGTATACTAATACATGTGTTCATTGCCTGCTCACGGATGTTTGCTAAACAGGAAATTCAAAAGAAAAGTCATTAACTGACATGTCTTTTATTACCTTCTCTGACATTTTGTTGCTGACACCCAGGAGCATCAACATGTTGTCACACTCTGTTACTCCCATGGCATACAGGTCACTTAGAACATTGGCACAAGCGATTCTTCCCTGAAAAATAAAAACATGCAAAATTAGGTACATCAGAATAAAAACTATCAAAGAAGTATGTCAACATTCTTTCAGTTTATCACATTAAGATTTACATATATAATAAAAATACCACAAACAGTAATGCTCATAAGGTCAGGTCAGTACCATCATGTAGGGATCATCCACGATGGGGTAGATGTAATCTGTCGTCTGGACAAGTGAAAGGCCTCCATGTCTGAGAGGGATTACACAAGTATCCATGCCTATGCCTTTAAGAGTACATACAGAGTACAAGAGAACATATTTTATTGACCTTTAGGTTCTGCTTTTTTTGTACAGTTAATGTTTGATTAACTACAATGACTATAGGTAAAATAGCCTCAGTCACCTAATCGGGGCATGACTGCCCCCAGAAACTGTTCATCTTCTTGATAGTGGTTTTCCTGCAGGGTTTCTAGCAACTTCTGTAAAACATCTTGGGGCACCTGCAGTCAGAGAGAATATAGAACATTTATTTATTCATAAATACAGTGCTGCCTGTAAAGTTGAAATCATTTTGTTGTCAGACACATTCCTCTTTTTACTCCAATTTACATGTCAGGAGTCACCTATGATGAGGTGCAATGATAATGTATAAACGCCTAGTTACATTTCATCTATGAAGAATAAATCACATTATCACAATCATATATATATATATATCCTGAAAGTTTGTATTAAAGCAGCCAACCTTGCAGCCTGTCCCCTTGAGTTCAGCAAAGCGTGTGAGCCTGAAGTTCTTATCCAGCTCATAGCTTTCGGGGTTGAAGGACTCCCTCACAGACATGTCTGGAGAAACTCTGGGTCCTCACCACTAGAAGCACAACCAGGATGGAAAGAATTAGAATTTATATTCTAAAATATACCTGCATGCAAACAAAGGCTAAGAAAAATCTACTTAAAGTAGTAATTTAAAAAAAGACATTCTTAAACATCCCTGGCACATTTGTGTGAAATAAATATCCCAGCCTACTGTTTACTGGTGCAGAGCAAGGACAACAAACTGTGCAAACAGGAAAATGATGAAATTATCAAACTTGAAGAATTAATAGTATTTTAATAGCACTGAATACCAGGGTTTTCTATCAGTTTTCACAGGGCTTGTCTGTGAAATTATTTCATTTCATATTATTTTCCAATGATATCTTTTCCATAATCAAAGTTGTCACACCCATTCAAAAGCCTCTTCAGTTATATCAACATTTTCCCTTAGATTAAGAATGATGTCTTCATTATTTGTAAATAAATAGATCCAAAATTGCATTATTTTAGCTGTACCACATCATTATAACAGAAGGGAAAAGCTAAAATACTAATATTTGATCATGTCAGGTAAGATCTGAGTCCACAACTGGACACTGTTCTGTGAACAAAATATTAGATTATCCTTACAAAAAATCCCACGCAATAGTGCCACATCACACAAATACTGATTTTCCAATGTCAGATAAAAAATATTATATTGTATAAATTAGGAATAGAACACCCTTTCCACGTGTGTTTTCATTGTGGACTGTGGTTTAGGTAGTGGACACACACCCACCATCTGACAACAAACTTCACTAGGAGCTTTTGTATGGATCAACACACACACACACATGTGATTCCATGGTGGGTGAAACATTATATACAGATGTCAGACTAGTTATGTTTAACTAGTCACGGAGTTCATATTGTTTACGTTCCTAAATGAGTCTCCGTTTATTCACAGTGGGAGTGTTCTAGAGACACCATGCTACAAGTTCATTCAACCCTTACAATGGTTAGCCTACAAAACCAATGTCAACATCAGAGAATAATATCGATTCTGTGTGATGTACTCCACATTCCTGACTACTACAACCTCAGTTTCGTCACCGTTTTATTCACAGCGACATCAACATCGCTCACGTTAGTTTATGTTTTGCTGAAAATGCAGTTTTGGTTTCCGTGCTAGCCTTTGCTAGCAAGCGCAGATCCATGCATGAGGTGATGGGCATAAGCAGCTCTGTGCAACAAAGAACCGTAAATGTGCAGGTTTTTCGAGCTGCCATGTGTTTCAATCACACACAGAGCACCGCACAGCCTAAAGGCAATGCACACACGTTAAAAATAGTAGCCACTCGCTGCACATGTACGTTAAAAAGTTGCGGTAAAGCGCCGAACAAAAATGTCGGCGGCGGAAAAAATTAACCCTTTGCTGTCCCACGCCATGCGATGTGTGCAACATCACAGTTCGTATCAATAAAACCACCCCGGACATGCAACTTGTGCAAAGCTTATAATGACATGATGCAAAACAAGTGTTAACAACTGTCCTATATGCGATTTTAGGACCAAAGCGGAGTTATATTCTCACAACATTTCCCCTTTAATTGCTCTGACCAGTTTATCCTTACCAGCTTCACGTTAGCGGTGGATCCCGACAGAAGAGCGGGGACTGCACCAGAATGCACCGGGGCAAGAATTAGGTGTCCATGATAAATGCCTGACGAAAACTTTTAAATATTTGCGTTTTCAACCAACCAATTCTGGGCTAAAAAATAAAAATAGCTCGCAAGGTTTAATGTACTTGATCCACTTTACGGATTAGTTGCTGAGTTAATATCATAAGAGTAAAGAGGAGTTTAAATATAAATAGGAAACTTCTGAGGTCTCAAAGGGTCCTTTACCTGCACAGTGGCGGCTTTAACATCCCCTTTAATGGGCTGGGAAGTCTGGCAACAAAATCTATACAATGGAGTGTACCTTTAATTTACTGTTTTCCCTCCAATTGCTCCTACAACAACATAACATTGTCTGGCTGCAAATGATCTTAACAAAATCATCTAAAAATGGAAATTGATCTTCTACTACTAATAATAACAATAATAGTATTAGTTGTAATTGGTGGTTCTAATTCTAATGCACTCTGGTATTAATGCTGAAAGAGGTTGGAAGGGCTTTATTACATGAAACAGTTTTTTTTTAGACTTCTTCACCAAGAGCATCAATCTGAAATGTTTATTAGATCTATATTCTCTATTACGTGACAAAGAAAAACCAAACATCAAGTGTCATGAAACAATATTTAATGACGCAAACAGTCAGCTGTATTAATTTAAGACACAGTGAGCAGAATTAAAAACAAACGCTATAGGTTCATCACAATATTACAGCAACAACACTGATATGTGTTACATTAAAGTATTTAAAAAGAAACATCTATTTAGACCACTGTCTTTCTTTTTTTTGTTTCGTTTTGTTTTTTTGTTTTCAGCCAGATGATGTTACCTATGAGCTGATTTAACCAAAAACATATATATCAAATATTTAGCCTACTTTTGGATGTGTTGTTGAGTTAAGGTGGATGCAGCACTGAACATTACACCCAGGAGTACTGGTCAATAAAAAAGGCACAATCCACAATGGAAAATTCCCTTTACAGTAAGAGTATTTTGTGCAAATCGTACAAATATTTTACTATTACAGTGCTTATCGCCTCTCATTTCAGACATGTGACCCCTCTAATGATGTGAGAATTACAGGTGAGTATGCTTGTAAAGCTTTTTCCCTACAATAGGCCTACAATGTAAACTCTAATTCACTTGTGTGTATAAAAAAATGTGCCTTTCACGTCAGTTTATCAAAGCATTTGATTTGACATATGTTTGCTGAAAAGTCATTATAAGGGCACAAATGCAGAATGCATGTACAGGAAAGAGAAAGACAAAGATGATGTCATTAAGCAGCCTACATCTTCAGTTTGGTTCGGTTATTTTTCCCTTTATATCCATAACCCAAAACATTGCATTATTATCAGCAAAGGGCATCTAAAGTGGCAGAATGAATCAGGAGAAGAAATTAAGACAATCAGTAAATATACTCTAAGGCCACGGTGGTAGTCCTTGAATCAACCAGTCATCTTCACCACAATCCCGTCCACACTTTCAGGCTTGTTATAATTGCAACCTATAAAGGACAGAAGTTGATTAAAACCTGTAAAAAAAAAAAACTTCAAGCTTTTACGCGTGCAAGAAGCCCATATAAACCAGTACTGTTATACTGCTAGGACTGCCTTTCTAGGAAATATATTCGTAAAAAAAAAATACATAGACCTCTAAATAAATAAATAAAACTGACAAGAGAAATGCTGCTCCGACAGAAAAGGTAAAATAGAGATTTGAAAGAGGCGAGATGGTGCATGGTGTGAAGATAATTAGCTGACATTTTGGGGAAACTGTGTGAGAATGTCAAATGTCAGGCCGACAGTGTGACAAAGACATATGAGGCAATGAGTGAGTCAGTAACACCAGTTTGTGTGTGTTTGTGTGTGTGTGTGTGTGTGTGTGTGTGTGTGTGACAACAAAGTGGAGGGATGTGTTATAAGACGGAGCACTGATTAAAGGTGTAGCCGAAGAAAGATGAAAGCAAGCATTTAAAAAAACAGTAGAAGAGTGTGTGCTCGTTTAATGAGTTGCTCATACTTGTGGAGGGTCCATTTAATACGTCTTCTGCTTCTGCTGCATCTGAAGAGTCAAAGAATATCAGATTTTACTGAACAGATCCACGTATAGATTTGATATAGAAGTCAGTGTTGTGATCGGCTATTGTAGACAATGTTTTTAACCATGCACAATAAATCCAATTAAAAGGCATACTACTTACACTGCAAAAATCTAAATCTTACCAAGTGTATTTTTCTTCATTTTTAGTCAAAGTACTTAAAATAAGACATAATCACCTGAAGAGTAACTTTTCAGTGAGATATAAGAACTTATTTTTAGACAATAGATCTTGAAAATCTTATTTCAAGAAATCTTACCAAGATAATTTTCATGTGTTCCATTGGCAGATTTTCTTTTTCTTTTCTTTATTTATTTTTGCTTAATTAAATATTGATTTGCTTAATTCAAGCAAAAAAAAAATCTGCCAATGGAACAAGTGAAAATTATCATGGTACGATTTCTTGCAATAAGATTTTCCAGATCTATTGTCTAAAAATAAGTTCTTATATCTCACTTACACTTACTTATCATTATTATTTTTGAATAGAAATGAGGAAAATGCACTTGTTAAGATTTAGATTTTTACTGTGTAGACTTAGACTTGAACAAACTTAATTGATCCACAAAAGAAATTACTTAATAATAAATAATAATTTTTAAAAAAGCTAAAAAGTAATACTCGATAATATATGTACACACAAAAGAAAACTAGTCCAAAGCATTATGACAGCACCTCTTTTCAGCCTCCTCCTGGCAAGTTTGATCTGATCTTGGAGGATCTGAACCCAGTCTCGTGGACCAGGCAGCTTCTCTATTCTGTGTTCAGTGCAGTATTTCTCTGTAAACACTGGAGACAGTTTACACAGCTGCATTTATGTTTCCTCTCACATACATACAATCATTATACTCTGTAAAAACAAGAGTAATTATATCTTTTGTATCTCTTTTGTAATCTACCTTTAATGGCACCAACAATGTTCTGGTCCAGGCCTTTTCGGTTATCATTAAGACCTCTCTTCCTTTTACCATTTGGCAAGGAATTAGCCAGGGTCGCATCATCAAAGAAGGCACACACCTAAATACAAAGACATTACTGGGGTATGTTTTGGTGTTTCTCATAAAAGGTATCATGAAATATTAAGTCACTGTAAATAGAGGAGGAAAAAAGTGTAGAGGCGCACCAGCTTCCGGAATAACAGGCTGCCGGAGCGAGTATAGTTGATCAGAATGGAGTCTAGCTGAGCCTTTGAGATAAATATGTCATAATCCTCTGCAAGTCGCACTTCAGACTGAAAGGGAATCAAATACAGGTGTGTTAGAGGTGAGGAGTTATGATGGGCCAGACTGTTTTGGATGATAGTCTTTGCTAAAGATATGTATTTATGAAACCTTCCGAGCTGCAACATGCAACAGAAGAGTAAAAAACATTTCTCTTCTATAGTTTTAGGCAAAAGTCTGTTATATTTTTGTATACAAGCACGGTTTATTTAAGTGTTTAGGTTATATCATATATTGCCAATATGGAAACCCATCTCTGTCAGTAAAAAAAAAAAAAAAAAAAGAAATATAGAAAAAGGATATTGTAACTGAAATATGAGATGAAAGATTTTGGGACAAAACGTTTACTATGGTAATTGTGTTTGTTAAAAGACAGGAGTAAACCATGCAGCCTACATAGAATAAATCACAACTGGTATTTGTATTTGGCAGTGACTCTTGATTTTTTTTTTTTTATGCTATTCTCCCTCCTTGCCTGAGGGTGGTGCAGCCCTCCTATGTTGCTTTCTCCACAGTCTGCTGTGATTCAAGTGGTGACTGGACAGAAGACTGATGAATTGACTGTAAATTAACAGCTGTTAATGCTGGCTTTAGCTCTGCTTCCAGACTGTGATGTGCTGTACTGTCATTATAATTCCATTTAAATGGGATTGGACTGATATCTGTTGTACGTAATGTACTCTATATATCTTCTAAAGAGTGGTCCTGGTAGCTGTAGGGGTGAGAAGCACTTTTGTAACGTCTTTTCTCTTGTGAAGTAGCATGGTAGACTGCCTGTATTTTGGTTG
>JAPTYQ010000024.1:11767671-11778337 GCA_029814465.1 Ostorhinchus cyanosoma | reverse complement strand
ATTCATTCCATGTTTTCTTTTCTGTCTGTTTTAGTCACATGATACACACAGGAGTTAGGACTTGATTGCATAACCATCGTTTTTGATTACTTTTGATGGTCTAATCATTTTTTCCGCGACTGTATAAAATCTCAATGCATTTCAGACACGTTTTAAAACATCAGTGATCTGGGAAAAAAAAAAAAAAGGTAGTGACTTTTTATGGAGAAAAGAGAGTCTCACACTAGTTGATCTTGTCACTGTGCCTCCATAGTGTGACCAAACATGATCCTCCCACAGTGGCAGTGGTCACAGAAAAGAGACAAAAAGAGAGAGCTCTGATAGCAATCTGCAGTGATGGTGACAGAGATGTGCCTCTTACTGTGTCCAATCAGAGTCCACACTCTTTGTCAGGATGTGGAGTAAACCTGAACAAACACTCCTCCTTTTCTGATCCCGCATTTGATTTATTTATTTAACTTCTGTTTGTGTTGCTCTCACCATGAGCCAGCTTACCACGGAGCATGTCTTCTCAGTAGATGAATGCTAATTTAGTGTTATTTTTAAGCTTATTACAGCTGCGACAGTTTATGATTAGTGTTATTCAGTTATTTGTTCCTAAATGAATGACAGTGTTTTTTCAAATAAAAATGTTATATGCGCTTTTCAAATATGACAATAAGTCTATTTTCCTGTCACTCAGTTTTGGTGCAGGGGCATGTTTTGGACTCTTTGTTGATGAAAAAAACATTCTTTAGTGGTTTTGTTCACTTTTTTCTTTTATAGAGTAGGAATGAATTCTTTCAGAAATAATAAGACTCACAATGTGTAAAAACAAACCTACATTAGTATATGTAATAGCCATACATTTGACTAATCAACTTATTGGATCATTGTTTCATTTATGCCAGACATACAGTAGAAATACTACAATTCTTGCAATGCTTTCTCTAACACAGCATTGTATAATGGCAGATGGAAAGCGGGCCTATCAGCTGAAACAACCTGTTATGTAAGCTGACCTCAAACATGAGGACGAGAATCCTTGCTACATTTTTTATGCTCAGTTAAACACAAAAAAAAAAAAAAAAAAAAAAGAAACCCACCCCAAACCACATATATGATGTTTAATCAATGGATTACAATTCATACATTAAAGCATCAAAATCAGAGGGAGACTAGCTCAGCATACTTTCCTGTTTGGATTCAAAAGTAAACCATTTGAAAGGGAGTTAGCCATATGCACATTGTCTTTTCCCTCTGGGGTTTTGGAGTTTTTCCTTACCGAGAAGGAGGGTCTAAGGACGGGGGACGCCCAGGACATTAATCCATTTCCTTCATCTACTGTTTATTTGACAGTTGTTTGTTTTCATATCCAACTAATTCTGTAAATCCCTGTAATCCAACCTTATCATGTTATAGGGCTCTACAAATAAAAATGAATCCAATTGAATTAAATATGTCTTATAGCTGCATGTATTGTATATACTGACGACATGTCCAGGGTGTACCCCACCTTCACATCTATGTAGCTGGGATAGGCTCCAAGTGACCCCCGTGACCCTAGTGAGGATAAAGCGGGTTCAGAGAATGAATGAATGAATGAATGAATGAATGAATGAAGTTGCAAACATGGTCTGAGCGGTAAAACTTTTAATCAATCCATACTCCTAAAAATCAGCGTCTTATTCTTGTTCTCATGAAAAAAAAACATTATTTATAAAGCTCCCACTGTGGAGTTAATAACATTCACATCACAAAAACAAAGACATGAGAACAAAACCCTAACCCCAACCAGACCTCATCAAAAGACAAAGAAATAACCTACTAACATACAAAAAAAAACCTCAGAAACGCCTCTCAGATAGAAGGCATGCAGTGGGTATTCAGAGTGGGCAAACAATGATTAGATGTTCAGTGAATATTTGTGTCACGGTTGGACACCCGAGTAAGTCTTTATTACTGCTCTAATGAGGCTGAACTGTGTCATTAAGGATGTTGTTGCAGTGTTGTTTTACGCTCTTGTTTTATGTTTTTTTTTTCTTTTTCCAATGACTTATTAGGCGGTAGAAAACATAATTGAATCCAAAGGAGTGAAGTAATTATCATAGATGCACTCCTCTCTGCTGCCTTTGTCTAGCTCTGGCCAGCGGCGTTTCTTTTCTCCACAGCTTGAATGTCATTCCTGATTGCTGCTGCTGCTGCTGCTGCTGCTGCTGCTGTCCTCCTTGTTACAGAGTGACTCACCAACCTTTGGAAGATGGAAAACAAGGTCAAGAGGGTCTTTGATTACAACAAACTTCAGTTTCATTTAGAGTCAGTGCCAAGTACATTATTTCCTCTAGATTAGACAGGACAGTGATGACAGACTTTCCCTCTTTTCTTAGCTGTCTGGACTACAGAGACGTGACAATGCAATAGGGTATTTTAATACACCTGTTCTCCGCTGTCCAGAGTGATTAAACATAGATTTCTTAAGCTTGGAGCCATTATAACCCCTGCAAGGCCCCTTTATTTTCAGTCTCATTCCAGCACACATTGTCCTGCTCTTTCTCTGGGGCAGTGATGCACACACTGACGTTATTATAAATCTCTCTGAGTGTTGCAGTGTTGCCAAGACAAGCATGACCTCTGGAACACATACATATAAAATGCCTGTATGAGTGTATTACAATACAGCACCCGGTTTAGATTGACAGGTAATGGTGGGAGGGGTTGTATTATTAAGTTGCAATACTGCAGAAGTTATCATAGAATTAGAGATGTTAAGTCAATTAAGTGTTAATAGGATATAATTAGGTATTTTTGATGCTAGTGGTACATCACTAATTAAATGATGCATTGTCAAATAGTTTCTTGTTTTTCTTCACGAAATCAAGTTTGAGTCTTTATACAGCTGTGATTTTGCACTGTAGGATGCTGCGCTGCATAGTTTGGTGCAAAATTATATTATAGTTACTGAGGTGAAACACTGTAATACACAATAGCATGTTTAGGTATCAATGAATGTGTACAGACTAATTGTTATCCTGCCCCGTTTCGGTTTGTTTGTTTGTTAACACTCTAGCAGCAAAACTGTTGTTGAATTCATACCAAATTGGGTTTATAGATTTCCAGTGATGCAGAATAGATCTGATTATATTTTGGGAACAGTAGGTTAAAGTTCAAATTTTTTCTATGAATTTTTAAAATATTTTTTTCCCCCCATTTATTTATAATGGGTGAAATCTCAAATGTCTGTAGCAGCAAAACTATTGATCGAGTTCATACCAAATTGGGTTTATAGATTCCAGGGAACCAGAAAAGAGGTGGCTACATTTTGGGAAAAGTAGGTCAAAGTTAAAATTTTTATGATTTTTTTTAACTCTTTTTTTTTTTGTCTCCCTCGAATTTACTTATAATGGGTGAAATTTCAAATGTCTATAAAAACATCAATTTTGTCTCAATTTACTTCAAACTAAGCACATATACAAAGGTAATTGATTAATTGCCAAAACAAGCTACAATACGTGCGAAGGCAGAGTTTGTTGTTCCTGGCACCACTTGTTTTGAAGTGGAATGGAACTAGTACACACAAAGAAAACCGGTTTAAACAGTACTTGTCTCTGTTCAGTGTAAATAATTCCAACATATCACTATACAACAGAGGATGTTTATATTTTTCACAGTTTCTGTATTTAGATCACCTGCAAATCCTCCTGAATCAGGACCATTAAATTATAGCCATTTGTGACTGTATACTTACACAGGGTGATGTTGCTGTTACAACTGTGATTTGAGTAATCATGCAGCCATATGAAGTTATACACTCATTTTATATCCAACTCAAGGCTTTCTCACTATTTCATGTCCCCTGTAGGTGATCTATGAGGTAGCTAGCAGATATGCGTCATCACTGAGTATTTAGGAGATGACTGATTGGAGCAGATTGGGATTTTGGGGAGAATCTGACCTTCCTAGATTCCTGTTTTTACTGGATATATGGAAATACATAAAAGCAAATATCACTGTTTCACTGTTGTTTTATGTAGTTTT
Source organism: Ostorhinchus cyanosoma (assembly GCA_029814465.1). Taxonomy (NCBI): domain Eukaryota; kingdom Metazoa; phylum Chordata; class Actinopteri; order Kurtiformes; family Apogonidae; genus Ostorhinchus; species Ostorhinchus cyanosoma. The sequence goes on along the minus strand of JAPTYQ010000024.1, from coordinate 11,774,323 downwards.
TTCTATAGCTGTAGCAACAACCATGAAAAGTCCATAAATTAAGAGTGATCATCATGCACAGTTCTCGCATTAATATGTTTTTGTTACTTCTATTACTGCTAATACCAGACTTCAGCTGTATAACTATATTTTCTTTGTTTTTCTGTCTCTTTTTTTTTTGTAGTTTACAGAGGACTATCTACGGCGCATTCCACACACTGACTGGCCAAGTGTGATTGTAGTGGCCGACGGATCATGTGGTGACTCCTGCTCTGTGTTGGGCATCAGCTCCGACTACACCGTGGAGTCCTGTCACGCTTACGGAGCGAATGCAACTATAGAGAGACTAGATCAGAGACAGGTGTGAACATACACACACAATTTGTTTACACATTAACGGATGCATTCACTTATCTGATGGAGCCGGAGTAAGACCCAACAGGTTGCTGTTTACATAAGTATTGGACACGGCAGCAACAGGATATTGCAGGATATGACAGTAAAGCAGACTTTGCTTAGTCTCATAAAGCTGATTAGAGCAAACAGTGATGTGGATCTGCCGATACTGACTCAACACAATATCTGACTCTAATATAAACAGCCCGCTTTCCACATACTGTTGGATCTTGCTCGCTTTGACACTGGGCCTCTTAATTCACTCATCAAATTTGATAAGAGCAGCTGTTGTTGTGATGGAGGCAAGTGATGATGATGATGATGATAAAGCTTTCGTTTCATTACGCCCCCCTGGCCAGACATATAATCTGTTTCCTACCAGGTGACTATGAATCAAAATATCCAAACATCAGCTGCTGTGCTGTTCCCATACGGCACCAAAGGACTTTTTCATCCTATAAATATAAACTTCAATTATGACTCATGTAATCTTTTAAGTTATTTAAGTCATACCATAGCGCTTCACTGGATAACCTTTAATACAGTGTGATCCAGCTCTGGGAGACTTTTTGTATTGTATTGTAGGAGTATTGTTCCAGCTGATGGATAGACAAACACCCCCTCACTTTATGTCCCTTTTATGTGGATTCTTTGCAGACATGGTTTTTGCAGTTGAATTCTGCTTCTTATTCAGTACAAATGTGCAGTTATTAATCATGTAGTCCTTATAGAGACTATGAATTATGACTAAATGACTTGTGCTAAAGCTAAGGTTACATTTAACATATGAATAAAAACAGGCACAGTCTGTATAGAGATGATTCATTCAAGTGCAAATCTCTAACTAATATGTGAACAAAGGCATAGTCTCTCTTGTTATTTTATGCCACTATATCCATTCATATCACGTTCTCTACAGGGGCTGTGTGGCTGGCTTTTATTGGCCCCTTTTCTCTCTGGCTGTTTCCTGTGGTGATTGAATTTACCTCCCAGGATATGACCTGCTTAGACCTACTGTCCTTTCCATCCCCTCCCAGTCGCTGTTCTGTTCCCTCTCTATCTCTCTTGGCTACACTAAATGCTGTTTGATCCCACTTGGCTGGTTTATGTCATTGAAAAGAAAATTGATCAACTCTGGCCCGAGGGAAAAATAGGGAGTGGCTGCCAGATTTCGACCAATGAATAATAATCAAGCCATTTTTAATCTCGCTCAAGTGACAATAGTACCATAGGCAGACACGATAGATGGGTAATGGTCATGTCGTTTTCAGCACAGGAAGGAGAATACCACTACTGCATACATATAACAGCCAGGCCGAAAAAAATATCCCATGCTCAATATTTCAGAGGTCCACCATTAGGTTTGTTTAGTGGACACATTTACTATGGCGTTGTTTATACCACGCAATGCTTATGCATAAAGTAAATGTCACAACTTTATATTAGAGGTCGACCGATATGGGTTTTTCTTTCAAATTTGGTCAGCTGATGGACGATATCTACAACCGATCTTTGAGGCCGATATCTAGGCCGACTGAAAAACTCAAATAATGAAGATTTTTATGCAACAATACAAATGAAAAAATTAATACACATACACACAGTACTTTATTAACATTTATTGAACTTCAAGTGTTGCCCACACAGGTGCCTGATCAAATATTTTATAGCAATTTTACTACTGATCAGATATCGGCTTTAAAAAACAAAATTATCCCATAAGAGCCCAGTGTGATTATTGCTGCAGTTCCCAAATTAAGTTTTCTCTCTATTTAACCTTTCCAAAGTGATTTATCACCATTTATTATGATATCATCCCTTGAATTTTACATTTTTTCCAGTGAAAATTATCTACTTTCCTATATTTATTTGACTGATCGTGTAGATGTTTATAAAAGCTCAGAGTAAATTCAAAGGTTATTGTATCAAAACAGAAAAAAACTGAAGAAAAGGTGCCTTTTTCTGTCAAATATAGCATTAAATGAACATAAACCCAGTGTCTCCATTCACTGTCATTGCTCAAACTCCATGAGATTTACTGGTGAATCAATATTGTTAAAGGTGATGGTGTTTCCACGGTAACTACGGAGCCTCTGAACATCCAAATGGGTCATATGTGATGACCATGAAAAGATGACAAACTGCATTTTACAGCAATTATTTACATGTATTGATAATATTAGTTGATCATTAGTTTAGATTGGCAGATGCTTTTGGTCGACAGTGGACATTTGGGTCTTTATGGGTTAAGGCTGAGGGCCGATATCGAAAAAAATCTATATATCGGTCTACCTCTACTTTATATTATGCATATATATAAATGTATTTCTGTCCAGATTTAGATTCATTTTTAGCCAAGATCTTTTTTTTGATAATGGGAGAGTAGGACCTCCATCCATCACCCTCTAAAGGGGTTCAGGTCTGGACTCTGTGGTGGCCAAACCATGAGTGAAAATGACGTCACATGCTTTCTGAACCACTCTTCCAAAAGCCCAGTGAGCCCCATCAATCCTGGCACTGTCCAATCTCTATGCTCTCCAGCAAATGAATAGTTGTTAAACTAATGGGAAGCTACTCACTGTATCAGTTAGGGATAAATAACTTGTTTCAGCTCAAATATATTCATCACTGCAGTAATTATCAGATGAAATGATCTTCCTTGTTTGTCTTATTATATCCCAGTGGGTACTTGTGCAGTGGGTGTAAACGTGCTTATTAATGTATTAGTATCAGTATTAGAATGATAGTATTAAATGCGGCAACTAATGGGGACTGCATAAGTAAATACATGAATGCATAAATAAATGAATTATTGCTTTAACCAACACAGACGAAACACTGTAAATAATGAAATCAAACACCATAATGCTGAGCTTTTTCATGTATTATATGTACTTCCTTTTATCTCTTTCTTTCAGGTTCCCACTCCTGAGATTCGAGCCCACAGCCTCTACTTTGACCTGTCTGCTTACGGAGTGGAGGCTCTGCGTGAGCATCGAAACCCCGCCGCCAAACCGGGCTTTCACCTGAAGATCTACGGCACCTTCAGAAACCGCTACATGGCCCTGGTCTGCTCTGCCTCTGACACCAAGATGGTTCGCTTCCTCAGGCACACAGCCAACTCCTCTGTGAGCCTTTTTTTTTTTTTTTTTATCCCCTTTTGATAAAATCTTTTCAGGGTTTTTGTTGACCGCCCGCTATTGTTGATGAGGACACAGTGTGAGGAACAACTGCAGCTGCATTTCCATGTTAAAGCAAAGAAGAGACAGAGATAATAATAACTCTGGTCAGTGTAGTCCTGCCTTACCTACCTACTTATTCCTCACCTTTCATTCAGCAAATAGGCTTTGATTGCACTATTGTGAGACTCCATTAGTGTCTGTCTTTGCATGTGTGTTTCTGCATGAGTGCTTGAATGCTTTTGTGTGTGTGTAAGTGTGTGTGTGTGTGTGTGTCAAAGACTGTGGATGTGGATATAGACTGGAGAATGTGTGTTTCTGAGCCAAAGAGAGCATGAGATGAAGAGATGGGGAAAGAAGGGGAGGCAATAGACGTGTGTGCGTGCGTGCGTGCGTGCGTGCGTGCGTGTGTGTGTGTGTGTCGAGGCCATCTGTGCCCTGCTGTTACACATCAGTGAATAAATGGAGGGTTTTGCACACAACACCAGACTGTAGGTGCAGTTACAACCACTGGGCAGTTGGTGTTTTTTTTTTTTTAGCCTCTAGATTTCTATGTCAAGCACCGCTCTGAACATGCATGTCCTCTAACCACAACGTGTAGTGAAGTCATACACACAGGTATTTAGAAAGACCATCATCAGAGCGCTTGTTGCTATGTGGGTGGCCATTCAGATGCACTGTTACTTGGTAACAGATGACTGTGCAAGTATGGGTTGAAGAAGAGCAGAGTTGAGCAAAGGGAACTGAAGAGAACGACCGAGGCAGAGTGACAAAGAGGCTTATCACTCAATAGCCATGAAAGTGTACAATCAATAAGGAGGCACAGAGCAATCGATGAAGAAAATGTTATCTTCATGCATCAAAATAGGAAAAATTATACTTGTAGTTTGTTCAGATGAAAAAAGGAACCTGCAGCTTTTGGTAAAAAAAAATAAAAATAAATCACACTAAGATGGAACATAAAACAAAAAGTATGACCTGATCTTTGTTACTGGAAATTAAAAATGAAGTGTGTGATGATGATGTTTTTGGCCTTGTTGGACAAAAATTCCATCATAATCCTTCAGGAAATTACAATCTAAGTGGTCTAACAGGAAAAAAAAAATTATTCAATACAACCATCTCATAGGTTGTTTTGGATCCAATATTGAGAGATGCAGGAGAATTCAGAGGTTTTTTTCCCCAATTGATATTAATTCTGGTGGCTTTAAAGGGGTTATATGTGGTATTTTTTAATTTGTAGCTCTGATTTGGTCATTAATCGGCCTAGAACTAATTCACTGCAAAAGTCTGTTTTATTCAGGTCATCGGAACTCTGGGATAATTTGCCAAAAAGACTGAGGGACTCACCTATTTTGCATGTATTTAAAAGAACACTCAAATTTGGGTGTAAGTATAAGCTGTACTGATTGGATGTGTTAACTGTTATTTAGTGCTACTGCATTGTTTGCGAATGACGTATCAATTTTTGATGTCTTTTTAACTGGGACCCCAGGAAGGCTAGCAACCTCTACAGTGGAAGCTAATGGGAATCTGCAAAACAAACTGTCAACAGCATGGGGAAACTCATGTACTGAACACACTTAAAGCTACTAAAACCACCAACGAATCAAAACCATGTATCCACAGACGATCACTCATTAAATAAAACATTAATCTCATTGTTTAACACTGCACACACAGTTGTCTCCCTCAATTAAAAACTCACAACTGGTTATTATGACAGACATTCAAAATAACACCATATTGTAAAAACTGCATTAGCTGATATTTTACAGTACAGTTGTTTTTAGACAGACTACAGCCGTGGTAAAAACACATACCACCTCCATTTTCTGCACAGTTTGCGTTGTCTGCAGCTGCACTAAAGATGTGTTTGGAATCGTACAAACAAGGTCAGAACTGTCAGAAATGTCACATGACTTTACGAGCCTCATAATCAAACTCATCCATGTAGAAGAAACGCTGCCATTTCAGCATCAAACTCTATTCTCTTCATTTTGAACCCTGTCCAGTGGTGAAAACAACAGTGCTTCCAGCTGTCATCACTCTGACATTTTCTTTGACTCTAAAGCGTGTTTCTTTGTGCTTCTTGTCACTTTTTTTGGTGTCTGTTTTCCTCATCATTGGTGATTGTTAGAATGACTCACTACTCCCTCTAGTGGTCACATAAATCCATGGTACTGATTCAGTTCATAGCTCTACAATCTAAAACTTTGGATAACATATTTGAATATTTAAAAGTACAAATATTACACATAGCTCCTTTAATGTTCAGTTTATTAATCATCTGTATGTCTGAGGTGTAAAAGACTGAAAATCATAGTCTACCTCGATATCAGAGGTAAAGATAACCCCTGGTACATCCTGTGTTTTCATTCATTTTGTTCCTAATGGCTTCATATCATGATTTTCTGTCTCTTTTTATTGCTTTATAAAAGTATCACTATATTGGAATCCTGGGAGACGGCAGTCAAAAGCACACAGTTACAATTTTAATCGACTGAAATATTTATAGAGTTTTAATAAAGACGACAGACACAGATACAACATACTTTCTCATGTGTTATGCTCATGGTATGTACCATATTTTTAGAGTATTGAAATTAATGAGGAATTCTTCCCATATTGTTTGTTTTTTCTTTGAATACTCTCTTCTTGGGTGCATTAGTCCTTTACCAGTTAAATATGTTGGTAGGATGACAGTTAAAGATTTTACTGTTTTTTTCCCTCTGTGAGGCCATAGATTTTTCTGTCATTAGTACACATTTCTATATTTTTGGGATCTAAAAGGAAGGCTTTACTCACAACCTCAAATTGTCTGTATTCATGGTTGAAGAATATTTGAGAAAACGAATGTCTTCCATAATATAGCCATTCTTTAATATACTAATGCATCCTAATACAGTGCAAATTTTTGACTGCACTATCACATGTAGGATATGTTATATGATGGGGAACAGAGGCTTAATAAAAATAAATACTGTGGCATTCACATGAAGACATTTTTGACAAGACTGAGAATAAGGTAAGGTAAGGTAAGGTAAGGTAAGGTAAGGTAAGATAAGATAAGATAAGATAAGATAAGATAAGATAAG